>JAANYP010003286.1:0-239336 GCA_020465985.1 Centrapalus pauciflorus | reverse complement strand
AATCACACTTGCGACCGTTCACTCTTGGGTTCAGCACTTAGCTTTCTTTCGTTCACACTTCTTTCTGACCTTAGAAGCTTCCTTTTATACTCACTTAGAGGATCTAAGAGAAACATCTTCATTGGACGGAATGAAAAAGGAGAAGTCTTGTTGAAAAGACAACATAACCTTTTCTGCACTTTTCTGAAAAGCAGACTTGTCTTCACATGTGCAGAACTTTTGTCTTTTTACTTTGTCTACTGTTGCATTGCCTTTAACTAATTTAGGAATGTCAACTTTGCGTCTTTCTTCCTTGTAAAGGCCTATTTTGATATAAGAAAAATGTCTGTCACCCTTTTTCAAATAACCTTTTGTCTTCATGTTACAAAACAGCTTGGGCAGGCTGAGCAGTTCTGTTTTCCACTTTGTCTTCGACTTTGTAAACTGATCTTGTAGTCAAAAACAATACATGATGACTTGGAAACTTATTCCATAAAGTGTTTAGCCTGTTCACAGAGAACAGGTTCTGTTCACAAAGAACAGAACACTTTAAAAATGCCCAAGCTGCTCAACAGTGTAGAGCAGCGTAGACAGTTTATGTCCAGCCTGTTCAGCAGACAGAGCAGCTTGGACAAACTGTCTAAGTTGCAACACATGCAACATATAGAACAGCTTTAGACTGATATTGCAAATCATTTTCAGGTTTCAATAAGGCATATAACAGGCCTTAAATTCAACCTTCAAATGCATCAACAGGTTTGATTATAAATCTCCCCCTCAGATGTAGAACAGGTTTGACTGAGGCCTTTTTGTGCCTAACACCTACCTCCTCCGCTTCGCTGTGCGTTCAATGGAGCTACCGAGGACTTTTGATAGGATGGTGTCCAGATTAAAAGTATAATCTAAAGTACTAAAAAAAATCCCGTTTTAGATAAATCAAAAGTGAATTAGTATGCAAATCCATGAAAAATGCACATCTCCTGTATGCACTGTTAATGGAGCGTGTGTATTGACCGACACACTAATGAGAGACATTAGGAGGTGATGTAGGACTCGCGATTCCCGGACTGATCCGTGCCAGGTCTTACGCAGTTTTGCAAGGTTAGATTCACCATCTTGTCTGTGATCCTCGGCAACCCAGTCACGGATAGTAGTTGAGCATAACCGAGATTAACATGCCATTGATAAGATTCAATGAATCTCAAAAGATCTAGGAATTTCATAGAGATTGAAATCGACAAGAGTTTGTCCACCTAAAATAAATTCGTGGCGTGATTACGGCGACCCTTTTCATAAAACGAATCGAAAATATGGATCCTAGCCTTAATTCAAATTGGGTAAATCGTTTAAGGAATACTTCATACTAACTAAAACTTTATCTCACAGATGTCTACTTCTACTGGTACTCCCAATCCTGCTCCCAACCACGCATCCAACTTCTCACTCCTTTTCGTTCTGGGTAGGGAAAAACTATCCGGTCCGAACTATGTGGACTGGATGAGAAACCTCAGGTTTACGCTGAGGTACGAGAACAAGGAGTATGTTCTCGATGAACAAATTCCCACACTGAATGAGAATCCCACCCAGGAGGAAATGGACGCACACCAGAAACATTACGATGATGCAAACAAAGCGTCCTGCATCATGGCGTCATCCATGGTTCCTAAGCTTGCTAAAGCCTTCGAGAATACATGGGCCTTTGAGATGAATCAGCAGTTGCGAGAGATGTTTGAGGCTAAGGCGAGCAAAGAGCACCTTGATGTGGTAAGATCCCTCATGGCCTGCAAACCAAAACCTGGAACATCTATCTGCACTTTCGTCCTTGAGATGAAGGGGTACTTCGACCGGCTGGAGGCTCTCAATATGGTGTTTGACTCTGAGTTCTCCACCAATATCATTCTTTCTGGACTGCCCACCATCTATAATCAGTTCGTACTCTCCTATCAGATGAACATGAATCAGAAGGAGACGTCAATTATGGAACTGCATAATCTGCTCCGAACCGCTGAACAGGGCATCAAGAAAGATGAGACCCCTGTGGCCCCTGTGCTTACTGTCGGTAAGGCCTCAAAGAAACGGAAGTCATCCTGGAAGGCCCCAAAAGGAAAGTCCAAGAAAGGGTCTCAAGGGAGAACAGAGTCCGGTATTATGCCTACTAAAGATCCGAATGAAGCAGTATGCTTTTACTGCAACGGCAAGGGGCACTGGAAGCGAAGCTGCCCATCATATCTGAAGGACCTTAAAGACGGCAAATTCGAAAAGGCCAGCACCTCAGGTATGTTCATGATCGAACTCCATAACAATTCTATCTCTAATTCATGGGTTCTTGATACAGGATGTGGTACTCACATTCGCTCTGTATTGCAAGGACTACGGGAAAGTAGAAGCTTGAAGCATGGAGAGCTGAACCTAATCATGGGGAATCGAAAGATCATGCCTGTGAAGAAAGTCGGAAGGTTCCAGCTCGTAATTGTTGTTATTCACCCGATATGAATCGGAACATCATTTCTTTGTTTGCCTTGTATAAGGATGAATACAATTTCAGCTTTGATAATAATAATGGAAGTATTTTGGTTTATTTGAATGATGTTTTTATATTCAAAGCTTGTCCTTATAATGGCATATATGAAACTGTTGAGTGTGATGACAACCTATTATTTAATATTGATTCTAACAAAATTGATAAGTCCAAATTGTGGCACTGTCGCCTTGGGCACATTAACAAGAAACGCATCGCCCAACTCCAAAAGGATGGAGTGTTGGAATCATTCGACCTAAAATCGGATAATGTATGCGAATCCTGTTTACTGGGCAAGATGACAAAATCACCATTCACAGGAACGTGTGAAAGAGGTGAAGGACTATTGGATTTGGTCCACACAGATGTATGTGGGCCATTCCGATGTGCTACAAAAGGGGAAAATCGGTACTATGTCACCTTTACAGATGACTATAGTAGATTTGGATATGTTTATTTAATTAAACATAAGTCCGACATTTTTGAGACATTCAAAAGATATCAAAGTGAAGTAGAGAATCAATTGGGCAGAAAGATAAAGGTTCTCCGCTCCGACAGGGGAGGAGAGTACCTTAGTATCGAGTTTCTCGATCATCTTAGAAGCTGTGGAATAGTTTCCCAGTTAACACCTCCTAGAACACCACAACTCAACGGAGTTGCGGAGAGGAGAAACAGGACCTTGTTAGACATGGTCCGATCTATGATGAGTCGAGCAACACTTCCAGTAAGTTTCTGGGGTTATGCATTTGAAACTGCGGCATATATTCTAAATCTAGTACCCACCAAGAAAGTTTCAAAGACACCTTACGAGATGTGGAAGGGAAAGCGTCCTTCCCTTAGTCACATCAAGATCTGGGGTTGTGAAGCCTTCGTTGGACGAGAGACCTCTGACAAACTCAGTCAAAGATGTGAAAAGTGTCTATTCGTCGGTTACCCACAAGAGTCATTTGGATATCTATTTTACAAACCACGTGAAAACGTAGTGTTTGTATCTCGAAGAGGAGTGTTCCTCGAGAAGGAGATAATATCTAAAGAGGACAGTGGGAGTAAGATCGATCTTGATGAGATTCAAGATACTACCGATGAAGAACCAACTGCAAACACTGACCATCAACATGAGGCTGAGATGCCTGTTAAACCCAATGACATATCCTTACCTTTGCGCAGATCCGGTAGAGTTAGCAATCCTCCTGAGTTCTACTATGGTTTCCATATTGAACACGATGATATGATTAGTGACAGTACACTAGTCGACTTAGATGAACCAGCTAACTACCGGGAAGCGATGGCAGGCCCTGAGGCAGCCAAATGGAAGGAAGCTATGGATAGCGAGATTGAATCCATGTATGGCAGCCAAGTTTGGAACTTGGTTGATCCCACACCCGGTCTAAAGACGGTGGGTTGTAAGTGGATATTTCAGAAGAAAACGGATATGAACGGGAAAGTACACACTTACAAAGCTATGCTGGTGGCAAAGGGCTATACTCAAACCTATGGGATTGACTATGAGGAAACCTTTTCACTGGTAGCTAAGATTAAATCCATAAGGATAGTTCTGGCCATAGCTGCGTTTCATGACTATGAAATCTGGCAGATGGATGTCAAAACCGCTTTCCTTAACGGGAAATTGACAGAGGATGTGTTTATGACACAACCTGAAGGTTTTGCAGACACCAAGTATCCTAAGAAAGTGTGTAAGCTTCAGAAGTCCATTTATGGACTTAAGCAAGCTTCTCGAAGCTGGAATCTTTGCTTTCATGAGAAAATCACAGAGTTTGGATTTTCTAGAAGCGAAGATGAGTCCTGTATATATGTCAAGGTCAGTGGGAGCACTGTAGTCTTCCTGGTATTATATGTCGATGACATATTACTTATAGGAAAAAGACATCCCAACATTACAGAGTGTAAAAGACTGGTTAGGAAGATGTTTCGCTATGAAGGATCTAGGAGATGCAGCTTTTATTCTTGGTATAAAGATTTATAGAGATATAACGAGACGTCTAATAGGACTAAGCCAGGATACGTACTTGGACAAAATACTGAAAATGTTCAGTATGGAGAAGTCTAAGAAGGGGAACCTTCCCTTTGCTCATGGCATAAAGATTAGTAAAGACATGAGCCCGAAGACACAGGAGGCACGAGACAGAATGAGTCGAGTTCCATATGCTTCGGCCATAGGATCTATAATGTATGCCATGACATTTACGAGGCCTGATGTCTCATTTGCTTTAAGCATGGTGAGTCGACATACTGGTGAAGGTCATTGGATAGCGGTCAAGAATATTCTTAAGTATTTAAGAAATACTAAAGACAGGTTCTTGGTTTACGGTGGACAGGATGAACTCAAAGTAACCGGTTATTGCGATGCGAGTTTCCAAACGGATAGAGATGACTTTCGGTCACAATCTGGTTGGGTGTTCTTATTGAACGGGGGAGCCATGACGTGGAAGAGTTCGAAGCTGGAAACCGTGGCAGACTCTACCTGCGACTCAGAATATATTGCGGACTCAGAAGCCTCAAAGGAAGCCACCTGGTTGAAGAATTTCATTGGAGATCTTGGAGTTGTCCCAACGGTTCAAGACCCCATCGAAATATTCTGCGACAACGAAAGTGCTGTTTTGTTGACTAAAGAACCCAAGGATCATGGAAAGTCCAAGCATATTGATCGGAAGTACCACTTTGTTCGTAGCAAGGTTGAAGAAGGACATGTGATTGTGAAAAGAGTGCGATCATAGGAGAATCCAGCTGATCCGTTCACAAAGCCACTTTCTCAACCGAAACACTGTAGTCACGCTGTTAGCATAGGATTACGAGATAATGTAAAGTTTAGTAGTTAGTTTTGAATTTGAAACATTGTAACAATGATTTGAAATTGTAATGGATTTGGTGATTAAATAATGGAGATTTATTTATTTGCAAAGTGCTGCCATCTTCTATTAATTTATCGTTGTGTTTCCTTTTGCATGTTTAGAACCAACTCCCAGAGTAATTAATTTTATTCAAATACCTCAGTCGTTCGTACTACCGGGAGTTAGTGTTGAATAAAGACTGTCATGGAATGTTAGTAGACTGTCAAGAGTTTGACATAGCATAGAGATTGCTGCAACATTCATGGGTACTTAATGGAGATTTAAGTATAGGGCACTCGCACTTGGAAAGATACTTCATGGATCAAATCATAAGTATTTCCAAGATGATAATATCCTCTATTCTTCAGACGGAGATACATTGAAGTTGCGGTTTTCCAGTCCGTCATACCTTAGTGCATTTAAACGCTGTGCGTAACTGCCAGTTATAACGGATGTATCTAGTTACGATGTTATTAGTTAGCTACAGTTGTGTATGCGAAGTTTATTCGTTCCTTTTGCCTATATGGAAAAGCGATATCTATGGGCCCTCTGATTATTAAACGTTGACTCTAGAGTGTCGGGCCCGACCGAGACAAAATTTAAGTGTTCAACTAATAAGTCTCATATAGTCATATTAATCGTAAATCAGAAACATAATTTTGAAACCAAAGATTGATTATAATCCATGTCTTAGTTTCATACGATATCAGAGAACGAAGGAATAGTTGATCCCTTATCTAAAGGATTATCTCTGATATGATTCAGAGTTCAGCAGCTGTATCGAGTAGCTAGGAAGGCTGGTAATAGAATGTGTTTAGACAAATAGTTGCCAACTTGTCCAAGTGGGAGACTGTTGGAATTAGTGTCCAAGTCACAACTATTTGTAAACATATTGTTATCAGGCTGGATCCTTTTTGGGTGCATGCAATGAATTGTAAAGAGAATATGATTAACTTAAATATATAATGTTAATTAGTTTGTTAATTTATTATGTTTAATAAATTAATTAGAAACTAAATAATTGATTATATTTGATTAATGGGTTAGTTTGTTAATTTATTAATAGTTAATAAATTATCCGGAAGCTAATAGAACTAATTGAGGAACTACATAGGCTAAACTGCAATTAGTTGATAGTCAACAGGGCACCCCCTAACCCTAATAGGGGGGGCCGGCCACCAATCCATCCCACATGGATTTGGGATCAAAAATTTGTAGGTTTCTAAAACCTATAAATAGAAAGCCCCTGCCTGCTTCATTCCTCGCTCATTCGATTCTAAGTTCTCTAACGATCACAAGGGATACCAGTTTTTGGGACTCTGAGATCTGAGCTTAGAAAAGTTATAATTATCCTTTCTTTTGTTCATTGGGTGTGAACAACTAGAGGCGATCTTGCTTTAGACGCTTGTTGTTCGATTCAGAGGCTGTTCGTGAAATCGTTTTACGTGGAGAAAATTACGAATTTTCTCAAGGTTAGTTTTTCTTATTCATCTCTTTTAGTTGCTTAGCTTGTTTGGTTAGATCCTTAAGGTTTTATATTCTTGCATAGTTAGGTTATTTAATTTTCCGCATAGTTTTAATTTAACCTAGCTAGGGTATAGGAAACACAACACCAGGCTCCCCCTGAATATTTGTTTGCTGAGCAGTCTTTTGAGAAAGATCTGCTAGCTCACTTTCTTTCTGCATGCCGGGATCATCGCCTTCTTCATCATCTCTACGCACTCTCCTTAATGCATAGTCCCGACAACTGCTCTCCCCCTGAGCTTGTAGATCTTTCACAAGTTGCTCCACTAGGGTCTGCAGTGTCAGGATCTGGGATTGTTGAGTCCTCAGCACTTCTTGTTGATCTGCCACAGTTGTCTGTAATTTGGCATTCTCTTGATCTAACCTTGCATTATGCTGTTGCAACTCTTTTACTGCGTGAGAGAGTTGGAAACTTTGGACAGTTTGGAAGTCCACTTTGCTCTTGAACTTTGTAAACCGCTGATTTTCAATGAATGGAGTCGAGGTGGATGGAATGGAGGCGGATGTGGATGTGGATGGAGCGGCGGTTGATGTGGATGGAGCGGCAGTTGACGTGGATGGAGCGGCAGTTGACGCAGATGGAATTGCAGCAGAAGTGGACGAAGCTCCCTGCATAAAGTGATGCCTTTTTTCCCTATGCCGAGTGGAAACTGGGGCTACTTCTTCTATTTCAAAGTCCGAGTCTTCTGCCTCTTCATCACGAATTATAGGCCTTGTCATCTTCCTTCGGCTAACAACGACTCTGGATCCATATCTGCCAATGGTAACAGCTGGATCTTCAGTTTCTGTCTCATCAGAACTTGACTCAGCTTCAGACTCAGAGGCGGTCTCGACTTGACCCTCAACCACAGCTTGTTCTCAAGCTTCTGATCCTTCAGCATGACCTTCTGTGCCTACAGACTCGGCAATAGGAGGTTGATATTCATCTATCTCCCTGAAAATTCCTCTACATCAGCCGGAGGTTCCCAAATGTCTTGAACCAACTGTTCAGCTATATTTTCCTCCACTGCTGCTCCTTGTGCCTAGATTCCTCCAACGTCTGTTCCCGTTGGTCGAATTGTGGAGCCGAAGTGGATGGCCCATCAGCTTCAGTTGCAGTTTGGGAGCGGGGAATGGTTCTTGCAACCGGTGTGCGTCTTGCCGGTGCTCTCTGAGATTGTTGCTGCTGTTGTTTGGGGGGGGGGGGGTGCTTCACCAATCCAATTTTCTCCTTCCGGAGCAACAAAATCAGGATCTATCATTTGGCGGTATGGTTGAGCCTCCGGCAATTGGAGATCCACAGCCATTACCATATTATGCTTATTATAGAAGGCACGATCTCCCATATCTGCAACAAAATCACCAAACTAAAATTAGAAATCAATTTAAAATTAAATTTGTTAAATTTGAATTTTCATAACTTCGAACTTGATTAAGTTCGAAGTCTATCACATTCTAACTTAGACAAATTCGAGGATGTTAAAAACCATTCGAACTTAATTAAGTTCGAAACTCCCATTCGAACATAACTGACTTCGAACTTATAGATATTTCAACAAGTTCGAACTTTCTGACAAGTTCGAACCTGAAGAACAAATTCGAAGTCGGTCACTTTCAACTTAAAAACTATGATTTTAACCTCATTTGACTTAGTTAACCGTGTAATCTAGTCCTATTAGGTTCTAATCTAAGTTATGTATCATTTATTTTAAGTTTTAGCTTTTAAAACTTGTGATTTAAAGTCACCTAGTTTTAAATGTCATAATACTTAAAAAAAAGCTCGATTTTAACCACAAAAACATCCTAAACTAACACGTAAACAAATATGTGTGTATGTTCGAGAAACAGTGAGAAATAGGGAGAAATTCGAATATCGGCAAGTTCGAAGCAATAAGTTCGAGATCGCCCTGACAAGTTCGAGAGAGTAAATTCGAGAGTAGATGACATAAATGAAGTAGTGTTGACCTATTTATATCAACCACCTTCGAACTTAGCTTAAGTTCGAACATCCAGCAAGTTCGAAGGTAACTTCGAATTTGTCTGAAATTTCGAACTTAACTGAAAATTTGGAAAATTCTTGAATAAAATCTAACTTTTCCAACTTTTTCATTTAACAGAATTTTTTCAACTTTGCAAAAAACATTCACACTAAGCAATATATTTTCACGCAATATTTGTTTCTTCAACCAAAAATGCATCCTAGTAACTTTGACTTTTATCCTACTAAAAGTAAAAAAATAAAATAAAATAAAGTAAAACAAAATTAAAACTACTCAAAAGTACTTTAAAAAATTACAACTTAACAGAATATTTTTACGAGAAAGTCAAAGAAGGTTCAATCAGATAGCGATGTCAAACGCACTTTCAGTATTTCACTTTCACACTTAGGAATTTTTTATTCATTTGGTTGTTTGTCGTGATATACATTTCAAGTTGATTGTTGGTATCATTTTCCCTTTAAACATTTAACACTTTGGAAATTCCCTTGGCTTTTTTATTTATCAAGAAACTACCTTACGTGTCCCATACTTAGATATACTTCTATGATCAAGGCAGACACACAATGATTATAACTTTTCGGTATTGCGAATTTTCTTTAAAAGGCAAACATTGGACAGAGTTCAGTATTTACATACAACAGAGTGTCTTAGTTTGTCTTAGAGTTCCTTTTAAGTTAGCAAGACAGCGGTGACAGGTCTGTACTTACGTACAACAAAGCGACTTATCTTGCTAGCTTGAGTCAAAACAGCGATGACAGGTCTGTACTTACGTACAACAAAGCGACTTGTTTTGACTTCCTTTTCCTTTCAAAATTATTTTCTTTTCTTTGCTTAAGATGTATTTTGATGTTGCTATACATCCTCCAGATAAATGTGCATACCTCATTTACAATCATTGTTTGTATGTCTCTAACATAGAAATTAAGGCCATTTGGTCATACATCTAAGTTAGTTACACATATGACATTTTCTTGATTATTTTAGCTGTTAGGATTTTCTTCATGTATTATGCATACCAACACATCAGTCAAGAAAGTGTATATCACTTAGAATTTATGGTGCATTATGTGTGAAAGCTTAACACTTAGAGTTTGTTTAGAATGTGCTAATTTTCTTCACTTTCAACCTTAGACTCTAAGACTTAACTCATTTTTCGATATTCTCTTTTTTTTTTTTTTTTTTTTTTTTGAAAATTTTATGATTTTATCTTTTTTTTTTCTTTTGTTTTTCATTTTTAAGATAAGCTAATAAACTAACCTACTAACTTACTATAAAAGGAAAGAAAATCTAATAAGCTACTAACTTACTTTTAAAAATAAAGAAAGACTACTAAGGTCAAGTTACTCTGGATTACACATACCATTTAGTTGAACTAACAACTCAAAGCGTGCCTTATCAAATGCTTTAGTGAATAAATCTGCATTATTGTCTTCCGTTGCAACTTTTACCAGCTTTATCAAATTCTTTTCAGCACAATCACATATGAAATGATGTCTTATGTCAATGTGCTTTGTTTTACTTTGCTTAACTTGATTATTAGTTATAGCAATTGTAGACTGATTATCTATCCGAATGAAAGTATGAGTGTAAGTCAAACCGTAACCCCGCAATTGTTGTTCAATCCACAAAACCTGTGAACAGCAACTACCAGCAGCTACATATTCGGCCTCGCACGTTGACACAGCTACCGAAGTTTGTTTATTGCATTGACAGGATACGAGCCTCCTTCCAAGGAACTGATAACCTCCAGTTGTTGATTTCCGGTTCAAGCTGCATCCACCATAATCAGAATCCGTATATGCCTCCAATTCTAGATCTCCATCAGCATGATACCAAAGTCCCAGCTTCGGTTTCGACTTCAGATATCGTAGGATCCGCTTCACGGCTTTCATATGCATTTCTTTCGGATTAGCTTGGAACCTAGCACAAATACACACAGCAAACATAATGTCAGGTCTAGAAGCAGTTAAATACATGAGTGACCTGATCATGTCCCGATATAATGTCGGATCCACATCAGTATCACTTTCTGTACCCGGTCCGAGATTATGATTCACTTTAATCGGAGTACTAAAGTGAGCGGTCAGCTTTGTTCCTTCCATCCCGAAGCGCTCCAGAATGTCGTAGACATACTTCGTCTGATGGATAAACATGTCCTCTTTCCTTTGTTCAACTTCCAAACCCAGAAAGAAGTTCAGCTCTCCCATAGCACTCATCTCAAACTTTGACTTCATGACCTTTTCAAAGTCTTTGCACATCTGTTCGTTTGACGACCCGAAAATGATGTCATCCACGTACACTTGTACCAAGATAAAGTCTTCTCCTTTTCTCTTCACGAACAATGTACTATCAATTCTCCCTCTTTCAAACCCGTTGTCCAAAAGATGAGTTGACAACGTCTCATACCACGCCCCTGGTGCCTGATGCAATCCATACGGAGCCTTATCCAGTCGATATACTCTGTCTGGATACTTTGGATCAGTAAACCCGGGCGGCTGTTCGACGTACACCAATTCCTTCACCTTGTTGTACAGGAATGCACTCTTTACGTCAAGTTGATAGACCTTAAACCTTTTGAAGGACGCGAAGGCCAGAAACAGACGAATTGCCTCGAGCCTTGCCACTGTTGCAAACACTTCGTTGTAATAAATTCCCTCTTCCTGGTTGAATCCTTTCACCACGAGTGTTGCCTTGTTACGAGTAACTATACCCCGATCATCTCTTTTGCACCTAAAGACCCATTTGGTCCCTATTGCAACTTCTCCTCGAGGTAAAGGCACTAACTCCCACACTTCAAGTTTTCTGAATTGTGACAGTTCTTCTTGCATGGCTTCAACCCAAGAGTTATCTTTCAGTGCCATTTGCACATTCTTCGACTCTACTTGTGAGATGAAACATGAATATAGACATGTGTGATACGCCTCGGATTCGTTGATCATCGATAACATCACCGTGTTATTATTCACACTACTCCTAGTTCTCACACCGGTATTTGGATTCCCTATGATACTCTCAATCGGATGGTCCCTGTTTATCCTCGATGTCTCAATCTCATCGACTTGAAGATTCTCTCCTAAGTTTGATCCTATTTCACTTAACGGGGGTATGACTTCAGACTGTACATTCTCTTCCTCATGATCACTAACCTCGGAGTTAGAAGTATTTGTCTGATTCTCGTTTGTAGGTAATTCAGTTTCATTCTCTGTTGGAGACCCATCTTCTGTCGTTGTAGGCCCAGAAGTTGATGGAATGCTTGACTTTGGAAAACTTTGATAGTCGTCATTCAGATTTAATGACGAGAAGTCATTCTGCACTGTACCTGCATTTCCACTAAAAGGTATGTTAAATGATTCAAACAATGAGTCATAATCAAATAACCATTCTGGACCAGTTTGGGGTTCATGTGAAGAACTTGTTACATCTATGTTAAACACAATCTCAACTGTACCGTTTGTTTTGTTAAACACCCTTTTGTTTGGTGAGTTAGGGACATAGCCTAGGCAGTATCCTTCGTCAGCCTTTTCACCAAACTTAGTTTTTCACTGCCTCCCCTCAAAACATGGTAGGAAGCTTTGAATCCGAAAGCATTGTCCTTGCTGCCTCAATCAAAGTCTTGTTCTTACGTTCTGCCACACCATTTTGTTGTGGCTCATAAGGTGCACTAAATTGATGCACTATGCCTTTGGATAGGCAATATACACCAATTACTGTGTTTTTAAATTCGATTCCGTTATCACTCCTGATACGTTTTACCCTCGTCCCGTAGGAGTTTTCAACTTGGTCTAAGAACCCAATCAACTTTCCAGCTGTTTTGTCTTTTGTACCTAAAAAGAAAACCCAAGTAAAACGTGAGTAATCATCAGTGATAACTAAACAAATCCAACTACCACCTATATTCCTTTTGTTGATAGGACCGAAGAGATCCATATGCAGCAAATCGAAGGTGGAAGCTATCGAGTTCTGAGACTTTGACTTGTGTGACTTCTTGTGTTGTTTGCCTTTCTTGCACGGTATACACTTGTCATCGAACTGAAAACTCTTCAGTGGGATACCTTGCACCAGACCATGTTTAGTGATGTAATTCATTTTCCTTAGGTGCAAGTGTGTCATGCGTCTGTGCCATAATATGGATTCAGACTCTGAAGCTTTGGATAGAAGACAGATTGTTCCCATCGAAGAATCTGATATGTTCATGTCCATCATGTACAAATCATTCTTCCTTGGGGCTCTCATCATTATCCACTCTTCAGGTACTTTAAATCCCGGTTTCAGCACTAACGCCTTAGTTTCAGTAAAAATTACTGAGTTCTTCTTATCACAGATCTGAGATACACTAATGAGATTATGATCATGTTTATCAACATGGTAAACTTGATCAAGTGTGATAGTCCCATTAGTGACCACTCCTGTTCCAGTGAAATGACCTCCCTTGTTCCCAGGGAATGATACAAAACCCTTGTTCCCTCCCTTGAAGTCTATGAGTAGACTCCTTTCCCCAGTCATGTGACGAGAGCAACCACTGTCGACGAACCATTTGTTGTTTAGACCTGTAGTTAGCTCCTGCACATGAAAGAAAACAAGTTAGTTATCACGGGGAACCCAAGCCATGACTGACTTGGTAATATCATTCTCATCCATATACGTGAACTCCTTCAAATACCCATCTCTCCTTTCAGGTGACTTGGTTTTTGATTGAGAACCGGTTGTGGTGCTGAGTAATTCACTCTTGGCTTTTGGGTAGGAATTTGATGTTGAGCCCTTGAATAGTTTCTATTATAAGGCATTTCAGATTGATATCCCTGGGCTCTACCTGGTTCCTGTTGTCTTTGAGGAGTATGAGATCTAACTGGAGTGTAAGTCCTTCTTGGTGTTGTACTCCTACGAGCTTGTTGTGGTCCTGACCTATTCTGATTAGGAACTCTATTCGGAGAATTAGTTCTAACCACTTCATTTGGTCTAACCGACACAGGTACTTGTCTAATAGCTATCCTAGGTGTTGCATTCACATTCTTCTCAGTGTTTTCGATACCACTAATGCTAGCAACACTAGATACTGGTCTTTATTGTTCTTGCTTTCCTACAGCAGGTCTAGACTCTGGTTTAGAGGGTGTAGACTCTACTTTCTTATACGGACAGCTAGACGCAACATGACCCTTCTCATGACATCTAAAGCATGACATCTTATCAATCGACTTCTTATAAGTGCCCTTTGATTTTGGTGTCTCACTAGTGTCATTTTCTTTCTTTTCAACTATCGTGACTACTTCCTCTTGTTGATTATTAATTTCAGGCTTAGCTTCTCCTAGTATTTGGTCACTAGAAGACTGCACAAACTTGACCTTCTTAATATTAGAGTTAGTATTAGACACCTTAGTTGATTTTTCCTTATCAGATTCAGTTTCAGTTGCTACCTCTGACTCGACTGGTTCATCAGTTTTGTCCTGAGGTTGAGGCACATAATTATTGTTGAAAGGTGGAGGACTCTCTTGATAACCTAATGCTACTGGTTTCTTAGACTGCCGTTAAGCATCTAAGATTTTCCCTAGGTTTACTGACGAGTTCCTAAACTTTTCAAGCTTACTATTTACCTTAGCAACCTTGACTCTTGATTCTGCTAGCTCAACCTCCTTAATGGTAAGTTCTTTGGTTAAAGCCTCAACATGCTCATACATAATATCTATCCTGACACATTGTTCACTTAATTTGTCTTTTAGAACTATAACATCTTGAGCATCTGCTATCACCTTATTCATTAGATCTTCCTTAATATCTAATAGACTAGCATTATATGATTTTAGTGATTGGATCTGAGCAGTTAAGTTGTTATGTGTTTCTAGAACTAAGTTTAACCTATCATTTGAAGTAGCACATAAAACACGTAAGTCATGAAATGTAGAAAAGTTTAGAATTACCCTTTTGTGATCCGATTCCACGATAGCCATTTTTGCAGGAAACTCCAGAATGGTCTGATTCTCTGACTTTTCCACCATCAAAGGACTTGTATCATTCTGCTTGGTGTCCTCTGCCACTTCTTCTACTCTATCATCCCCAGTCTCTGTTACTTCAGCCATAAAGGCTCTAGCATTCGACTCCGGATGAGTACTCCAATCGTAAGTTCCATCGAGCTGTCTGTCAAATGACACATTAGTTAACAGACCAGCAATGGCAGCTTGATTTCCCGAACTACCAGACTGATATCTTCCCTGAGTCTGGTTCTGATAGTTCTCTACTTTGGGTCGTTGACACTCTCTTGCAAAATTTCCCAATCCTTAACAATTGTAACACTTAACCTTGGACTTGTCAAACCCAACCTTACTGTTGCCTACGCTCAGATTTCTCCCTGTTCTTTTCATGAACTTCTTGACCCTCTAAGTCACCATGGCCAGTTGCCATTGAAGATCCATTTCCTCCAAGTCATCAGGATCCACCTGATCTAGTCTTCATCCCATAGCGCAGGATCGTTTATCTTCCCCTAGACACAATTTCCGTATGCTTCAACAAACGAAGCCAAAAGATTCAGATGATCTTCAGTCAATTGTGCACTCATAGGCATCTTTGTGTAGTGTTGAGATGTGGATGCTAAATGAGTCAGTTTTTCTTCTGGTTTAGAATACCCTAAGAATGCCCGCCACTAGTTTCGTCTGACTCAAATGGGATAGGCTCTTCTCCCGAGTAAAATGTTGTAG
Source organism: Centrapalus pauciflorus (assembly GCA_020465985.1). Taxonomy (NCBI): domain Eukaryota; kingdom Viridiplantae; phylum Streptophyta; class Magnoliopsida; order Asterales; family Asteraceae; genus Centrapalus; species Centrapalus pauciflorus. The sequence goes on along the minus strand of JAANYP010003286.1, from coordinate 223,801 downwards.
CTGACTTCAGTTCACTTGCGAATGACGGTTTTGTCTTTCCAAAATACATTTCTGGATCTTGGACCTGATCATATTCCCGTTCCTTCTTTTGCAACTGAAAGTTATACGCCCTCAACGTTCCTATAACTCCTTCTAGAGTAAGAGTCTCAAATTTTTCTTTATCATGCTTGATAAACGTTGTGTACATTTCCCACTTCGCAGGTAAAGCATCAAGAAGCTTCTCTATCTTCTCAGTCTCTTAATAATCGACATTGTGATTATCAAGCTCCGTCAGTAAATGATAGAATCTTGTTATAGTCTCATCTAGCTTTTCACTTTTCAATGCTTTAAAAATGGCGAACTGTTGTTTCAGCATCTCAGTCCTTCCCTTGCGAACCCTGGATTTCCCTCACACCTTTTTTCTAGAGCATCCCATAGCTCTTTTGCAGTCCTATGATTTCTCAAGGTGTGTAGAATTTCTTGAGGTAACGTCATACGGATAATCGAGAAAGCTCGGTTCTCGGCCTCATAAAGTTTCTTATCATCATCCTTCATATTTTGATATGTTAGGACTCTTTGACGGCCTTCTAACTCTTGCGTAGGTGGAATATAACCCTCATCGATACAAATCCACATGCATATATCGTTGAAACGAGAAAAATCAGCAAACCTATCCTTCCACCAATAGTAGTCTTCCAACTTCATCAGTTTTGGTGGAGAATTTGCCTTACCGACCTCGTGATCCATTTCAATGAATTTTTGCAAACTTGACATCCTTTCTAAACCTTTTGTTTTCGAACTTAAATAATTTAATTTAAAATTAGTTTAAAATAAACTCCTTCGAACTTAGGTAAGTTTGAATTAATTTAATCTTAAATTCGTTTAAAATTAAATTCGAATTTGTGTAAGTTCGAAATCAACAAGTTCGAATGACTGCAAGTTCGTGAAACCCTAGAAATTTATGACAAATTCGAACTTCTGACAAGTTCGAGGAAACCTTAATTTCTAACAAGTTCGACTCTGACAAATTCGAATCTGACAAGTTCGAATCTCAGCCAAATTCGAAAGAAGCCCTAAATTAAGTTCGAGAGGAGCGTAATTCTGGCAAGTTCGAGTGAACCCTAATACCCCCTTTTGTTTGAGCGCCGCAAGTTCGAGAAACGGCCAAAATTTCGATTTTTCAAGTTTTCAGATTAAACCAATGTTTTTAAGATTAAAAACAAGGGATAATTGTGCAAAAAACCCTCAACTTGTCAGGTTTTTGTGATTAAAACCCCAAACCATTTTTCGTTGTATAGAAAACCCCGAACTAACTAAAAATCAGTAAATCAAGGTTTTATCAATGGTTGACCGGTTGAAACCGGTTATTAATCCTACGTGGACTGATAAATAACCTACGTGGAATAAATTTTAGTTGTTGAAACCGGTTGCCAAGTATTACACATCATTTAAACACTCGTTGACGATGTAATCCCATTTAAAAACTACAATTAAAAACTATCAACGGGGGTTTAAATGATGTGTAATACTTGGCAACCGGTTTCAACAATTAAAACTTATTCTACGTACGTTATTTACCGGTCCACGTAGGATTAATAATTGGTTTCAACGGGTTACTCTTTGATAAAACCTTGATTTACTAATTTTAGTTAGTTCGGGGTTTTCTATGCAATGAAAAATGGTTTGGGGTTTTAATCCAAAACTCTCTGCTAATCGCTCACAAGTTCGTAATCGCCTTGAACTACTAATTTCTGCCAAAAAATCGTTAATCAAAACTGATTAACCTTAATTATAAGCCTTAAATTTGAACTTGGCCCAGACAAGTTCATGAAGGCCCAAGCCCAAGAACTTGTCCACCAATAAGTTCGAATCTAGCTTTGAACTAATTCTAGAACTTGTCTTTGAACTTGTTCTAGAACTTATGTTTGAACTTACCTTTGAACTTATCTTTGAACTTACGTTTGAACTTATCTTTGAACTTAAGTAAACATCAATCACAAACAAGATCAAACATATATAAACAATACCAAACATATGCATTAACTGGTAATTCCAAAGACTGAACCATTACAAAAGAACTATCTACATTTAGACTGCTATCATCACACAGGATGGACTAACACTTGGCAAGTCTTCTGTTTGCAACATCAAAGAATTTCTTTCTTGCCATATTATCAAAGTGGACTTAGGCTTTAGCTGATGAGGATACATGTTTTGATTTGGTCACCAATACTTGTGCACTATGTTCCTTCTCTCCCTCTTTACCAACCACTGACTCATTAGCAGCCTCTATCAGTTTCCTTTGAACATCCAAGGAGGGCATTTTGATCTTTCTTGCCTCCTTGTATGCAAGGGCTTTAGTAGCTTTAGCAGAAAATTCTTCCTTTTTTCTCTCTTTCAAGGATCTCAAGCTGCTCTTGTTTCCACTTATAATAAGTTTCTAGTGGAATGCCAATATCTTTGGCCTGAGATTTCCCAAATTTTAGCTGAGCAGCTTTGAGAAAGTCAGTGTCCACAGAGGCCTTCCCTTTTCCCTTTGCTGCTCTAGTTAGAACAGCTTCACTTTCCTCCTCCTCTTCTTCTTCAGTTTGTTCCAAAATCAAATGTCTCCTTCTGCTTGGCATGTCCTCAGGAATGGATTCCTCCCCCTTAGATGGTGCAGGGCTTGGAGATCCAACCTGAGTAGACAGAGCAGCTGTTGCAGAGACAGTTGAAGTACCTACAGCAACACCAGTTTGTAATTGTTTGCTACTTGACCCACTGACAATGATTTCTCCTTAGAGGGAGATTAAGATTTCTCCCTCTTTGACTTTGTCTTCGAGGCAGATTTAGACTTCTCCCCTTTGAAGGAGATGGCACAGAGCCTTCAATATCAGTTCTTCCTAAAGGAACGGATCCAACAGGCTGGGTACCAGCAGGTATAGGCACAGGTCTGGAACCAACCATGTTATGCACTAAGAAAGTCAGGTTTTCCTGAACCTCTACAAGCTGTGTAACACAGGTTTGAAGAGAAGAAGAATGAGAAGATGGAAGGGATGAAAGTTGGGAAATAGCAGCCCTGTCAGTTTCTGTGAACACCAAACTTTGAAGTTGTGCAAGAGTGAGTTCAAGGGACTCATGCATATCATCAAAGTTTGCTGCCACAGAATTTGACAGGGATACCACTAAGGTAATTTAGATAGGCCAGTGTGGAGGGTAGTGTGGTAGAACAGGTTTCAGCAATACTTGACAGCTGTTGGGAAACAGCTGCCAGGCTGGACACAGAGTCCTGTTGGTGAATAAGAATGGAGGATAGGGAGGAGAAGAGTTGTTGCAGCTGTGTAGTGAGTGCAAGCAGGTGAGAGAAATGATCAGGTTGGGTAGCAAGGATTGGAAAGGAAGACTTGAACGAATCAAGAAAACCTAAAGCTGAGTAGACACTGAGTCTGTTATGAGAGATGGAAGGGAAGTCAGAGAATATTTCAAAGAACCAACTTTGTTGGACAGCACAGAATTTGGCACATAGGGACATTCCATCACTATCTCTGGTAGTTGTACATCCCGATTCTCTAAATAGAGCATCATTCTGCACTTCCATCCAGAGAAGCTCTGATGATTGAACTTGAGAGGTTTTGCCATTGACCCATTGTCATAGTAAGAGGAGGAGTTGGCAAAACTGTTGTCCATGGTGGGAAATAGGGAGATGTAAGAGATCTAAGAGTTAACACACACTCTAAACTTGCTCTGATACAAGTGGTAGGTCCCAACAGGTTTCCCTAGTATGTTGTTGTAAGCTGTAGAGGGGGGGTGAATACAGCTATTTAAAATCTCAACACACTTTTCTCAATGTTTGTATGTATATATTAACAAGTGTTAATTACAAACAAGATTGAACTGTGGGATGGTTCAAACTGGGATGACAGAACAACAGGTAGACAACTAATCTAAGACACACTCAGACTAGTTACAATGAATTCAATCACTAAGATGTACTCACTGATTTTACAAGACAGACAGACCGCTTGAACAAGAACAGCTTGGACATACTCAACTAATCTTTTCTTAGCAGACTTTGCATGCATGAAAACATAATTATTTGCACGTTCTGGATATCTCTCTCTTGGTTATCTCACATTCCTTAGAAGCTTCCTTTTATACTCTCTCAGAGAATACTGCTGAAACTCCCTCATTGGATGCAGAGATAGTGGAGTGCCTTTCCAAAAAGACAAAATTGCGTTTCTGCACATTCTGACAAAACAACATTTGTCCCTATGTAGCATAATCTTTGTCTTTTCCTTTTTGTCTCTGTTGCAGATTCCTTTACCTTAAAGAGGAATGTCAATTCTAATCGTTTCCTCTTATTGTATAGCCATTTTGATATAAGAAATGGTCTGTCACCCATTTCAAATATCCACTTTGTCTTCATGTATCAGAACAGCTTGGGCAGTGTAAGCAGCTTCTGATTTTCCACTTTGTATTCGACTTGCAAACTGATCTATTTGTCCAAGACAATTCATGATTACATGGAAACGAATTCCATAATATGTATAACCTGTTCACAAAGAACAGATCTGTTCATAAAGAACAAAACACTTAGTTTTGGTCCAAGCTGCTCAACAGGCATGAGCAGCGTAGACAGTTTATGTCCAGTCTGTCCAACAGAATAGGACAGCTTGGGCAATCTGCCTAAGTTACAACTAATGTAACAGGGTGAGCAGATTTAACTAATATTGCAAATCACTTATCAGGTTTCTATAAGGCATTAACAGGCCCTAAATTATACCTTTTAAGTGTATCAAACATGTTTGATTTATAATCTCCCCCTATGATATAGAGCAGGTTTGATTGGGGCCTTTTTATGCCTAACAAGGACCAAGTCACACCACAAAGAAAGTGTTTGACTCTGTTGGCCTACGATTTACAAAGATTCGTACACCATTGTCCAAACTTGTGATCAATGTCAAAGGTCGGGCAACATATCCAAACGTGATGAAATGCCTCAAAATCCAATTCAAATTTGTGAAGTCTTTGACGTGTGGGGTATTGATTTCATGGGTCCTTTCCCTCCATCGCGCGCCAATAAGTACATTCTCGTGGCTGTTGATTATGTTTCTAAATGGGCCGAAGCTCAAGCTTTGCCTACTAACGATGCCCGAGTTGTACTTAAGTTTCTTAAAAAGCTCTTTTCTCGGTTTGGTACCCCAAAAGCATTGATAAGCGATAGGGGAACTCATTTTTGTAATAATCAACTTGAAAATGCATTGACTCGATATGATGTTAACCATCGCACCTGAACATCTAACTGTCCCCAATCAAGTGGACAAGTTGAGGTTACAAATCGTGGGTTAAAAAGAATATTGGAGAAGATGGTTGGTAACAATCGAAAAGAGTGGTCAGACAACTTGGATGACGCACTATGGGCGTTTAGAACCGCATTCAAAAATCCAATAGGCACCACTCCATTCCGTCTAGTTTATGACAAAGCTTGTCATCTTCCGGTTGAAATTGAACACAAAGCATTTTAGGCTTTAAAAGAGTGCAATTTGATATTTCCTTATCCGGTGAGCAATGCAAAGCTCAATTGCTTGAATTGGATGAATTAAGACTCCAAGCTTATGAGAATTCAAGAATTTATAAGCAAAAGACCAAGAAATTTCATGATGCTCATTTTAAAAGATCGTTCTGATATTCATGTAGGTGATCGTGTATTGCTTTATAATTCCAGATTGAAGCTTTTTCCAGGAAAGCTAAGGTCCAAATGGTCCGGTCCCTACACGGTGAAGCAAGTATTCCCTTTTTGCACCATTGAGTGAAACACCCATTTCAACATAATATAATAATTAATGAAATTAAATTAGATTAACCAAGATTAATATAGTTCAAAAGAAATCAGGCATGATCCGTTCGCACGGTGTCAAAATCCCTGTTTGATTGTAAACTATAATTTGAAACATAAGATGAATTTACAAGATACTTCTAAGTGATTACAATCACTATCATCAACCAAAAGACATTAAGTGCATATATGTAAACATCTACTAGTGTGGTAGGTAATATACCCCAAAATCCCAAACTATAAACTTGAGCCTTTACCAAATCCACTTCAAGTCTGCCCAACTAAGTCTTGGGACCAGAACCGGCGATCTCCTTGCCCTTACTAACACAACCTGTATACATGAAATGTGAGGGGTTAGCAAATAAGATTTGTTAAGTGAGTTACTAGATCAATACGGCATGGAAAACATAAAACATGCAATAATATTAAAATGATTATAAAATGACAGCTGCAATATCTTTAATAAAAGTATTGTGGGAATAAAACCCACTAGGGTGCATAGGTCGGGAACATCGCTCGCTAACCCGCCGTTGTCAGTCGTATCCCGGTCTAAACAACTCCAACTGGAGCCTAAAGTCCGGTCACCCACTCCCTAAGTTTCCGGAAGTAGGAATTTATACGCACAAACACATAGTAAGGCGCTTGATATATATATAATGATCTGGACGTCCAGTGAGGCCAATTAAATGAGCATAACTCAACAATGGGTTAATCAAGTATATGTCTGGTAAGTATGGAATAAGTCATCATCAAGCATAATATGAAAGTCAATGTATATAATTAGTCGCGTCAAATAATGTTTTCTGGCCATAGGCCATGATCATGTAATAAATTGTCAGCCAATGCAATACATCATATGAGAGGATGACGCCCAAGAGATATGCAACATGCCATAAATCAAAGTAACATGTAAATATGTATGCAACACACATATCAATACTAGAACTCACAACAATAGGCCAAAAGTAGCCTTCGAGTAGTAAACCGCCAACAAGGCCTCTTAAGGCTTGATTTTCACTTCTAGCGTCTCAAATCGGCAATCGATACTTCTTTCAAGTCCAAACCTACCAAACAATGATATTCAAAGTATTTATAAGCTTATTATAGCATATCATAAGGTTTGGAAGTCATTTGGAGTGTAGTGTTTTTGGTTTAAGTTTCCGATTTATACCGACACTGTTGTACCTCTTATTGAGTTTTATAGACTTTTAGATGATCTTTGGTGTCATATCAATGTATAATTATCATATAATGTATTGAACTAATTTCATACGAACATGACTCTCCATCCGGCATTCGTAGACGAAGAAAACCAACATGAAGTGAAGGACATTGCCTAAGTCGCACTAGTTTTGTATTTTGGCTATAACTTTTTCATATGAACTCGGATTTAGGTGATTCAAGAGCCCAGACGAAGAGGACACATAGGGCTACAACTTTTACTTTTTGAAAAATGGCCCATCTGATCGTGGCTCGATGAGTCAAACCCATGAACTGCATTCTGTTTCTGTTTTGCTTCCTGCTCGAAACTCTCTCAACCCAACTCGATTTTCAGCTTGTATAAAACATTGAAATCACTCTTTTTATGTTATATTTGACCAGTATAAACATATAAAAACCTTCTATATTCATTTACACAACAAGAACTCGTTAATCCATTACTTGATTTCTTGAATTTGCATAAATGAAACCAATTCAAGTTTCCATGGGTTTGATCAGTTCTTGAGTTTACAACTCCAGGAGCTATCTTATAACCATGTCATTTTCAATTTATTTCCAAAAACCACCATCCCTTCCATCCCCTTTCATTTCAAAAGTTATGGAGAATGTGGGAAATGGATACACACACACTTAAACCAAAAGAGTTGCGATTACCTCGTTAGATCCAAGTTTAGAACACTTCTTCCTCTTGAATTCCTTTTGCCAAACTCATACACCTGCTCCAGCCCTAATATGTATTCTAAATGCAGAGAATTTCCAAAAGGAGAAGAAGTGGAAGAAGCTTCACGATTGGGGAGGGGTTTTAACCCCAATTGGTCTAAAATTTGCAATTACCCCCTTCAAGTCTTGTGTCTTTTTGTTCCAGCCACACTACTTCATGTTATTCACACTTTAAGTCTTCATCATTTTAATTATTATATCAACATATGTATGCCAAAGCTACTTGTACCTTTAGCTTTAGGGGTTTGTACATAAATGTATAGGTTGCCAATTTACAAGGCTTAGAATGTATAATATGAGTGGTTAAAGCATGTGGCTAGGATTTTAATTTTAATCATATGATCAAACATTAAAATACAATTTATTTATGTCAGGAACAGAATGTTACTACTTAAAATTAACTAGTTTGAATTGATCAGAGTATAAACCAATAATCTTGTATTGAACCAAAGTCCAATTAAGAAGTTTGCGGAATAACACTTAATTGTTTTAAGAAAAACTTTCAGAATCAATAACAAATAAATATAATTGACTAAACAAAATTGCTTGTATTGCTGAACTCAATGATTACAATCACCTCTAATCTGTTTGATTTGACGAAGAACACAAATTGTTCTTAGGGTTTTACAACCTTAGAGGCTTATGAAAACTTAAACAAAAAGCAATTACAAACTTGAACGTGCAGAAACTTGTTATAATAGAAAAACCTATTCTATGTATTTATAATGCTTTCTGATTTGTTTCCTTGAAGGACTCTGACTTCTCTGATAATAGATATGTTGGAATCTTCGTGTAAATATCTCTTCACGAATATCAACACTTTCTGTTTATGAAACTGTTGAGCAGCTTGAATCACTGAGCAGCTTGAACAGAGCAGCTTGAATGAATTTACTCTTGCAGCTTGAACTTTTATACTAGCAGCTCGAACTTCTTCAACTAACAGCATGAACTTTGTATTTACACAGAAAATCTACTAACAGTTTGAGAAATCTAACTAACAGCTTGAACTACTTAGAATATTTCCCAACAATCTCCTCCTAACTTAAATTCTTTACATAAGACTTTAAGTTCTATACAAATAAGGAAATAAAACCAAGTAAAACTGTTATTTACAAACCAAGGCTTCCAAAAACTTACAACTGTGCAAGTTTCTGATTGACTGCCTTCAAAAATTCTTTCTTCAGATCTTCTCTATCACAATATATTCTCACTGAGCTCATCTGAAGTAACAAAGCCTTTGGAAGATCATAAAATTCAAAATTGAAGTACATATCGGATCCATTTGCAAATTTGAGTTTGTAAGTCTTTGATTTGACAAATAGATCAACTTGTGCAATCTTCATCTCCTTGGCATCTTCTATATCTTTCCTTATTGACTCAGGATCAAAAATGCTTTTCAGATCTTTGATAGCTTGCTTGACTTGTGGAAGAGCGGATCTGACTTGGGTCACAGACCCAACATGATGCATTCTTGTAAGCTCATCTCTGGTCATCCCTTGGACTATATGCATTAAGCTCTTATACTCTTCCTCAGGACCAGAATCTCTTCTTACTACAAAATGATATCTTAAGTCAATGTTATCCATTGGCTTAGCATACCAGTAAGTAATAAGAGGTTTTGTGATGTCATGCTGGTCTAAGGACTTCTCAATATCCATCACTTTCTGAAGCTGATGCTCAAACAGTATCCTTTTTACCTAATCAAGCTTTGCCTGTGAAATTGTATCTGATTGAGGATTAGAAGCAACAGCTTGAACAGAAGGAGCAGAATCACTCACACCAGCTTGAGCATTACTTATACCAGCTTGAACTGGTTCTTGTTGACTTTGGACTTCCTGGGAGACTTTGGCTACCTTACGTTTTTCCATCTCTTTGTCATGGATGTCTTGCAACCTCTCTGTACTCATGGACTGAGCCATCTTCTTTGGAATACCAGCTGAAAAGGCAAAATTGATCAAGAACTTTCTATGCTCAGCCTTTGAATGCCCTGTTGGCATTTTCCTCTTTTTCTCATTCTGTTTGACCACAAACCCTCTTAGGTAATCACCTAAGGTTTCATCATCTTGCATTGGGACATGGGTTTGCTGGTCTAAAGCCTGATCTTGTTCTTCTGCTATCTTTCTTGCAATTTCAGCATCATAGGCAATCTTGGCTTCTCTAGATGAAAATTTGTGCTTTGGAGACTCAATGAGAATGCATTTGCCCTTATCCTTGGTTGCAGAAGATGTACCTTGAACTGTAATGATGGGAGCCTGAATTCCTTCTCTGATAACAACTCCAGTTGTTCTTGTAGGAGCAGCTTGAGTTTCAAGGCTAACAGCTTGAGCAGCTGTTGGGACTGCTAGCCTAGAATCTTGGACTGTTGGAGTAGGAACTGCTTGGACTGATGGAGGGATATCCTGATTCTCCCCCTTTTTGGATGCATTGGTTTGGTCAGGAGGACCTACAACCTTTGCCAAGTGGGTTCAAATCAGTTGCTCTAATTTAATTATCTTATTTCCACAGAGGGTGAACCCCTTATGGAGATAAATCATTCTCTGATTTTGAGCAGCTTCTGTTTGTCTGAGTGAAATGATTTGTGCCCCCTGTGCAGCAATAATGGACTGATAGTATTCCAACATTGCTACAACAGGTTGCAGCTGAGGATCCGTCAAAAGCATAAGTTGCAGACTAGCCTCAAGATCAGCAAATGAATGTGGTGCTTGTGATCTATCACCGGCAAGAATTCCAGAAGTAGAAACCTCTGGGCCCCTCTGTTCTTGGTACTGGGGACTTCCAGATGGTGCTTGCACACCTTCTGTTGCCATGGGTGTGGTCTTATTGATGTTGACACTGTCCTGTGCCTCTTGTGCAGAAGCAACAGTAGTGTCAGCCACAAAACCCATATGGGCATCCTCTGTTGGGATGGCCACCTCCAAATTGAGGTTGGGAGTGTCCTCAATGGGTTCCCTTTGGATATTCTGTGCAGAAGTGTCCTCCTGCACATGGATATTTGGCTCTTATAAGAGGGCTGAGGAGGAAGGAGTTCCTGAACCTCTTTTTCTTTTGTATAATATGAGAGGGGATGTGGGTTTAACAATAGGAACAGAAGGCATTTGAGTATCATGAGGAGTGGGTTGGGGTCCTGGGGGTGAAGCAGTAATGTTAGGCTGAGCCTGCTCAGGACCCTCTCTTCTGTTTCTTGGACTGATGCCCAACATTGTAGAAGGCAATGGGACATCAACAGACAAAACATTGGCACTTGTTTTTAGAAGACGTTTTATTGATGGTAAAGAGTGCCTATGGGAAACATGAATCCTTTTATGTACATTGAAATTACTGCAAGTTCTTGGAAAAATTTCAGCCAAAAATCTAGGATACATCAAAAATTTCCCATGTTTTAGGGCATGATGCCTTAGCATACCCTGAAAAATCATATTAGAAAAATTGAATTGTTGACCCGTTGATAAACACACTAAGGCAGTGGCTATATTTAATGAAAATTTTGACCAACCAGTTCTTTTAGGGCTTATACATTGCTGAATAATATGTACAAGATACTTCCACTTAGGGGCAAAATTTGTTTTAAAGAAAGTATAAGATTCAGCAGGTCCCCTATATCCAATAGTATGAAGACCATTATGTAAGGCAGTAAGGGATAGGTCTGTTATACCTGAGGCATCTTGAAGATGCAGCTGTTGGTGTATGATCTCCTCAGTGATAGAAACAGTGTTGCCATCAATTTTGGATGTCAAAGATGTGACTCCATTAACGGTTTTGAGGGAGGCATGTTTCCAGAACTGTTCAATATGAGAGATGTAGATGGTGGGATTGATATTGAGGGCATGATGGATATGGGAACTTCGAAGGAAGTCCATCAATGTGTCGTGGAATGGTACAAGATCAGCGTGTTTGAGAGAGTAGGGTAGGCAGTTGTGTTCTTCGACAAACTCCATTGATGATTGATGAATTAGGGTTTCAGTGATGTGCGGGGGAATTGCTCAGAGAATTGAAGAAAGGTTGTGGAAGATATTTTGCAACTGGTAGTTACAATAGAACGAAGCTGGAACCTTTAAAGTGTTCGAAAATATCTAAACCCGCACACACACTTATGGAAATTACCAGATTACCCCTCACACTTTGACAGATCAAGTGAAACAACTAACAGTCCGAGAAAATGAACTAGCAGCTTGAGAAAAGACTCAAGCTGTTAGTTGAAATTTAAGCAACTGCTAATGAGACAGTGACTCCCCCTTAATCAAGCGTATGTAATAGATATAATTTTCATAAAATAAGAGAGAATAAAGAAAAACAAATTAGTCCATATTAACCATGCCAATATTTGATACTAGGAAGGTGAATCTTCCTACATCAAATGGTTTTGTAAATAGATCAGCTAACTGATCATCCATATGAATTTTGGTAACTTGGATTAATTTCTTCTCATTACAGTCCCTTATAAAATGAAATCTAATGTCTATATGCTTGGTTTTGGGAAATTTCACTGGATTTTGTACAATGCTAATTGCACTTGAGTTGTCAATGTAAATGGGAGTGGATAGGAAATGCATACCATAGTCTCTCAGTTGATTCTGATTCCACATCACTTGGGAGCAGCAACAGCTGCTACATATTCTGCTTCAGTAGATGAAGTGGATACAGTTGTTTGCTTTTTGCACTGCCAAGAGACCAATCTTGCTCCCAAATATTGACCTCCACCAGTTTTGGATTTTCTGTCAATGTTGCATCCTCCATAATCACTGTCAGAATAGGCTGTTAATTCAAGAGGAGAGTCTTTAAGATACCAGAGGCCCAAATGTGGTTGGCCTTTGAGATATCTAAAGATTCTGTTAATAGCAACCAGATGGGAGTCCTTTGGAGGACATTGAAACCTGGCACAAACACAAACAGCAAACATAATATCAGGTCTAGAAGATGTTAGATACATAAGAGATCCTATAAGGGATCTGTATAGATGTATGTCCACATCTATTCCATCTTTGTCCGTATGAAGCTGCTTGTGAGGATCCATTGGAGTACTTGCAACTTTGGTATCTTTGTACCCAAACTTTTCCAGTATGTCCTTAACATACTTTGATTGACTTATGAAGAGTCCTGTGGGCTTCTGCTTGACCTGCAATCCTAGAAAGAAGGTGAGTTCTCCCATTGAACTCATTTGAAACTTTTTGTGCATCAAAGCCTCAAACTCTTTCCACAGACTGTCATTGGTTAACCCAAAGATAATATCATCAACGTATATCTGTACAAGCAGAATCTCAGATTTGATGGACTTTGTGAATAATGTTTTGTCGAGAGTCCCTCTCTTGAATCCATTCTGTAGAAGGTATGATGACAAAGTGTCATACCATGCTCTAGGGGCTTGGTGGAGTCCATAGAGGGCCTAGTCTAGTTTGTAGACTCTGTCTGGATACTTGTAGTCCTCAAATCCAGGAGGTTGACGTACATAGACCTCTTCTTCAATTGTGCCATACAGAAAAGCAGACTTCACATCCATTTGATACACTTTGAACCCTTTGAAGCTTGCATAAGCAAAGAACAGTCTGATGGCTTCAATTCTTGTCACTGGAGCAAAGACATCATCATAGTCTATTCCTTCCTCTTGAGTGTACCCTTTTGCTACTAGTCTTGCTTTGTTCTTGATGACTATTCCTCTCTCATCCTTCTTGTTTCTGAAAATCCATCTTGTACCAATGGCTCTCTTTCCTTTAGGAAGATCAACTAGTGTCCATACATTCTGAATCTTGAATTGTAGAAGCTCTTCCTGCATTGCCTCAATCCAAGATGAATCTTTCAAAGCTTCTGGCCTTTTTAGGTTCAAGCTGAAACATGAAACAGGCAAGTTCAAATGCAGCTAGACTAAATTCAGAAACTGCTGGTTCAGCAGCAGTAGTCTCCTTGTGAACCATCACTACTACAAAATGAGCCTATTGCAACCATTTGAAAGCAACTTTTATATAATTAGTTGCATTTGATTCTAAAGCAAGTTAAAAAATATAAAGGTTGCATTAGAAGATCTAATGCAACATTTAACTTAAAAAGGTTACATATTTGATTGAAAATGGCAACATTTATAAGAAAGGTTGCATTTGTTATAGGTTAAAAGTAACCTTTATTTTAAAGAGTTGCATATGTCTAAAATAAATGCAACTTTTTTTTTCAAAAAGTTACATCTAAAATGTGATTGTAATTTTTTTATTTTTTCTTTAAAATATAATATATAACTATTTTACATTGTCAATATAAAACTAAAATATTTGATCAAATATGTTCATTTCTGATCTGGTTCTTGTTAAATGTATCAACTAGATTTGGTTTTTGTTTAATGTTGATATCATATTTGCCCAAACCCTGTTAACACTTCTGATTTGCAAATAAACATTGTTGTTGCTTCCCTCTATAAACCCTAGGTTTTCTCTTCAGTCGTTGCTCCCAAACCCTCGGCGACGACCTCCCTTCCCTCGGCGGCGACCTTCCCTCCCTCGGCGGCGACCGCCCCTTAACTCGCCGTCAACCCTCTCTCTGTCTTTCCTCAAGCGGCGACCTCCCTTTCCCTCATCCAGCGACGAATCTTGTTGGTTCTCTTATCCAATGGGGACTCTTGTTGGTTCTCTGTTTCCTCCTCATCATCTGGTCTAGCGTCTCAAACCCTAGCAATAGCAGTGGCGGAACCCTTCTTCTCCGGTCCAGATACTCAAACCCTCGAAGGTATATCTTTTTCTCCCTATATATATCGATATCCTTGTTAAATTGCTGCTAAAATATGAAGTTTTACAAAGAATTAAGAGTAATGTTTATGTCCGTAAATGAGGCCAAGAATGCCAAATGGCCCATATGTACATGCATGTGTTTATTTTGATGTTTTATGCACATTTTGTGAGCTCAATTATGCTTGTGGGTATGGTGTTCAAGGAAATATGTGCAGCATATGTATGAACCTGATGTTGTTTCCATTTGAATCTAATGCACTCCTATGTATACTACTGTTGTTTCTGTTTTTAAATGAAAGACACACACACACCATTGATTATTTGTTGCTATCTGCTTAAAAATTGAAAACACACACACACATATGTATATATGCTACATGTATCGGACTCAAGATGGTCTTAACTTTGGCATTGGTTTTGTTCTAAAAAAAGTCCCTGAGTTGGTCCATTCTTTCCCTCTAATCCTTGGACCATAACTGCAAGTAATAGCCTCCCACAAACTAAGTCTTGTAATGTGCTTGTGGGTATGGAGTTGCTAGTACTTGGGCTGAGAAGCGAGTGAAGTGCAACCACTGCTAACAGGTCCAAAACTCAGCCTTCACTGAGTGTAAACAGGCCCTATTTAGAGCCACATTTTCATGTATTTTCAGTCTTGATTCAGCCTTAAATCGTACGCCTTAATGACCCCTAAACATCTACAATGAATTCAATACACTTTTACATTCAATCAATTGTCAAATATGATCATATATCATGCATTTAGAATGGAAATATGAATTGGACAGCAGCTTTTATGGTTGTTTTTGGTGCAGCAACTTCATATTTTTAGCCTTAATTCTAGCATCTAATGGACTCCTAAGCTTGCAAATTAATCCCTAAATATCACCCATTAATTCTATGTACACTTAGACCTTAAAACCATCATAAATTTTGGTTATACTTGGCATAAAATGATGAAGTATGTGCTGTGATTTTTTGATAGGAACATATACATAGTTAATGAATGAATTTGGCAATTTGGTTATGCTCATTAGCAGTTGTAGCTATAAAATTATATGCCATATCAACAACCTACATCAGAGTGCCCTCTGAATCTCTGATTATAATATAATTTTAACGGATGTATTACATCATGACTAATCTGCTGTTCTTGGGGGCATATATCTTTATATTTTTCAGTAACATTATTGTTCGAGGGAAAACTGTAGGAAGAAATCTAGAGAGAAACTGATGCACATCGTTTGTACGGTCAACTAAGGACTAAGGTATTTGCTTGTTTGTATTTAATGACTAATAAATTGTAATCTTGTTGATACGTACAACATAACAAGTCAATCAATTAAATTGGTTGGAAGTATTAGCATGACCCTCTCCTACACATTACACAAGTCCCAAGCATATACACAACACAACTGACAAAAGATGAGATAGAATCATAGTGTATTATTTTCAATAAAAATTGAATGATTTGTTTTATCATGCCATAAAGATCCGTACTTTGACACATTCCCCTCCAATCCTCTACCCACCCACAATTTACAATTGTTTTATTTCATGCCTTATCTTGTATGAGCGGATGAATTAATCTACTCAAAATTCATTTTGGTTAAACTAGCCATTATAATTAAGTGCTGAATTTTCATAACAGACAACACACGCTGTTATATATATATATATATATATATATATATATATATATATATATATATATATATATATATATATATATATATATATATATATATATATATATATATATATATATATATATATATATGTCATTGCAGCTGTCGATTTTAATGAGACACACACACCATACATATATGTCATTGCTGCTGTCGATTTATATATATACTCACTGCACTGTTATGTATATAACACACACACCACACAACACACACACTGTTACGCAAAATGTGTATACATACAACACACACATATGCTTAGTTATTATTGATTCAACAGGATAACCCGTAACTGATCACTTAAATCCCATGTTGGTTTTTTTTTTGGAAGAAGTATTGAGAACCAACGAGATAAATTAGTTGAAGATGTGATGAAGAAGCTTATGGAAAAATTGCCTGTTCAAGTTTGTGAGTTTCCAGCATGAGTTATCGTCTATGTTGGTTCAAGGTATGATGTCGTTACCATCGTGACAAGTATAATTATATCATCAATTTGATTATTTTGGTTTGAGTTAGTTACTTATTATTATTTGTGTGTGACAGGCAACTTTGTTTTGGGACATCGATATATTTATGAAGACCGGTGTTTTTTTGGAGGATTTAGATACCTTTTGTAATTATAACTAACAATTATTATATGGAATATTGTGTTTTGAGATTATTGTGTAATTGGTGAAAGATTTTGATACTTTTTAATTATTGTAATCGACATTTTTGAATTGGTGATATTTAATTAATTGTATTCGTGTATTAAAATGTTTATACTTTTTGTAATTAAATTCATAAATGTTGCATTTAAAAATAAAAAAAATTGCATTTGAATGTAAAAAGGTTGCATTTGAGCATAAAAAGGTTGCATTTGAGTTTAAAAATAGTTATATTTTCATGTGAAATGGTTGCATTTGAGTTTGAAAAAGGTTGCATTTGGGTGTGAAAAAGGTTACATTCTAAAAAGGTTGCATTTCTATGATTCATGCAACTCTTTTAAAAAAGGTTGCATATTCTACCATAAAGGTTACTTCAGACCTAATGCAAGAGGACATAATGCAACTCTTACTAAAAGGTTGCTTTAGGCATAATGCAACTTTTTGAAGGCCTAATGCAACATTTTGCCAAGGTTGCAATAGGCTCATTTTGTTGTAGTGCATTGTCCTTGTTTGCACAGGTGTGCGTGGATCACCCATTATTTGATTGAGAGGATGATGCTTGAGAACCCTGAGTGTAGGCTCTCTATCTATCTGGAAAGAGGATCCAAGATTTGTATCATCTCCATCAGGACCAGTTGATGGTTCAGCTTCGGGAACAGCTTGACTTGAATCTGGGGCTGTTTCCCTTTGTGTTGGAGTTGTTCTCTCAGGACTTGGGAGTTGCACTTCATTGTCTGGATTTGAATCATGTTGAGCGTTCAGAACCCCTGGAGGGTCACAAGACAGAAGTGGTATAACTGTATACTCATCCCATTTATTTGAATCTGCAACAGTTTGAAACTTTGTGCCAACAACTTGATCATTTGTGCTACCAGCATGAGAATTTGCGTTTACAGCTTCAATCCTGTTTTCATCAGATTCTACAGTATACTCAACAAAGCTCAGAGTATTTGTTAGTGAATCTAAATCAAACAACCAATCAGGACCAGTGCCTTTGACATTTGCGGTATTTTCATTAAATTCAACATTGGCACTTTCTTCAATGGTTTTAGACACATTGTTATATACTCTGTAGGCTTTGCTTTGATTTGAGTATCTGTTGGGAAATAGTTTAAGTATGTTCAAACTATTAGTTAGACTTCTCAAACTGTTAGTAGAGTTTATATGTACATCCAAAGTTCATGCTGCTAGTTGAAGAAACTCGAGCTGTCAGTGTAAAAGTTCAAGCTGCCAGAGTAAATCAACTCGAGCTGCTCAGTTCATGCTGTCAAGTGATTCAAGCTGCTCAACAGTTTCATAAACAGAAAGTGCTGATTTTCAGGAAAAGATATCTACATGAAGATTCCAGCATATCTACTATCAGAGAAGTCATGGTTCGTCAAGGAAACATATCAAGAAGCAATATAAATACATAGAATATGTCTTTCTATTGTATAGGAGTTTTCTGCATATTTGAGTCTGTAATTGCTTTGTTGATTAAGTTTTCATAAGCCTCTAAGGTTGTAAAACCCTAAGAACAGTCTGTGTGCTTCGTCTAATCAAACAGATTAGAGGTGATTGTAATCATTGAATTCAGCAATACAAACAGTCTTGATTACTTCTTATGTTTTATGCTTCATTGGTTCTGAAAGTTTTTGCTAAAATAATTAAGTGTTATTCCGCAAACTTCTTAATTAAACTTTGATTCAAAGCAAGATTATTGATTTATACTCTGATAAATTTCAAATCAGTTAATCTTGGTTATTCAGTTTTAGATCCTGACAAGTGGTATCAGAGCCACAGGTCGTTCTTTGTTTTTCAAAGTCGAAAACTTTCTTTCAAATTTTTAATCTTTTACAATGGAATTTGAAAATAGCAGCAGTGGATCTGGGCAAGGACTCAAAGTGCCTATGCTCAAGCCCACTGAGTTTGAGATGTGGAAACTCAGGATTCAACAGCATATTCAATTCATTGATTATGCCATATGGGAAGCTGTTGAATTCCCTCCTGTAGTTGATCCAGAACTTGATGCTGAGGGAAAACCAGTCAAAACTCCTCCAAAAACTGAACTTGAAAGGAAGGCTAGAATGAATGAAGTGAAAGCACTCACATTATTACAAATAGCCATTCCTAATGCTTATCAACATCAGTTCAAAAAGTTTTATACTGCTCACTCTCTTTGGAATGCCTTAGAGAAGAGGTTTGCTGGTAATGCAAGTACCAAGAGAAATCAAAAAGACCTCTTGAAACAGCAGTATGAAAACTTTTCTGGTGGCAAGAATGAAAACCTCACTCAAATCTTTGACAGGTTCAACAAACTGATAAGTGAACTGGAAAGTGCAAAGGTCAATCTGGATCAAGATGAAGTCAACAGAAAGTTTCTCAGATCTCTTGGAGAAGAATGGACAGTCTATGTTGCACAATGGAGAACAAAAGACACTCTTGATGAGATAGAACTGGATGATTTGTATAACAGTCTAAGAGTGTTTGAGACTGAGATTGATGCTAAAAAGAAATCCTTTTCTTATAATCACAATACTGCTCTTCTGTCTTCTGAAAAATCAAATAACTGTGATTCTTTTTCAGGTAGTGATGGCAGCTCTACTGAAACCCACTATGAGGCTTTTGTTGCCAATGATGGACTATTTGCTCTAAATGTTGAAGACTTGGAACAAATTCATCCAGATGATCTTGAAGAGATGGATTTAAAGTGGCAACATGCAATGCTGACCATGAGGGCCAAAAGATTTCTTAAAAGAACTGGAAGGACCAATTTTCAAGCCAGAACAGAAGGCAAACCAGCTTTTGATAAATCAAAAGTTGAATGCTATAAATGTCATAAGCTTGGTCACTTTGTCAGAGAATGCAGATCTCAAAGTCAACAGCCATCAAGGATTTCACAGCCCAATCAGACATCATCATCAACAGCACTTGTCTCCCAAGAAGACAATGTGTTTGACTGGAGTAATCAGACAGAGGAAGAATTTCAAAATCAAGCTCTAATGGCAGAAACATCAAATGTCTCCTCCACTGAACTACCATCTGAGGTAAATTCTAAACTATGCTCTCAATCATGCAAAAATATGGTTAAAAAATACAGAGATCATAATGAGAGCATGTGCAAAACTCTAGCTAAGATGGAAGAAAGGAGATATGAATACATGCAAGCCATAGAAGATCTGGAAAAACAGATCAATGATTATAAGGATAATGAGATTCAAATGGGATATGATAGAACATATCATGAGTGGGAGAAAAAGGAGCTAAATAAGAAAATAGAATCTCTGAACAAAAAGGTAGAAGAGACTGAACAAAAGGTGTTGGAGGCTAACAAGAAACTAGAATCTGTTAACATAGATCTAGGTAACTGTAAGTTGGCAAATCAAAAGCTGGAACACCTAATGGAAGTCCAATTTAAAGACAGGGTGAAATCTCAGGTTAATCCCAAAGAAGGTATAGGATACAGGGCCACTCCACCTCCATACAACAACAAGTACATACATCCAATGAGTGAGGTTGCTGATAGACTAATCAATGAACCACTAGATGAGTCTATGACTATTGTAGATCCTATCCTTGATAACAGTCCTGAATCAAAAGAAGATCAGATTCAAAAAGGAGACTGTGAGAAAGATCACAAAACAATGAGTGCACCCATAGAGATCCAAGCTCCTAGTAAGAAAGGAAAAGAGAAGATGAGTGTATGCAATGCTACTCCACAAGTTTCTGTACTTTCTAACTTTAACACTGCATCTTCTTCAAAAAATAATACTAAAGGTAAGAATGTTCCAGTCTGCACATGTCAAAAGCATGGTGTTCAAAAGTTTCCCAAACAACAGCAGGTAAGGGGAAATCAGAGGAACAAGAACCAGAAATTGTCAGATAAATCTGGGTCTCCAATTCAAACTGTCAAAAGATGTTTTCACTGTGGCAGGAAGAATCACTTGGCCGAGGATTGTTTTTATAAACCAGCTGTTGCAAAACAGACTGTGAATCAATCAAAATCAAATCCTACTCAGCCAAAACATTCAAAGGTGAAACCTTCCACATCAGTTCCAAAGAAAACAGTTGATCACAGGCTTTCAAAAGTTAATAAAAAGCAGTCCACACATCAAAAACAAGTTTTAGCAAAGCCTAAATCAAGTTTTTAACAAATATGGTGTGTCAAGGACAGATTCTCAGATCAAACTGCTGATGCAAAAGATCAAACTGCTAAGCCAAATTCTGAAGCTGTTAGTGCAAAATCTGAAGCTGTTAGCACTAAAATCACAGATCAGACTGTTAAGCATCATTTTGGAACTGCTAGTGAATCATCTGAGACTGTTAGAAGAAAAGATGATCAAAATAACTGGATACCTCATATCCTCACTAAATACTCTCCAAAAACTCCATCAGTAGATCTCACAAAATATAAAAAGTCAAAAACAGTGTTTAGTTATGTCAATATGCAAGGCCAACCCAAAACCAATTTGGTTTGGGTTTACTCCACTACTGACTGAGCTGTTATTTGTGCAGGGCAACCACAGGTCTCCTCATAGAACAAGATGGCATTTGGACAGTGGATGCTCTAGGCACATGACAGGCAATTCTGAGTGCTTGTCAAATTTCAAAGGTTTTTATGGAGGTTTTGTTGCATTTGGAGGCAACTCAAAAGGAGGTAAGGTTACAGGTAAAGGTACTGTTAATGCAGGCAACATGAAATTCCATGATGTTTTGTATGTTGAACAGCTCAAGTACAGTTTACTAAGTGTCTCTCAAATCTGTGACAAACAGAACAGTGTTCTGTTCATAGATTTTGAGTGCATTGTCCTTTCAAACGATTTCAAAGTTCCTGAAAATCTTGTGTTACTAAGAACACCAAGAAAGGATAATGTTTACTGTCTGGACACAGATCTCTTATCTAAATCAAATACTTTAAGTTGTTTGATATCCAAAGCATCATCCAATGAGTCTGCTCTTTGGCATAGAAGGATGTGTCACATGAACTTCAAGTCCATGAATGTTTTAGTCAAAAAGAATCTGGTAAGAGGCTTACCACAAAAGGAGTTCATCTGTGATGATCATTGTGTAGCATGCCTTAAAGGTAAGCAACACAAAACTTCTCATAAGGCCAAAGAAGTAAATTCAATCTCATCTGTTCTTCAGCTGCTTCATATGGATCTATTTGGTCCAACATCTGTTTTGAGTTTGAATAAAAGGGCTTACTGTTTAGTTATTGTTGATGATTTCACCAGATTTACTTGGGTTTATTTTCTTAGGTCCAAAGATGAAACTGCTGAGTTAGTCAAGTCTTTTATCCTTAAGATAGAAAACCAATCCAACTCAAAAGTTAAGGTGATAAGATCAGACAATGGAACTGAATTTAAAAATCACATTCTAAACAGTTTCTGTGAGTCCAAAGGCATTGCTAGACAATATAGTGCACCAAGAACACCACAGCAAAATGGTGTAGCTGAAAGAAAGAACGATACCTTAATTGAGGTTGCTAGAACAATGTTAGCTGATTCAAATCTGCCAATGACTTTCTGGGCAGAAGCTGTTAATACAGCCTTTTATGTTCTGAATAGGGTTCAGGTTGTCCAATCACAAGGGAAAACTCCCTATGAGTTATTCCATAACAGAAGTCCCCTAATAGCTTTCTTCAAGCCTTTTGGATTCCCATGTACTATTCTTCACACTAAGACTCACTTAGGGAAGTTTGAAAGTAAGGCTGAAGAAGGATTCTTTGTAGGATACTCAAGTCAAAGCAAAGCCTATAGAGTATATAACAGTGTGTCTAAAACCATTGAAGAAAGTGCAAATGTTAAATTTAATGAAAATACTGCTAATATCAAAGGCACTGGTCCTGATTGGTTGTTTGATTTAGATTCATTAACAAATTCTCTGAGCTTTGTTGAGTATACTGCAGAAGCTGATGCATACAGGGTTGAAGCTGCCAATACAAATTCTCATGCTGCCAACACAAATTCTCATGCTGCCAATACAATTTCTCATGCTGTTGGCACAAAATTTCAGACTGCTGCAGATTCACCAAGTTGGGATGATTACATCACTCTACCACTTCTGTCTTGTGATCCTCCAGGGGTCCTGAATGCTCAACATGATATAAATCCAGATACTGAAGTGCCACTCCCAAGTCCTGAGAGACCAGCTCCAACACAAAGGGACACAGTCCCTGATTCAAGTCCAGCTGTTCTTGAAGCTGATCCATTTACTGATCCTGATGGAGATGATACAAATCTTGGATCCTCTTTTCAGACAGAGAGAGAGCCTACACTAAGGATTCATAAGTATCATCCTCTTAATCAAATACTGGGTGATCCAAGCACTCCTGTACAAACAAGGAAGATGGTTCAAAATGAGACTGCTGCTGCTGAACAAACAGTTCCTGAATTCAGCCTCGCTGCCTTTGAGAATGCCTGTTTCATGTCTCAACTGGAACCTAAAAAGGCATCAGAAGCACTAAAAGATTCATCCTGGATTGAGGCTATGCAAGAAGAGCTTCTACAGTTCAAGATTCAGAATGTATGGACTCTGGTGAATCTTCCTAAAGGTAAGAGAGCAATTGGTACAAGATGGGTGTTCAGGAACAAGAAAGATGATAGAGGGATAGTCATCAAGAACAAGGCAAGGCTAGTAGCACAAGGGTACACTCAAGAAGAAGGCATAGATTATGATGATGTATTTGCTCCAGTAGCAAGAATTGAAGCCATCAGACTATTTCTGGCCTATGCAAGTTTCAAAGGTTTTAAAGTGTATCAAATGGATGTAAAGTCTGCTTTTCTGTATGGGACAATTGAAGAGGAGGTATATGTGTGTCAACCTCCTGGTTTTGAAGACTACAAGTATCCAGACAGGGTTTACAAGCTAGACAAGGCTCTCTATGGTGTCCATCAAGCTCCCAGAGCATGGTATGACACTCTGTCATCCTATCTTCTACAGAATGGATTCAAGAGAGGCACTCTGGACAAAACACTTTTCACTAAGTCTATCAAAGATGAGATTCTGCTTGTTCAAATCTATTTTGATGACATTATCTTTGGCTCAACAAACGACTGTCTGTGCAAAGAATTTGAAGCTTTAATGCACAAAAAGTTCCAGATGAGTTCAACGGGAGAACTCACTTTCTTTCTAGGATTACAAGTCAAGCAGAAGCCCACTGGGCTCTTCATAAGCCAATCCAAGTATGTGAAAGACATACTGGACAAGTTTGGATATAAAGACACCAAAGCTGCAAGCACTCCAATGGATCCTCACAAGCAGCTTCATACAGACAAAGATGGCATAGATGTGGACATACATTTATACAGATCTCTTAT
Organism: Centrapalus pauciflorus; assembly: GCA_020465985.1. Taxonomy (NCBI): domain Eukaryota; kingdom Viridiplantae; phylum Streptophyta; class Magnoliopsida; order Asterales; family Asteraceae; genus Centrapalus; species Centrapalus pauciflorus. The sequence continues at coordinate 199,729 of JAANYP010003286.1, read as the reverse complement.
AGGATCACTTATGTATCTAACATCCTCTAGACCTGATATTATGTTTGCTGTCTGTGTGTGTGCTAGGTTTCAATGCTCTCCAAAGGATTCTCACCTGGTTGCTGTTAAGAGAATTTTTAGATACCTTAAAGGCCAACCACACTTAGGCCTATGGTATCCTAAAGACTCTCCTCTTGTACTAACTGCTTATTCTGACAGTGACTATGGTGGATGCAACATTGACAGAAAATCCACAACTGGTGGATGTCAATACTTAGGAACAAGACTGGTCTCCTGGCAATGCAAAAAGCAGACAACTGTGTCCACATCTTCCACTGAAGCAGAATATGTAGCAGCTGCAAGCTGCTGCTCACAGGTAATGTGGATCCAAAATCAGCTTAGAGACTATGGTATGAATTTCTTATCCACTCCTATTTATATTGACAATTCAAGTGCAATCAGCATTGTGCAAAATCCAGTGAAATTCCCAAAAACCAAGCATATAGAAATCAGATTTCACTTTATAAGAGACTGTAATGAAAAGAAGTTAATCCAAGTTACCAAAATACATACTGATGATCAGTTAGCTGATCTATTTACAAAACCTTTTGATGTAGGAAGGTTCACTTTCCTGGTATCAAATATTGGTATGGTAAACATGGATTAATTTGTTTTCTTTATTATCTAATTAGTATGCTTATTTAAGGGGGAGTCACTGTTCCATTGAAAGGATGCATAATTTTCAACTAACAGCTTGAGTATTTTCTCAAGCTGCTAGTTCATTTTCTCGGACTGTTAGTTATTCACTTGATCTGTCAAAGTGTGCAGGGTAGTTAGGTAATTTTTAAAATGTGTGTGCGCGGGACCCAACCTTTTTCAAAACCTTTAAAGGTCCCAGTTTCGTTCAGTTGTAACTACCAGTTACCAAATTTCTTCCACGACCTTTCTTTTCTCTCTGAACGATTCACACATACTTCTTTGCAAACCCTAAACCCTTCGTTTGATCATCCATGGAGTTTGTCAAAGAACACAACTGTCTTCCCTACTCTCTAAAGCACTCAGACCTTCAACCGTTCCATGACATGATGGACTTTCTTCATCACTCCCATATCCATCATGCACTCAATATAAACCCCACCATATACATATCACATATCGAACAGTTCTGGAACCATGCCACTGTTCAATCCATAAATGGAATTTCTTCTATACTATCAAAGATTGATGGCACTCCCATCACCATTACTGAGGAATCCATTCGGTGCCATTTGCATCTTCAAGATGCCACAGGTATAACTGACCTATCCCTTGATGCTTTACATACTGGTCTTTTTAATATAGGTTATAGGGGTCCTGCTGATTCTTTTACTTTCTTAAAAGCCCATTTTTCTTTAAAATGGAAATATCTTGTACATATTATTCAGCAGTGCATGAGCCCCAAAAGAACTGGTTGGTCCGAATTTTCCTCTAACATTGCCACTGCATTAGTGTCCTTTTCAACAGGCCAACGGTTCAATTTTTCTAACATGATTTTTCAGGGGATGTTAAGGCATCATTCCCTTAAGAGTGGGAAATTTTTGATGTATCCCAGATTTTTGGCAGAAATCATTGCACACACTTGCACCACTGCTCATTCACATAAACGGATACATGTTTCCCACAGGCACTTACTATCCTCTATAAAGAGACTTTTGAAACATAGTGCCAATTTTTTGAGTGTTGATGTTCCATTGCCTTCTGCAATGATGAACATCCTTCCACAAAACAGAGGAGCGGGTCCTGAGCAGGCTCAGCCTATCATCACTGCTACACCCCCAGGACCCCAACCCCCTCCTCATGATACACAAATTCCTTCTGATCCTTTTGAACAGCCAACTCGCCTACTAAAATTTTTATACAAAAGGAAAAGGGGACCAGGAGCTCCTTCCTCCTCCTCCCTCAGACAAGAGCCATATATCCCTGTGCAGGAGGACACTTCTGCACAGCATATCGAAAGGGAACCAATTGAGGAAACTCCCATCCTCACTCAGGGGGTGAACATCTCTTCAGAGATTGTTCATATGGGTTCTGTGGCTGGCACTACTGATGTTTCAGCAAAAGAGGCACAGGACAGTGCCAACATCTCTAAGACCACACCCATGGCAACAGCCAGTGTGCAAACACAAGCTGGAAGTCCCCAGAACCAAGAACAGAGGGGCCCAGAGGTTTCTACTTCTGGTATTAATGTCAGTGATAGATCACAAGCACCACAGGTGTTTTCTGATCTTGAGACTAGTCTGCAACTCATGCTCTTGATGGATCCCAAGCTGAAACCTGTTGTAGCCATGTTGGAATACCAAATGTCCATCATTGCTGCACAGGGAGCTCAAATTTTTGCACTCAAGCAGGCAGAGGCGGCTCAAAATAAAAGAATGGATTATTTACACAAAGGGTTCACCCTCTGTGGAAATAAAATCATGAAATTAGAGCAGATGATTCAATCCCAAGGGGCAAAGGTTGTAGGTCCTTCTGACCAAACCAATGCTTCCAAAAAGGGGGAGAATCAGGAGGTTCCCAAATCAGTCCAAGCAGCTCCAACAACATCAGTCCAAGCAGCATCAACAGTTCCATCGTCTCGGCTAGCAGTCCCAACAGCTTCTCAAGCTATTAGCCTAGAAACTCAAGCTGCTGCCCCAAATGCAACTGGAGTTGTTCTAAGAGAAAGGGTTCAAGCTCCATCAAGTAAAGTCCAAGCAACATCCTCTTCTGCAAAAGACAAGGGCAATGGCATCCTTATTGAATCTCCAAAGCACAAATTCTCTTCCAAAGAAGCCCAGATTGCCTTTGATGCTGAAGTTGCCAAGAAATTAGCAGAAGAAATAGACAAAGAATTAGATCAGCAAGCCCAGCCCCCAATAGATGATGATGAGACCTTAGGTGATTACCTAAAGGGGTTTGTGGGCAAACAAGGCGAAAAGAAGAGAAAGATGCCAACAGGGCACTCCAACGCTGAGCACAGAAGATTTTTAATCAATTTTGCCTTTGCAGCAGGTATTCCAAAGAAAATGGCTCAGTCCATGACTACTGAAAAGCTGAAGGAGATACATGACAAAGAGATGGAGAAAAGAAAGAAAACAAAAGTCTCCCAAGAGGTCCAACCATCAAAGGAATCAGTCCAAACTGAAGCTGCTGCCAGTGCACCTGCTCTTACTGATCAAGCTGTTGCTTCTATTCCTTCATCTGTGCCATCATCACAAGCAAAGCTGTATCAAGTTAAGAGGGTATTATTTGATCAACAACTGCAAAAGGCAATGGAGATAGAGAAACTGATTGATCAGCACGATTTTACAAAGCCTCTGATAAATTACTGGTATGCCAAGTCACTAGACGACAGAGATTTAAGAGTTAAGTTTGTGATAAGAAGAGAGTCTGGACCAGAAGAAGAATTTGATACTCTTTGGCAGATGGTTCAGAAGTTGACCAGGGATGAGCTAACAAAGATGTACAATATAGGGTCTGTTACACAAGTTAGATCTGCTCTACCACAAGTAAAGCAACTTATCAGAGATCTAAAATCAGTTGTTGATCCTGAATTTGCAAGGGAAGAGATAGAGGATGCTGAAAAGAAAGGGAAAAAGATCAAGCAAGTTGATCTGTTTGTCAAGTCAAGGACATACAGATTTAAATTCACAGATGGGTCTGGTATATTCTTCAATCTCGAGTTTTATAATTTTTCAAAAGATATGCTGCTTCAGGTAAAATCTGTTAGGATATCTTGTGATAGAGAAGAGATGAAGAGAGAATTTTTGAAGGCTATAGATCAGAAACTTGCACAGTTATAAGTTTTTGAAAGCCTTGGTTTGTAAATAACAGTTTACTTATTCATTTCCATTTTTGTATAGAACTTAAAGTCTTGTGTAAAGAATTTAAGTTAGGGGGAGATTGTTGGGAAATAGTTTAAGTATGTTCAAACTGTTAGTTAGACTTCTCAAACTGTTAGTAGAGTTTATATGTAAATCCAAAGTTCATGCTGCTAGTTGAAGAAACTCGAGCTGCCAGTGTAAAAGTTCAAGCTGCCAGAGTAAATCAACTCGAGCTGCTCAGTTCATGCTGTCAAGTGATTCAAGCTGCTCAACAGTTTCATAAACAGAAAGTGTTGATTTTCAGGAAAAGATATCTACATGAAGATTCCAGCATATCTACTATCAGAGAAGTCATGGTTCGTCAAGGAAACATATCAAGAAGCAATATAAATACATAGAATAGGTCTTTCTATTGTATAGGAGTTTTCTGCATATTTGAGTCTGTAATTGCTTTGTTGATTAAGTTTTCATAAGCCTCTAAGGTTGTAAAACCCTAAAAACAGTCTGTGTTCTTCGTCTAATCAAACAGATTAGAGGTGATTGTAATCATTGAATTCAGCAATACAAACAGTCTTGATTACTTCTTGTGTTTTATGCATTATTGATTCTGAAAGTTTTTGTTAAAATAATTAAGTGTTATTCCGCAAACTTCTTAATTAAACTTTGATTCAAAGCAAGATTATTGATTTATACTCTGATAAATTCAAATCAGTTAGTCTTGGTTATTTAGTTATAGATCTTGACGGTATCCTACAAATAAACCTTCTTCTGCCTTACTTTCAAACTTCCCTAAGTGAGTCTTAATGTGAAGAATGGTACATGGACAGCCAAAAGACTTGAAAAAGGCTATTAAGGGTAGTCTATTATGGAATAACTCATATGGAGTTTTCCCTTGTGATTGAACAACCTGAACCCTATTTAGAACATAACAGGCTGTATTAACTGCTTCTGCCCAAAAGGTCATTGGCAGTTTTGAATCAGCGAGCATGGTTCTAGCAGCCTCAATTAATGTTCTGTTCTTTCTTTCAGCCACACCATTTTGCTGCGGTGTTCTTGGTGCACTATATTGCCTAGCAATACCTTTGGACTCACAACAACTGTTTAGGATATGGTTTTTAAACTCAGTTCCATTGTCTGATCTTATCACCTTAACTTTTGAGTTGGATTGGTTTTCTATCTTAAGAATAAATGACTTAACCAGCTCAGCAATTTCATCTTTAGACCTAAGAAAGTAAACCCAAGTAAATCTGGTGAAATCATCAACAATGACTAAACAGTAAGCCCTTTTATTCAAACTCAAAACAGATGTTGGGCCAAATAGATCCATATGAATCAGATGAAGAGCAGATGAGATTGAATTTACTTCTTTGGCCTTATGATAAGTTTTGTGTTGCTTGCCTTTAAGACATGCTACATAATGATCATCACATATGAACTCCTTTTGTGGTAAACCTCTTACCAAGTTCTTTTTGACTAAAACATTCATGGATTTGAAGTTCATGTGACACATCCTTCTGTGCCAAAGAGCAGACTCATTGGATGATGCTTTGGATATCAAACAGCTTAAAGTATTTGATTTGGATAAAAGTTCAGTGTCCAAACAATATACATTGTACTTTCTTGGTGTTCTTAGTAAAACAAGATTTTCAGGAATTGTAAAATCTTTTGAAAGGACAATGCACTCAGAATCTGTAAACAGAACAATATTTTGTTTGTCACAGATTTGAGACACACTCAATAAGTTATACTTAAGCTGTTCAACATACAAAACATCATTGAAAATCATGTTGCCTGCATTAACAGTACATTTACCTGTAACCTTACCTCCTTTGGAGTTTCCTCCAAATGCAATAAACCCTCCTTCAAAGCCTTTGAAATTTGACAAACACTCAGAATTGCCTGTCATGTGCCTAGAGCATCCACTGTCCAAATGCCATCTTGTTTTATGTTGTTCTCTGTGGTTGCTCTGCACAAATAAAAGCTTAGTTAGTAGTGGAGTAAACCTAAACCAAGTTGGTTTTGGGTTGTCCTTGTGCATTGATATAACTAAATACTGTTTTTGACTTCTTATACTTAGTGAGATCCATTGATGGATTCTGTGGGGAGTATTTAGTTAGTACATGAGGTATCCATGTATTTTTTCCATCCTTTGCTTTAAAAGTCTCAGATGATCCGTTACCAGTTCCAGTTTTATGCTTAGCAGTTTGAACTGTGTTTTTAGTGCTAACAGCTTCAGAATTTGCACTAACAGTTTCAACACTAGGCTTAGCAGTTTGAACATTTGTATTAACAGTTTGATCTGAGGATTTGTCTTTAACACACCATATTTGTTTAAAACTTGATTTAGGCTTTGCCAAAACTTGTTTTTGGTGTGTGGACTGTTTTTTATTAACTTTTGAGAACCTGTGATCAACATTTTTCTTTGGAACTGATGCAGCAAAAGTTTGGCCTTTGAATTTTTTGAATTTTGAGAATTTGTCTTTTTATGAATCACAGTCTGTTTTGCAACATATGGTTTATAAAAGCAATCCCTGGCCAAGTGATTTTTCCTGCCACAATGGAAGCATTTTTTGACTGTTTGGATTGGAGAACCAGTTTTATTGGATAATATCTGGTTCTTATTCCTTTGATTTCCCCTTACCTGCTATTGTTTGGGAAAATACTGGACACCATGCTGTTGGCATGTGCAGATTGAAACATTTTTACCCTTTTTATTATTCTTTGATGAAGATGCAGTGTTACAGTTAGAAGGTACAGAAACCTTTGGAGCAGCATTGCATACACTCATCTTCTCCTTTCCTTTCTTATTGGGGATTTGGATTTCTATAGGTGCACTCATTGTTTTGTGTTCTTTCTCAACTTCTGTGCACTCACAGTCTCTATTTCGAATCAGATCTTCTTTAGATTCAGGACTGTTTTCAAGGATAGGATCTACAGTGGTCATAGACTCATCTAATGGTTCATTAACAAGCCTATCAGCAACTTCACTCATTGGATGAATGTATTTGTTGTTGTATGGAGGTGGAGTGGCTCTGTATCCTATACCTTCTTTGGGATTGAGCTAAGATTTTACCCTATCTTTAAATTGGACTTCCAATAGGTGTTCCAGCTTTTGATTTGCCAATTTGAAATTTCCTAGATCTATATTGACAGATTCTAATTTTTTATTAGCCTCTAACGCCTTTTGTTCAGTCTCATCTAATTTTTTATTTAGGGATTCTATTTTCTTATTCAGCTCCTTTTTCTCCCACTCACGATATGTTCTATCATGTCCCATTTGAATCTCATTATCCTTATAGTCATTGATCTGTTTTTCAAGATCTTCTATGGCCTGCATGTATTCATATCTCCTTTCTTCCATCTAAGCTAGAGTTTTACACATGCTCTCATTATCATCTCTGTACTTTTTAACCATATTTTTGGATGTTTGAGAGCAGAGTTTAGAATGTACCTCAGATAGTAGTTCAGTGGAGGTGACATTTGATGTTTCTGCCATTAGAGCTTGATTTTGAAACTCTTCCTCTATCTGATCACTCCAGTCAAACACATTGTCTTCTTGAGAGACAAGTGCTTGTGATGATGAAGCCTGATTAGTCTGCTGAGGTCTTGGTGGCTGTTGACCTTGAGATCTGCATTCTCTGGCAAAGTAGCCAAGCTTGTGACATTTAAAACACTCAACTTTTGACTTATCAAAAGCTGGTTTGCCTTCTGCTCTGGCTTGAAAGTTGGATCTGCCAGTTCTTTTCAGAAACCTTTTGGCCCTCATGGTCAGCACTACATGTTGCCATTTCAGATCCATCTCTTCTAGGTCATCCGGATGAATCTGTTCTAGATCTTAAGCATTTAGAGCAAACAGTCCATCATTGGCAACAAAAGCTTCATAGTGAGCTTCAGTAGAGTTACCATCACCACCTGAAAAGGAATCACTGCAATTAGATTTTTCAGATGACGGTAGAGCAGTGTTGTGATTATAAGAAAAAGATTTCTTTTTTGTGTCAAACTCAGTTTCAAACACTCTCAGACTGTTGTACAGATCATCCAGCTCTATTTCATCAAGAGTGTCTTTTGTTCTCCATTGAGCAGCATAGACTGTCCACTATTCACCAAGAGATCTAAGGAATTTTCTGTTGACTTCATCTTGATCCAGGCTGACTTTTGCACTCTCCAATTCACTTATCAGTTTGTTGAACCTATCAAAGATTTGAGTAAGGTTTTCATTCTTGCCACCAGAAAAGTTCTCATACTGCTGTTTCAAAAGATCCTTTTGATTTCTCTTGGTACTGGCATTCCCAGCAAATCTTTTCTCTAAAGCAATCCAAAGAGAATGAGCAGTATAAAACTTTTTAAACTGATGTTGATAAGCATTAGGAATGGCTATTTGTAGAAGTGTAAGAGCTTTCACTTCATTCATTCTAGCCTTTCTTTCAAGTTCAGTTTTTTGAGGAGTTTTGATGGGTTTGCCCTCAGCATCAAGTTCAGGATCGACTGCATGAGGAAATTCAACATCTTCCCATATGGCATAATCAATGAATTGAATATGCTGTTGAATCCTGAGTTTCCACATCTCAAACTCAGTGGGCTTGAGCATAGGCACTTTGAGTCCTTGCCCAGATCCACTACTGCTATTATCAAATTCCATTGCAGAAGATTAAAAATTCTATAAGAAAGCTTCTGACTTTGAAAACAAAGAAAGACCTGTGGCTCTGATACCACTTGTCATGATCAGAATGTTACTACTTAAAATTTACTGGTTTGAATTGATCAGAGTATAAACCAATAATCTTGTATTGAACCAAAGTCCAATTAAGAAGTTTGTGGAATAACACTTAATTGTTTTAAGAAAAACTTTCAGAATCAATAACAAATAAATATATTTGACTAAACAAAATTGCTTGTATTGCTGAACTCAATGATTACAATCACCTCTAATCTGTTTGATTAGACGAAGAACACAAATTATTCTTAGGGTTTTACAACCTTAGAGGCTTATGAAAACTTAAACAAAAAGCAATTACAAACTTGAACGTGCAGAAACTTGTTATAATAGAAAAACCTATTCTATGTATTTATAATGCTTTCTGATTTGTTTCCTTGAAGGACTCTGACTTCTCTGATAATAGATATGCTGGAATCTTCGTGTAAATATCTCTTCCTGAATATCAGCACTTTCTGTTTATGAAACTGTTGAGCAGCTTGAATCACTGAGCAGCTTGAACAGAGCAGCTTGAATGAATTTACTCTGGCAGCTTGAACTTTTATACTAGCAGCTCGAACTTCTTCAACTAACAGCATGAACTTTGTACTTACACAGAAAATCTACTAACAGTTTGAGAAATCTAACTAACAGCTTGAACTACTTAGAATATTTCCCAACAATTTAGCAACTTACTTAGTTATAATTAGTACCTTAATCTTGGGGATATTACATTGAGTTACTTAATCCGAAAAGTAAGGAGACTTTTAAAGTGAATGGCCAAAGGGTGAAGAAATATTTTGAGCAAGTAGATGTGGTTGATGGAGATACTTCCAAATTCGACAACTAGATGGATACACGAGTCAAGCTTACGACTCGATAATAATTTAGCACGTTTTTGTTGTATTTCTATTTTCTGTTGTTTGTTTAATTGTTAAATAGTGTGTTGTGGTTTAATTTTATTAGTTTTTGCCTTGTAAGATTCCCATCTGAGCGTAATTGCAACTCAATTGTTGAAACGAATTTTGGTAATTGGTTTTTGTTAAAAATCTGGAAAAATTGTAGCTCCAGGGGGGCGACTCGCTGAGTCCTATAATTCGTGCAAACATTTTTTTTCCAGGTTCATGACTCGCCGAGAGCATAACCCCACTCGCCGAGTCGATTTTGAATTAATCCTGCTGTTTTTCAAAACAACGGGCGGCCGTACCTGAAAAAGTTGGTCGACTCGCCGAGTCGCTTTACCCCACTCGCCGAGTAGCCGCAACATAAAGTCCAAACCGTAGTCGTTTTTTCAGTTTCTATGAACTATCTCCTCCTCTCTCGACTTGCAGCGCCGTCATCTCCTTAAAAACCTTAAATCTTGCGATTTTCAACATAATGCTTCACAAATCTTCACTACATTGTTGAGTACAAGTGTTTGGGTTCATTTTCTGGGTGTTTTTGAGAGTTTTCTCGCCGGAAAACGCCATCTGCCGCCACCTTTCTCGCCGGAAATTCTCCAACCTTCAAAACACTCATTTTTCTCTAATAAAGTCTCTCTCTTTGCAGCACACTCAGGATCTCCCTCAAGTGCTGCTCATGCTCCTCAGCACTCCTCGAATAGATTAGTATATCGTATATGAACTAAATCACAAATCGATCCAAGATAGCTCTAGACACCCTATTCATCAAATCCACAAAAAATGCGGGTGCATTAGTCAATCTAAATGGCATGACTAGGAACTCGTAGTGTCCATAGCGCGTCCTGAAGGCTATCTTGGGCACATCCTCTTCCCGGACCTTCAGCTAATGATATCCATATCGTAAATCAATCTTCGAAAACTAGTTAGATCCTTGTAGCTGGTCCAATATATCATCAATACGCGTAAGTGGATATCTGTTCTTCACCGTCACTTTATTCAACTCTTAATAATCGATACACATTCGCATGGTACCGTCCTTTTTCACAAATAACACTGGTGCTCCCCACGGTGATGAGCTCGAATGGGTAAATCCGTGATTAAGCAACTCCTGTCATCATCTCTCTCATCTCAGTAGGTGCCAGCCTATAAGGCGTCTTAGAAATTGACACCGCTCTCGAGATTAGATCGTTGCGGAACTCTACCTGTCGATCTCGCGATAACCCAGGTAGCTCATCTAGGAATACCACAGGATTGTCTCTCACTACAGGTACATCCCCTACATTTTCCTTCTGTTTCTGTGCATCAATAACATATGCTAGAAAGGTTTCACAACGTTTAGACACGTATCTCTGAGCTCTGATCATCGAGATAATCTCTATCTCACACTTTCGTCTCTCCCGTACACGGTCACCCTCTCATGTCTGAAATCGGTATCCTGGTCAGCCTCTTGGCACATAGAATATCTACTTGTCGGACTTTCATCCAGTTCATACCCATGATCACAACAAAATTGTTGATCTGAATAGGCAGTAAGTCGATCAGGTATCAGTAAGTGTCAATCTCGAGTACACACTCTCGATAGACACGACTCACTAGGGCAGTACTCCCGTCTACCCTCTCAACAATCAATGACATAGATAACCTAGTAGAGACAACCGTAAAATAAACACAGAAAGTCACAGACACGTATGAGTGCTCTGCTCTAGAATCAAATAAGACTCGCGTAAGCAAGCCATTCAGAATATATGTACCCGATACTAACATCTGGAGTGTCTCTGGCCTCCTCGGCTGTGGCCTGGAACACCTGGCCTCGGGCTCTCGGACCGCATCTCTACGAGTGGTTGAGGAAGAAGGATCTGCGCGAGCAGCACTCATACTCGGGGAATCGCCGGTGCTGGCTCTAGACAATCTCTCAACAAATGGTCGACTTCCCACATAAGAAGCATAATGCCTCACTGGCCGTACAAGTAGTCGATGTACGGCCAACTGGCCGTATCTAAAGCACCAGAATTGGTCGATCGCACATGGCCTAGCGTGTCGAGGATGACACATCTGACAATCTCTCTCCCCATGTTAGTGCATCTTGTGTGACGATAGCAGTCTAAATATAGTCGATATTTTGTAATAGTCAACTTGTTCGTTATTGCATACGTGTTTGATATATGTTTGTTATATGTTTGATAATATATGTTTGATATTGATTGTATGTATGTTTGAACTTAGTGTAATTGATGTGTTACAATAAGTTCAAACATAAGTTCAAACATAAGTTCAAACATAAGTTCAAAGATAAGTTCAAACATAAGTTCAAGGGTAAGTTCAAAGTAACTGGTTCGAACTTATGGAGGACAAGTTCGAAGGGCCTTGGGCTTGGTCGAACTTGTCCAGGTCAAGTTCGAATCAGAGGTTATAATTAAGGGTTAATTCGTTTTAATGAACAACTTTGGCAGAATTCAAGAAGGGATTAGTGCAGAGGCGATCTCGAACTTGCAAGGAGATTGTGTGTTTGTTCTTGGAGAGAATCACGTGTCGGGACGTTCTATTGTTCGTCTATCATCGTGTGTGTCTCCGTGTTTCGTGTGTGTGGTCTATCCGTCAAACCGCTAACGAGAAATCTGCACTTGTTGGACAGCGTCACGTCAAGATAGGATCCGTAGAAAGGAGACCTTACACCCCAGAAGAACTCTCAGCTCTGCTCCCCGCTACTCGGGACCCCTGTCCCACACTGCTCTGGCAAGCAGCTCTGCGATCTCGCTGACTCTGACTCCGAGACCCATATCTCTAGCCCGATCCCCTCGATGTCGCATCTCTTCCTCTGTCTCTATCTCTATTTCTCTCCTTGTCTGTCTCGGCGCGAACCAGAACTCTGCCCCTGGTAACGGCTCTGCTAATTGGTCTCTCTCTGGGATAACGCCAGTAGCCGGAGGACTGCTCGTACGTCCTCGTACGCTGTCTCTGTGTAGGCGGCTGCTCCCACTGCTTCTCGATCTCTCTCTCTCTCTCTCTCTCTCACATCCAAGCCAACTCCAAAGCCCTGGCAAAACTAGTGGTATCGTGTAGCCCCGCGAACTCTCGTATGTCTGATCTCAGAACATCAACAAAAGCATCGGCCTTCCGCCGCTCAGTATCTACATGTTGAGGCGCAAACTTCGAATACTCATTAAAACGATCCACGTACTATTGTACAGACAAATCCCCCTGCTGTAGATGGAGGAATCTACGCTTCATATCTCTCTGTTCATCTCGCGGTTCATACTGAATCTCAAACACCGCTTTAAGATGCTCCCAAGTCATCGTGTACGCATGCGAAGTTGACATCGATGACTCAATGGACTTTCACCACTATGAAGCCCCACCTCTGAGTAAATATGTGGCATAACCTACCATATCCTTCGGGTCCACATGGGCTACCCTGAAGGCAGACTTTACCTTCTCTTTCAGGCTAAAGCCAACCCTGGCTCTCCTCCACCTCTGAACTCTGGAGATGCCCGTGTCATAAAGTCCTTAAACGAGCCCCCTCGCTGTGATGTGGATGAAGACGCACCTGCACCAGTGCCTGTCCCTGTAATGGGAATACCCATGCCCGAACTGTCCCCGACACCCTACCCTGTACCCTGGCCCATACCTTGGGCTCCAAAGAACTGTGACAAAATCTCTAAAAAATTCTGACTTGCGGACATACTCATCGCCCGCTGGTTTCTCTGCCCTGGAATCGTTTCCCTCTGAATACATACTGACGTGCACTGGTTAAACAATCATATGTAATCAAACATATATCACCTATCATCGTACAATAACCTAGGATTGTTAAATCCCCTAGTATCTTTCACCGGAATACTTACCAAGGATCTGAACACAGTTTAAGCTGAAGCATCCACTATGAAACTCAACACTTGAAACCACAAGCTTTGATACGATACGTGTAACATCCTCCAAACCTGATTACAAGCCACGTCATTTACAATACCCAAATTGCAAAAACTCATATAATATCCATTACACAATGTCAGAGGTTTACACAAACACTGTACTTTAAAAATTTTACACAATATAAACAACATTGTTTAATTGCTAACCCGGCATACATGCCCCCAAGCCCAGATACATATCCTCAAATACAGATAACCATAGTTTCTAACAGTAAAAGTGATAACGTACAATCGACACTATGCAAAAACTCTCTACAGCAACTCGAAGCTCCTACTTCTGCTCAGGAGCTGATGGCCCTATCTTCTGTTCCCTCGATACACATTTAGACTCGAATACGTAAGTTTCGCAGCTCGTGAGTACACAAGGGTTTAGACTCGACAAATAATCACATAACCACATAACACATGTTAATCATGACAATCATTGTAACTCTACACACTTTGACATAATTCATGTCGCACTAACCTTTACCCAGAGGCACTTGAGATCCAGTAACACATTAAGATACACATCTCAATAGAGGAAACTCCTCCTTCCTGCAACCAAGCCATGCCCGTGGAGGCTAGCAGGAATAATAAGCTCAGGAGCAACCTGGCAATAAACACAACCACATATATATGGGAACCCTACACATGGTTTAAAAGAGCTTCTCAGCTCCCGCGATAGCCCATCACGATCATCTCTATAATGGATCTCGTTTATTACTCAATATATATCTCAGTATGCATACACATGTATCATAAATAAGAAAATGTAAGATCATACCTGAGGGGCAGCTCGCAGTTTCCACAGTATCATCACAGATAGTATATACTCTATATAAGGTAAACACTGAAAAACTAAAAGAAGCAACGTGTCTTTTAAAAGCACTCGTGCACTAACCTGACGCGCGGTAGCTAACTCTAACTAATCCTGCGGACCCAAATCTGTCTCGACCCGATCTCTGTCAATCCCTGTACACACAAGGGATCTTCCCAGATTAATCTCAACTCAACAGATAAGCTCCGTATATCCCATAATCATTAACATAACTGATTGACCCCAAAAAGTGACCTCAAATAGGCCCCACAGCCCAAAAGCTCAATCTGGCCCAAAAAGGACTGATAGCGGCAGCACTCGCCCGATCGCAGTCGAGCTACCCTTATCACACGGGGCACTCTCCCACCGTGGAATGGACCCTAGACCGCGCCCAACCCCGCACCACTCATCGCGGCCACGCTCAACCCATCACAATTGCGATCGCGGTGAGTTGCAGGTCCCCTGCTTCTGAACAGCTTTTGTCTACGGATTATTTTAATCCCACACTTCGACTCCAGCAGTGTAAACCCATAAAAACCATACCAAAACACTTCTATTAAACTCATAAAGCAATTCCCATGGTATCACAACAATTAACACAATAAAACCCACTGAATTTAATGAATTCTTACTTTACCAAGTTGAAGAACACCAAGGTGAAGCTTGAAGACGAATTCCAGCCTCTAAGTCACTTGTTATGGCTTCGATTATGATTTCCAGCAGTGTTTAAACACACACACACAACACCTTTGTAACCTCTTGGAAGAGAAGGAAGCAATATGAACGTCAATATATTATTTGTATTCGATGTATTGCAGGTTCGACAACGACACCCGATCCCGTTATCAAAAATTCACAATTTATGTCAATAAATCCCATTTATATCAGTGAATACATAATAATAACTAATCCACTAAAATTATATCCCAAAGCCACGTATTATTAGTCCCGACACGTAGAATCCACTAAACGGGACGTAATTGGACCAACACAATAATCAATATAATAATCTGTCAATGAGATAATTACATGCACCTTCTCGGGAGTCGGGGTGTTACATAATATGTTAAAAAAATAACGACATTAATGTAATAATATTGCTCACTTCAAATTCTTGATGACCAATGTGATTTTTAGTTTATACTTGACATCAATTGAACGCTTCAGCATTCCTTTATCAACAACTCCTATAACATCTATCAATAATACATAAAAACATGAGTCATATACTTACATTAGACATGTCAATCGTTAGAAAAGAAAAGTAATTGAAATAAAAATATTATGGACAAACCGATGGTTAATTTGTCTCCAATGTTGTTAACCAAAATCAAGTTGTAGTCCACGAGTGAAAATTCCATTCAATGATCCACTAAAACTGGTACATCTTGATACTCTTGTGTCGCAATACAAGTTAAGTTTGTATCGATGATTAATGTGCTTATAGTTGGATAAATTATCAGTGATTCCAAATCTATTGATGAGTACAACATCACCTTATTGTAGAAGTTTGTCAAATCTTGTAATCCACTTTTTTATCACATCATCTTCAATCATAGAACCCTCACAATGTAAACAACAAAATGATATATATATATATATACATAGGGCCCCATATACATATTATTAACCTGCATATTTTCCGAGTAACATAATAATTTATGCATAAATAAATTCAATAGCCATGTACCAGAGAATCAAAAAGACGCAGTAAGCAAGATCAAAGGCAAGTGTTGGTTCCTTTAAGTCAAATACTACTAAGTAGTAATTAAGTTCCATGTTTACTCCACCTAGGTTACTCAAATTTTTATTACAATTATAAGTACTCAAGTTTTAATTGTGTATCAGTGTTATGAATATTTATAAAAAAATATCACAGTTTACAATTATACTTTCATTTTTTTATCCATTTTACTAAATAATAGCTTCTAAGGCGAGCGTGTGAAATTTGAGTCGAAACAAATCTTACTCAGAAAATTTAAACCCATAATGTTAAAACAACATATTTATATATTCATTTATAATAATCTGATTATCCAGAGAGAGATATAACAAACAAACAAAGTAATGCATGCTAGCATATTTAATAAACCAAAAATTAAAAATTCGAAAAGATAAACCAATGAAGCAATGAAGTTCAAGAAACTTACCTGCATACTGACCAATTCAATAGACGAGCTTTCACGTGGATTCTTGAAGTCCGGTCACTTCCACTTTCAGATGACACACACTTTAATTGTCCATGAATCTTTAGTAAGGTTCAAGTCTTTGATGTAGCTAACAATCGTTTCCATTGAGAGAAAAGAAAAGGTAAACAAGTGATTGTGAATTGTGTGTATTGTAATGAAGACTATTGATAAATACTTAATTTATAGAATAGCAAGATCAAATTTTTTTTATAAAAATCATAAAAGATTACCATATATATAGAAATTTCCTTTTTATAAAGAAAGATCAACACAAGGAAAGTACATACTTATGAATATATAATTTTGAAAAAATATTCATTCCTTAAATAAAGAAATCTAAAAATAATTGAAAAACGATTATTATAACAAAAAGAAGCAAATTAAGAAAATGTTACTAAAACATTTGTTATCACATACAAAATTAATTTATTGGTTTTAATATATTAATAAATTGAATTGTTTAACATAATCTTAACAAAAACCAAAAATAGAAAAGAATATCAAATAATATCATAAAAGATTACCATATTTATGTAAATTTTCTTTTACTTAAAAAACATCAACATATGAAAACTATGTATTCTGAAAATAATTTTTTAAAAAATGAAATACAATATATTTGTTGAATAAAGAATTCTGAAAATAATTGAAAAACAAAAATTATAATAAATAGAATCAAATTAAGAAAATAATACTAAATTCACTATCACACACAAAATAGTTTATTCTTTTAATATATTAATAAAATACAGCATTTTACATTTTAAGTAAAAATAATTTTCACCATATGAAAATTGCATGCAAAAAAATAAAGAGCAACCTAATGAATATAATATAAAACCATTACCGACCAACCATACAAAGTCATTAATTAAATTCATATCTAAATCTAAAACCATTACTGACTTGAATTGAAGTCTAAAATAAAAAAAAAAAAAAAAAAGAACTTTACAAAATATGGAACAGAAAATCTGCATGCCAAAAAATTCAAATTACACAGTAACCATTAATCATGTCAACTTATTACCTTCATGGAAAGGTCTCAAAAAAAGACCCTTCGCATTTCCATAACGCTGTTTAGACTCACACACAACCAAACTTTAAAAACCGATAAGAAAAACTTCAAAATTTCGAACACCGAATCTAAACACCAAAGAATTCAAATTACATAGTAACTTTTGATGCCACAATTTACTTTAGCTCACCTTAGCAAAACATGTACATTTACAAGTTTAAGACCAAGAATATTAATATGATTTGCTTCAGGTGCTTTAAAGAGATATAAACTATCTAAAATATTTCATCAACCAACTTTAATAGTGAAGCCAAGAATCATAGAGAGTCGATTATTGGAAGCCAATTACAAGTAGTAAAAATACACAATGTTCAACTTATGAAGCCTAAACAATTTAATAGAGAATCGACTGTCTGAGATTCTACAAAATCCGGATCAACTGATCTCTATTGGTTTAAGCCAATTACAAGTAGTATGAATTCTCCTAGAATAAATTCGGATCAATCGATCTCTATTGGTCTAAGGTTCCTAACAAATTATGTTACCATTTAATTTCAAATTTAAACATAGAAGCTAGATCACGGCTTCAAGTATGCAACGACTTACAATCATTTACAAGTATTGTCAATCATAATGATGAATTTTAGCGTTGTAAAAACTTATAGTGAATATAAGTTGGAATGGCAAAGCATTGAACAAACTCTAGTTCAAGCCAATGTCTTTTCTGCCTATATGCTTCAGTCGATTATTGTTGTAGTTCTTCCAAAAGTAAAACTGTTGCGTGTGTGTCAACTCCTAAGAGATCCATGACACTAACAAAATTAGATCAGCATAAATTAATAATTTCATATTATGCTCTGGATAGGAGAACTATACATAAATTAATAATTTCATATTGAATCAACATCTTGTTAATTCTGGACAACTTGAGTTTATGTAAGAAGCAAAGCTGATTCTTAAGCAATACATTTGTATAATAAGCCAGGAAGATATTTATTGTTGTCTATTTATATTTTGCATTGTTTCTTAAGGATTAATTTGTTGGATGTATCTAGGTTATGAGTAATTTGTTTTCTTTGGGCAGTAATGGAGGCTGATGCATGCATGACGAAGCAGCACCACATTATATTGACATGCTTGATCAAACAACATATGGACATATTCATACAATTCCAAATTCATGAAATTACTATACAATTTTTTATGGATGTGTAAAGAATCAAAATACCAAAATTCCCAAAATTAAAGATCAACAAAATGTGATCAAATTTGCATAGAGGAAAAGTATTGTTTTGTTTGGGACTCGGAATATTGGAACCCTTTTAAGAATTTAAAACAACAAAAAAAAAAATTACCCAAATTCTTCAAAGAAACAATTCAGTTGCACCCAAACTGCAAGCATCATATTGTACTACACCAAAGCTGGACCAAATGCATTTTCTTGTAATAATAGTGTGCACACCATTGTGTATCACGCCAAATCCTCATCCACTTTTTATCATTGTGTATCATGCCACATGAAGTCACAAATCACCAATTATCCAGCAATTAATGTCAAATGCTATTTAAAACAAAATAATAGCAGAGAAATCAACCAAACAAAAAAGACTACAGAAAGATACCTTTTGATCACGTAATTGTAACCCATGACCTTCGATTTACATTCATGAACAACACACCGACTCGAAGCATTGCTAGACTCTAACCCTAATACACAATAACCACCATTCTTTCCCGCATCCGCTTCTGTTACTAATCCATCCCCATGGTACAGATTCTTCCCGTACTCCCAGTAATGCTCTCTGTAAACCCTAGATAGTTGCTTCATTCTACGAGATCGTCTTTTAAGTACATCTTTACGAGCTAATAACTTGGTCATTTACATATTCGTGTCCTCCTCAATTCCTTCAGACGTTAAAGCCATGGAGGCAGCCAAAAATGGTTCGAATATAGGAACAGTATAACCGGTGGCGGTTTTGCTGTCGGCCAAAGCTAGTGATTGCATTTCCACCATCGATTGATGCTAAATTTGTGAGGCAACAAATGCGTCAAATTCAAAATAAAATCGATGAAAAAAAGTAATCAAAGGATGGATAGACATACCATTAAAATGTGCGGTGGGTGCAGGTTGTAGGCGACGAGAAGAACAATCGAAGTCCATGAAGAAGAAACCGTCGGCTAGGGTTTGCAACTTTGCATAAAGGAAGGGGAAGAGGAAACAGTATTGACGAGAATAAGAGGAGAAGAAATCGTCGAGAAGAGGAAGAAGGGGAAGAGGAAATAGTAACGACTAGAATAGGAGGAGAAAAAACTGTCAGCTGCTAGGGTTTGCGTAAAGGAAGGGGAAGAAACCGTCGGCTTAGGGAAGAGAAATCTCTGAGCGTGTTATTATTAATTGTAATTCCTTTTGTTTTTTTAATCGTTAATAGCATTAACAAGTTAGCCAGTTAAATAAGTTAATGTGGCATTTTTATCTAATTTGAAAAGCCAGCTGGAAAAATCTTCCACGATATGTTTTATGTTGCTATTGCCACTGATTGTCCGCTATGTTTTATATTGCTTGCAACAAAGGATGCATGTGAGGGGTGGCCAGGGTACATCCAATTAGTGGCAATGCAAAAATTGTCTACAATCAATGGCAATAGCAAAATAAGTCGCGATGCACGTATTTGGTGTGTGTGTGTGTATAATAATCATTGGTGCATCGCGTAATTCACCTATGGGGAACCATATGCATCGAGAACCTGAAAAGAATCAATTGTAAAAATGATCATTGGTGCATCACGTGATGCACGTATTTGGTATGTGTTGGGAATTCATATCGGTTTTTCATAAAACATAAACTTTAATTGTACTAAATGCAACGGAACCTTTTTTAAAAATTACGAATTTCACGGATCATCAAGTTTACATAAGATAAGTAACGTGAAAGTTTTTAAAATCTGTACATTTGTAGTTGATGACAAAAACACGTGCACAAACTGGATGCTTTCGGTATCCACTGTCGACAACACAATCGGGCCGCATTAGGTATGCGATCAAACACACGAAGAACGGAAAAACCAAACAACTTTTGTTTGGTTTTTTTTTGGCCGAAGAATCACACACACTATGAGTGTTCGTGAGTTTTGTGTGGGTGTATTGTTTATCACCACTCATGGCCATATATATATATATATATATATATATATATATATATATATATATATATATATATATATATATATATATATATATATATATATATATAGGGGTGGGTTCAACGGAAAACCAATATGCATCGAAAAACTTTGGGAAACCAATTGTAGCCCTTAGATTAGATGCATATATGATATTAGATTAATGCATCACGATGCACTTAAAAATTATGCATGGGGGTATTTCAGGTCTATTTTTTTTTCAAAATTTCAGATTTCATAATGAATACGTAATTCAAATTTAAAAACCATACACATCCAAAATTAAAAATTATAACACAATAGTACATCCAAATTCAAATTTTTCAAAATTTAGATGATGTTGATGCATTGTCGTCTTCGTCATCGTTCATATTCATATTTGTGGCATTCTTATTCATCCATCCGTCAAACGAGACCGAGCATCATTCGCGTTCATGCATCATTCGTAATACTCACAAATTGACGATGCATCACGACCTTTCAATAACTTCAAACTTTCAAAAGTGATTAATACTCACAAAATGACGATGCACCATGACCTTTAATACTCAAAACGGATTAATACTTACAAACCTTCATCACAAAATTACAGTACAGGCGGTGGTGGCGGTGCAAAATAACGATTCATCACAACCTTCAATAACTTTTAAACCTTTACAACCGATTACTATTTACAAAATAACGATGCATGTGACCTTTTGTACTCAAACCCGATTAATACTCACAAACATTCATCACAAAATGACGGTGCAGGTGGCAGTGGCGGTGGCGGTGGTGGGGCAATGCAGACAACAGTGACGGTGCAGGTGGCGGCGGCGGTGCAGCCGGTGGTGGTGGGTGGAGAGGATGGAATGTTCAATTTTTGAAAGAAATTTAATTTTATGGTTGATTATGGAATTTCCTTGTTTAATTATTTGTTAATTATGGAATTTCAATTTTTGGTTAATTATGGAATTTCCTTTATTTAAAAGAGGTTTTATTTTAGAATAAAGTATTTTTAATTTTCCTAAATTACCCTTAATGAAAATTGGGATGCATTAAAGGGCATTGCGGTGCATGGAGGTTTTCCAAAGTTTTCTGATGCACGTTGGTTTTTCATTGAACCCACCCACCCATATATATATATATATATATATATATATATATATATATATATATATATATATATATATATATATATATATATATATATATATATATATATATATAGGAAACCAACGTGCATTAGGAAACCAACATGGTGCATAAACAATCAGAAATGAATCAAGAATATTATTCAAGGGCATTATAGTATATTCCTTTTACATTAATTTAGTAGATTTTAAAAATCAGATTCAATACTAGAAAGTTCTATAATTACTCTAGTTGCTGATTTTGATGGAATTTTATCAATTAAACAAAAGTGATATTTTACATGAAATTAGGATGGATTTTATTTTGACATTTTTCATGTTTACCATTTTGCCCCTATGCACACCGATGCATCGACCAGGTGATGCATCCGAAAAGTGATATTAATTACATCATTGTCATCTTGTTCTTTTTGATAAATGCATCAGATCTAATGGTTGCAGTTGGTAGATATTGATTTATATGGCTTTCTGATAAACATTGCTTTTCCATTGAACTCACTCCTCTATATATATATATATATATATATATATATATATATATATATATATATATATATATATATATATATAGAGAGAGAGAGAGAGAGAGGGGGGTTCCATTGAGAACTTTTGTGCATCGAGGCACAAAATAACCTCCACTGGCCCTTGGATGAAAAGAATGTGTGGGTTAGATCAAATGACAAAAGGGTAATTAAATAGAATGTTTTATGCTTCAAGTGCACATAATGAAATTCGCGGAGGGGTAAAACAGGAATTATGCTATCCTTATTTAATTATTACACTTCCAAAATTAACAAAAGTAATACAAATTCAAAATACATCAAAATACATGCATATTGTTCTTTTCTTCATGCATATCGTTCATCTCTTCCAAAAATAAATCATGCATATCGTTCATCTCTTCCAAAAATAAATCATGCATATCGTTCATCTCTTCCAAAATCAAAATACAAACATGAATCGTTCATACAAGCATAAATCATGCATATCGTTCATCTCTTCCAAGAGGGGACTAAGAGAGAGGAGAGAGAGAGATAGAGAGAAAGAGGGAGTGGTTTTAGGAAAGAAGTTAATGATGATTTTCATACCAAATTTAGCTATTAATAATCCTAAAAACATTTAAATTCAAAAATAATTTCCATACATTTTATATCCCCTAAATGCCCTTTGTGCACCATCGGAAGATAGTCCGATGCACAAAAGTTCTCAATGGTGCCTCGATGCACAAAAGTTCTCAATCGAACCCCTATATATATATATATATATATATATATATATATATATATATATATATATATATATATATAGTTGGGTTCCGGTAAGAACCCTTGTTACCGTGAGAACGTGAGAACCACTCCAAAATGCACAAATTTGTCCATCAAATGCACAAATTTTAAAATTAAAAGTTTTACTTAAAATCATTATTAGTCTTAAATATTAATAAATATCATAATTTAACACTAAAATTACATTCAAAACTTGCATTCATTAAATTATAAACTAAATGCACAAATTTGAACATCAAATGCACAAATTTTCTTAAATGCACAATTCGTACATAAAATGGATAAATTATAGCATGAGATGCGTAAATTTTTACATGAAATGCATAAATGTATCGAAAACATTTAATTTTAGTATCAAATGCACAATTTTATACAGTGGATGCACAATTTTTAGAGTGGTTCTCACGTTCTTACGGTAATGAGGGGTTCTCATGTGAACCCAATCCTATATATATATATATATATATATATATATATATATATATATATATATATATATATATATATATATATATATATATATATATATATATATAGAGAGAGAGAGAGAGAGAGAGAGATGGGATCTTGCAGAACATAAATTTAGTGTAGAACTGTAGAACCAATATCATCCATAGATTAGATTAATTTAATGGTCTTGATTAAAAGAGTTAAGTTTGGATTTAGTGAAAAAAAGTTTGGTATTAGTGATATTTTAATTATTTAGGGGGAAAAAGGGAAAGGATTGGAAATAGCAAAAAGATTGACATTTGCAAAATAAATATCTTTTTTCTTTAAATTAAAATAAAATTAATATGATTACTTTTTAAAAAAAAAAAAATTATACCATAAAAACGAGAATTCTATACTCTTTAAAACACGATCGGTCATGATATATTTTTTTCAAAAAAATTTTACTTGTTTATTTTTCGTAAAAAAACTTTTTACCCATACCACGATGCAATATAGCATGGGGAGATCATTCAATGTCAAAAGAACACTTGATATTTTATATTCAACGTCGATGCAACACTGCATATACGTTCACTATTAATAGAGCTAAAATAATTGTCAAAATTAGTAGCAAAGTTGGTGGATTTAACGAGAACAGTCATGATATATATATTTTCGAAAAACTTTTACGTGTTTATTTTTCGTAAAAAATTTTGTTTACCCAAACGACCATTTATTATATTATATAAAGATCATTCAATGTCGAATTACAGTTTATATCACATATTCAACGTCGAAGTGATACTATGTATATCATATATGCAACACTGCATGTCCATTCGATATTAAAAAAATAAAAAAAAAGTCAAAGTGGACAATCAAACTTGGTAGGTTACTATTAATTCAATGTTAATTGCATAATTATCATCTTATCCCTAGTGTTATATTATAATCTAATGGTTTAGATTGGTTCTATGGTTCTGCACTAAATTAAGGTTCTGCAATGATCCCAACCCTATATATATATATATATATATATATATATATATATATATATATATATATATATATATATATATATATATATATATATATATATATATATATATATATATATATATATATATATATATATATATATATATATATATATATATATATATATATATATATATATATATATATACATATATATATATATATACATGGATGTATATATATACATACATGTGTGTATATATATATATATATATATATGGTCGTGATCAATGGGGTATCATGTTAGACTGGGGAACCGGAGTCCACCCATGTTTGGTTATAAGTTTAAAAAGATAATATAGTCAATTAGGTTTATCTTAATTAATAGATGACAACTAATAAATTAATACATCCCTAATTATAGGGATTTATTTCCATAACATATCTATAATAAATTTCAAAATGGGTTTTAATAAACATGTTTAATTTGAATCGACAATGGGTTTTAGTGAACATGTTCAATCGGATTCGACAATGGGTTTTAGTGAACATGTTCAACCGGAGGTGTCAAATAAAGGTATTTATTATTTTTTCATCGAACCGTTCGTGAAGGTTCAATTTCATATACATGTTATTGACCATGTGCAGTTAGAGTTTATGATGTTTTTAATCGCTGGTAAACGTTTTAATTTGGTGATTAAACAATATTGACGGTATTGAACATGTTCAATCGTGGTTTATGGTGTGTCATCATTGCACATGTTCAGTATGGGTGTAAGGAATAATATTAACTGAAATTGAGATTTTCATGGAATACACAGAATCTTTGATTCTAATTTAAACTTTTAATATCATTTTTACCCCCAACATTAATTAATGTGGGAAATAGTTTTAAGCAAAATTTATATTATATTTTAATGATTTTAGTTATAAATGATTGGCTATAAATGGTTCCCCGGTACTCCAGTCTAACATGATACCCCATTGATCTTGAATCTGTGTATATATATATATATATATATATATATATATATATATATATATATATATATATATATATATATATATATATATATATATATATATATATATATATATATATATAATTGGGAACAAATGAGGAATGTTTAACTTTGTGAGAATGTGAGAAAGGATTTTATCCCTTAGTGATTTTTAATCTAATGGCCAATCTAATCCATAAATTATAGAAGGAAAGATATTTTCGTCAATGATATGAAAAACTTACCAAGTCATTCATTTTCCCCCTATCTTCAAAATTCATCTTCTTCCTCGTCACGTTCCGCAACTTTTTTCTTTGCAACTATGTTTTTCTAAATCGATTTTAAGGAATGATTCATCAATTCGTTTCGATTTCGATTACAATCAACTTTTCTATAAACATTTTTCAATCAAATTCAGAAATCTATGAACTACTTTTAAGGTTTAAGCTTAGAAAGAACTGTTTGTTAAGGTATGTTGAAGCCTAAAAGAAACAACAAAGAACCTTAACAACATTAGTTAAAGCTTAACAAAGTTGTTGATGAACCTTAACAGCTTAACAAAGTTGTTGATGAACCTTAACAGTAAAAAAAGCTTAACAGCAGCTCGCAAACTTTAATAGTTGTTGTTGCTAATGTTAAGGTCATTGATGTTAAGATTCAGCAATTGTTGTTGTTAAAGTTGCTTAAGTAACTAAAAGCTTAACAGCAGCATATAAACCTTAACTTGCTGATGTAAAGATTCAACAAATGTTGCTATTAAGATTTCTTTTGCTGTTAAGATACGGGGATGCCACCGACCACCATATGATCAATTAATTACAATAATGCCACCACATTTTAATTAAAAAAAATACCATTGCGATTTTTTGAGCCCTTAGATCATTTTTTATCAAATCCAATGACCAACATTCCTTCTCACATTCTCACAAATTAAAAATTTCTCACAAGAATCCCACCCATATATATATATATATATATACATATACATATATATATATATATAGGGGTGGGTTCAATGGAGAACCTCTATGCATCGAAGAACCATGGAGAACCACAATGCATCGCTAGAAAATTGTAATGCATCACGTAGAAATCGATGCATCGCGCGGCAAATTTGATGCATCACGTGAAAATAATGATGCATCACAGGAGAATTGTGATGCATTTGTGGTGGCGCATGGAGGTTCTTCAAGGTTCTTCGATGCATGGAGGTTCTCCATTGAACCCACCTCTCTCTTTCTCTCTCTCTCTCTGTATATATATATATATATATATATATATATATATATATATATATATATATATATATATATATATATATATATATATATATATATATTGAGGTTCTACAGGGCACCACGATGCATTGGGAACCAGTGGGAACCAAAAATGCATAACCTATTAACTAAGGATGCAATAAGGGTAATACGGGAATACTAATTATTTTAAAAAAAATTAATTGATCTTTTAATTAATAGATTAGTTAGATATAGGAAACTAAATAATATCATTAACCACTTTCCCTATTTTCTTCCATACTTTCCTCCCTCACCCACCCCCCCCTCTCTCTCTCTCTCTCTCTCTCTCTCTCTCAAAGGATGAATGTTGATGTTTTTTATTCAAACGTGATGCACATTAGCGGTGCATCAAGATGATGATGAACATGTTGAAGACGATGATTAACACGTTTAAATTTCAGATATGCATCACGATGAACACGATGATGCATAACCTGGGAAAGATGAATACGAAGATGCAAAGTATAAACACGATGATGCATAACATGGTGCCCCATGTGAACACGATGATGCATAACCTGGGAAAGATGAATACGAAGATGCACAGTCAATGAAGATGATGAAGCATAATGTTGGATTTTTGTTCAATTGAAATTTTATAATTTTAGAAGTGTATTTTATAAATTTATTAGCATTTAATACTTGATTATTTAATTAAATATTCAATCAATATAAATTAAATTTTCAGTTGACTTGATATATTATTTTTTCCCAAAATACCCTTATGCACATCTAATATGTGAACCGTGCATCATGATGCATACACGAATTTCATCTTAATTACCCTTTTGCCATTGTAATCTTAGCCATTCATTTTCTATATCTAACGGTGTATATAG
This sequence comes from Centrapalus pauciflorus, assembly GCA_020465985.1. Classification (NCBI taxonomy): domain Eukaryota; kingdom Viridiplantae; phylum Streptophyta; class Magnoliopsida; order Asterales; family Asteraceae; genus Centrapalus; species Centrapalus pauciflorus. Next base: position 172,235 of record JAANYP010003286.1, on the reverse strand, counting down.
GTTCCTAAGTTGCACGATGCACACAGGTGCCCCATTGAACCTAACCCTATATATATATATATATATATATATATATATATATATATATATATATATATATATATATATATATATATATATATATATATTTATATGTGTGTGTGTGTGTGTGTGTGTGTGTGTGTTCAAGTGAGTACCATTTATTATGCAGTGTACCAGAAGGTACCACTCTTAAAATTAATTTTTTTGGAATTTTTTTCAAAAACATGTTTTAATTAACATTGCACAGATAATCAATATATAAATTTCATGCACATTCACACATCTAAGTGGATGAAATCATGCACCACATAAATGCACGTTCACATATATGCAAATTTATGTAAGTGTGCGTTCATATCATTTTATAAGAGTTAGGAGATGTAAATGTATGTGAAATTTACATATTGTCTTTTCATAATATTAATTAAAATATGTTTATGAAACATAAAATTTAAAAAGTTTTTTTAAGGTTGGTACCTTCTAGTGCACTGCATATTGAGTGTTATCTCTCGAACCATATTTGTAACACCCTCTAAACCCAACTAAAAGCCACGTCATTTACAATACACAGGTGGCATAAACGCATATAATATCTATATCACAATGTCAAGGTTTACACAAACACGGATTAATTAAAACATTTTTACAAGCATAAACAACTCTGTTTAATGTTCAACCCAACATATAAAACCCGACCCAGATCCCAATATACACAGACAAACCCGGATAGCTGACCCACGGTTTCCCCAACAGTATAAGGAACACATACATATAACAAAATGCGGAATCTCTCGGCAACAGCAAGTCACGCTCCTATCTTTGCTCAGGAGCTGGCGGTCCTATCTTCGGTTCCCCTGATACACACATCAGACTCGAATACGTAAGCTCCGTAGCTCATGAGTACACAAGGGTTAGACACTGCACAATTCACATAAACACATATCGCATGTCACATGGCAGCCCTACACTACGTAGCATAACACATGCCAACCGGCCTCTAATCAAATACACTAGGGATCCAATACAGAAAGAGATTCTCATCTCAATTCGGGAATCCCTCCCCCCCTGAAGCCAAGCCACGCCCGTGGAGGCTAATAGGAATGACGACCGCATATATATATATATATATATATATATATATATATATATATATATATATATATATATATATATATATATATATATATATATATATATATATATATATATATATATATATGTGTGTGTGTGTGTGTGTGTGGGAATCCTACACAGGATTAAACAGAGCTACACAGCTCCCGCGATAGCTCATCGCAATACACTATAATGGATCTCATAAATATAACACATATAAAGAAAGAAGGATCATACCTGAGGGCAGCTCGCAGTGCCCAAACAATTCATATAATCATATACGAAACACTAACACAAAAGACTCGAAAGACAGCGACTAGTCTTTTAAAAAGTCTCGCGTACTCACCTGGATCACCCTGCACAATCTCCCTAATTGTGTGATCCGAACCCGGCCCGTAACAATCTCCGACAATTCCTGTACACAAAATAATTCTCCCCAGATTAATCCCAGATGTCCCATAACTGTTAACATAACTCATTGAACCCCACAGAATAGCCCAACGGACCACCAAAGCCCAAACCGACCATAGCCACCTGGCCCGGATCGCGGCCGCACTGGACCGGGTCGCGGCCCGCGCTCAACAAGATCATCAAGCGCGGTCGCGACCACGCTCACGCGATGAACAGACCCCCTGTTTCTGTTTCAGTTCTGCCCAGGGATAATTTCATCCCTATAATCTGATTCTAGCAACCATAATTCACATATATGCTACCAAAACACTTCTAGAACATATATACACCAACTCCCAACATGCTACAACAATTAACACATAAATTCAAGGTCAATTCAAAGGTTTCTCACCTTAGAACTTCAAGAACACAAGGATGCACTTAGGAGATGAAGTTCAGCCCTTTAATTCCTCTTGCTATGGATTGATTCTGAATTTCAGCAAGGTCACAACACACACAACACTTTTCTTAGGTTTTGCAAAAAGGAAAGAAGAAAGGGACGCTCAACACACATATACGCACACATACAGATCCGATTATATCGCGAGTTCGACACCGACATCCGACCCTAATATTAAAAATCCACTATGTATATCATTAAATCCCAATTAAATCCGTGAATCCATAATTATAATTTATCCACTAAAATTATATCCCGAATCCACGAAATCCCCGTCCCGACACGTATAATTCACTATACGGGACGCAATTGGACCAACGCAATATTCAATAAAATAATTGGTCAATAAGATAATTACACGTACCTGCTCGGGAGTCGGGGTGTTACAAATACTCCCCCTTTACAAAGATTCCGTCCCGAAATCTAACTCTGCCTTTTGAACAGGAAAGGATAGCAGCTCTGCATCTCGGACTCGGGCTCCCAAGTTGCGCTAGTACCCTTATGATGTCTCCATTGAACGAGTACCAATGATATCTCCTTATTGCGCAACTTCTTCACTTTACGATTAGTAATCAACTCTGGCTGTTCAGCATACCTCAACTGATCATCCACGGATATCTCTAACAACGGCACATACTGATCCTATTTCGCTAAACACTTTCTCAAACGACTCACGTGGAATGTATCATGAACACCGGCTAATTCTGACGCAATCTCAATCAGTAGGCCTGATCTCTGACCCTGGCAATTATCTCAAACGGCCCTATATACCTCGGACTCAGCTTGCCCCGGTGTCTGAATCGGCTTACCCCTTTCCACGAAGACACTTCCAGCAACACCTGCTCCCCAACACGAAACTCAAGCTCGGAGGTACGACGGTCAGCATAACACTTCTGACGGCTCTTTGCGACACACATATGCTCCCGGATCACGGCTACATTGTCACTCGTCTCCTGAAGTAGCTCGGGCCCACTGATCGGTCGCTCACCGACCTCACCCTAACACACTGAGGTTAGACACTTACGGCCATATGACGTTTCAAACGGTGCCATCTTAATCGAGGCATGGTAGCTATTATTATAAGCAAACTCTACTAACGGGAGATGCACATCCCAGCTAACTCTGAAGTCTATGGAACACGCTCTCAACATGTCCTCGAGTGTCTGGTTGGTGCGCTCAGTCTGCCCATCTGTCTGAGGCCTGTAAGTTGTACTCAGCTGAACCCGGTTACCCAGCTCTCTCTGGAAGCTCTGCCAGAGCCGCGAGGTGAAATGAGTATCGCGATCAGAAGTAATCGACTTCCTAATCCCATGCGGCGACACCACTTTATCAATATACATCCGCGCTAGCTGATCCATCGTGATCGTACCCCGAACCGCGAGAAAATGCGCACTTTTAGTCAACCGGTCCACTATGACCCAGATCATGTCGTTCACACAGACCGTACGAGGAAGTCTGACGATGAAATCCATCGTGATGTGGTACCACTTCCACTCGGGAATCTCCAGTGGCTGCAGACGGCCGTGCGGTTTCTGGTGCTCACTTTTAACCTGCAAACATGTCATACACTGCTTGACATAACGGCCCACGTCCCTTTTCATACTTGGCCACCAGTAGAACTTCGGAGATCTCGGTACATCTTGGTGCTCCCAGGATGAATGGACAACCTCGACTTATGCGACTCATCAAGGATCAACTGCCGCAAGTCCCCAACTCTGGGAACCCAAACTCTGTCTCTCAACGCATACAACAGTCATCCCTGACCAACGCCTCTGTCTGCCCCACTAACCTCTCTCTCTTCACATTCTGCTCCCACAGACCCTCTATCTGTGCCAATCTCAGACTGTCAATCAGGGTAGAGGTGATCTCGAGTCTCACAGCTTGGGAAGTAACTGTTTGGGCACACGCCTTACGGCTCAAGGCGTCAGCTACTACGTTCACCTTCCCAGGGTGATACTGTATCTCATAGTCGTAGTCTTTCAGGAGCTCTAAACTGCGTCTCTGTCGCATGTTCAATTCCTTCTGACTGAAAAGATACTGAAGGCTCTTGTGATCAGTATAAACCACAAACTGGGACCCATATAGATAATGTCGCCATATCTTTAACGCAAAGACTATGGCATCCAACTCAAGATCATGGACAGTATGATTCTCTTCATATATCTTCAGCTGTCTCGGAGCGTAGGCAATCACCTTACCTCGCTGCATCAATACACAACCCAGCCCTGTCCCTGATGCATCACAATACATGGCGAAGTCATCCGTACCCTCGGGCAAAGCCAACACCGGCGCCTGACATAATCGAGCTCTCAACTCGGCAAAGGCAGTCTCCTACTCGTCATTCCACTCGAATGGTACGCCTTGCCGTGTCAGTCTCGTCAACGGCATGGCTATCCGCGACAAATTCTGAATGAACCGCCTGTAGTAGCCTGCTAATCCAAGGAAACTACGAATCTTTGGCACGGTCTTAGGCTGCTCCCAGCTCATTACAGCTTCGATTTTCGCGGGATCCACTTTGATGCCCTCACTACTCACAACATGGCCCAGGAACTGCACTTCTCGGAGCTAGAACTCGCACTTCGAAAACTTCGCATAGAGTCTCTCTCTCTGCAGCACGCTCAGGACCTCCCTCAAGTGCTGCTCATGCTCCTCAGCGCTCCTCGAGAAGATCAATATGTCGTCTATGAACACGATCACAAACCGATCCAACATGGCTCTACACACCCTGTTCATTAAATCCATGAAGGCTGCGGGTGCGTTAGTCAATCTGAATGCATGACTAGAAACTCATAGTGTCCATAGCGCGTCCTGAAGGCTGTCTTGGGCACATCCTCTTCCCTGATCTTCAGCTGGTGATATCCATATCGTAAATCAATCTTTGAAAAGAAGCTAGATCCCTGTAGCTGATCGAATAAATCATCAATTCGCAGAAGTGGATATCTATTCTTCACCGTCACTTTATTTAACTCTCGATAATCGATACACATTCGCATGGTACCGTCTTTCTTCTTCAGAAATAACACCGGTGCTCCCCACGGTGATGAGCTCGGACGGATAATTCTCCTATCTAGCAACTCCTAAAGCTGAGTCATCATCTCTTGCATCTCAGTGGGTGCCAGCCTATAAGGCGTCTTCACTATCGGTACCGCTCTAGGGATAAGGTCGATCCGAAACTCTACCTGGCGATCTGGCGGTAGCCTAGCTAACTCATCTGGGAATACCTCAGGGTAGTCTCGCACTACAGGTACATCCCGCTACCTTCGTCTTCTCCTTCTGGGCGTCAATCACATAAGCCAGGAAGGTCTCACAACCTTTAGTCGCATATCTCTAGCTCTAACCATTGAGATAATCCCAATCTCGCCATTTCGTCTCTCCCCGTAAACTGTCACAGTCTCCGTCTCAGAAATTGGTATCTTGATCTTCTTCTTAGCACAAAGAATGTCTGCCTGACGGGCTGTCATCCAGCCCATACCAACGATCACATCAAAGCTGCTGATCTCAATAGGCAGTAAATCGATCAGGAATCGATGAGTATCGACCTCTAGTACACACTCTCGATATACATGGCTCACTAATGTGGTACTGCTGTCTACCCTCTCGACAATCAATGGCACAGATAACACAGTAGGAGAAACAGTAAAATAAGCACAGAAGGACACTAACACATATGAGCGGTCGGCTCCAGAATCAAATAAGACTCGCGCACGCAAGCCGTTCAGAATATACGTACCCGTAACAACATCTGGAGCATCTCTGGCCTCCTCATCTGTGGCCTGGAACACTCGGCCTCTGGCTCTTGGAGCTGCTTCCCTGCCGGAGGTGGAAGAAGAAGGCTCCGCTCTGGCACCGCTCATGCTCGCCCCCGGTACCGCTGGTGCTGCTTCAGAACAATCTCGCATGCGGTGGCCCGGCTTCCCGCATCGGAAGCATAACGCCTCAGGGGCCGTGCAAGCTGTACCTGTGTGGCCGAACTGACCACATCTAAAACATCAGAACTGATCATTAGCACACGGCCCGGCATGCCTGCGGTGGCATCTCGGACAATCCCGCTCCCCAGATGAACTGTCAGCTCTGCTCCCCGATGCCAGGGATCCCTGCCCAACACTGCTCTGACTAGCTGCATGGCTATCTCTCTGACCCTGACCTCTAAATCTGTCATCTCGACTCCTATCTCTGCCTCTGTCCCTACCTCTATCCCTGCGCGAACCTGTACTCTGCTCCTGATGACGGCCCTGCTCGGGCTGCTGCTCCCTCAGGTCACGCCAGTAACTGGACTGCTCGGTGGCCCCCGTACGCTGTCTCTGGGTGGGCAGCTGCTCCTGCTGCCTCTCAATCTCTCGCTCTCTCATGCGAGCTAACTCCAGGGCTCTAGCAAAGGATGTCGTCTCCTGCAATCCCACAAACTCCCTAATATCCGGTCTCAGGCCGTCAACAAAAGCATCGACCTTATGCCTCTCTGTATCCACATGCTGCGGCGCAAACTGGGAGTACTCGTTAAAGCGGTCCACATACTGCTGCACAGATAGGTCCCTCTGCTGTAGATGGAGGAATCGCCACTCCATCTCCCTCTGCTCGTCACGGGGCGCATACTGAATCTCAAACATGACCTTGAACTGGGCCCAGGACATCGCATACGCACGCAAATCAGACATGGAAGACTCTATCGATCTCCACCACTGTGAGGCTCCACCTCTCAACTGATATGTGGCATACCCAACCATGTCCTTCGGGTCTACATGAGCAACCCGGAAGGCAGACTCGATCTCGCGCTCCCACGCTAGGGCCATCCCTGGCTCACCCCCGCATCTGAACTCTGGAGGATTCCCGGTCATGAAATCCTTAAACGAACCCCCACGCTGAGACGTAGACGAAGAGGCACCCGCACCCGTATCCTGACCACCCCCAGCACGTGGTCCCGTACCCTGACCCTGTTCCCGCTCCTGCTCTCTCTGCTGTCTGTAGAACTCTGTAAGGACCTCAAGCAACTCTGACTTGCGGATATACTCGTCACCCGGCGGCTTACCCGCACCAGAACCCTCTCCCTGATCTGCCATACTGATCTGCACAAAACAAGGCAATAAAGTACAAGGGCTAAATCACCCAGCGTTGTACACTAAGCCAGGATAACTAAATCCTCTAGTATCCGTCACCGGAATGCTCCCCAAGAATCTGAACACGGTCTAAGCTCAAGCATCCACTGATACTCAATACTAAAACCACAAGCTCTGATACCATACATGTAACACCCCCTAAACCCAACTAAACGCCACGTCATTTACAATACACAGGTGGCATAAACGCATATAATATCTATATCACAATGTCAAGGTTTACACAAACACAGATTAATTAAAACATTTTTACAAGCATAAACAACTCTGTTTAATGTTCAACCCAACATACAAAACCCGGCCCAGATCCCAATATCCACAGACAAACCCGGATAGCTGACCCACGGTTTCCCCAACAGTATAAGGAACACATACATATAACAAAATGTGGAATCTCTCGGCAACAGCAAGTCACGCTCCTATCTTCGCTCAGGAGCTGGCGGTCCTATCTTCGGTTCCCCTGATACACACATCAAACTCGAATACGTAAGCTTCGCAGCTCGTGAGTACACAAGGGTTAGACACGGCACAATTCACATAAGCACATATCGCATGTCACATGGCAGCCCTACACTACGTGGCATAACACATGCCAACCGGCCTCTAATCAGAGGCACTATAGATCCAATACAGAAAGAGATTCTCATCTCAATTGGGGAATTCCTCCCCCCTGGAGCCAAGCCACGCCCGTGGAGGCTAACAGGAATGACGACCGCATATATGTATGTGGGAATCCTACACAGGATTAAACAGAGCTACACAGCTCCCGCGATAGCTCATCGCTATACACTATAATGGATCTCATAAATATAACACATATAAAGAAAGAAGGATCATACCTGAGGGCAGCTCGCGGTGCCCAAACAATTCGTATAATCACATATGAAACACTAACGCAAAAGACTCGAAAAACAGCGACTAGTCCTTTAAAAAGTCTCGCGTACTCACCTGGATCAACCCGCACAATCTCCCTAATTGTCTGATCCGAACCCGGTGCGTAACAATCTCTGACAATTCCTGTACACAAAATAATTCTCCCCAGATTAATCGCAGATGTCCCATAACTGTTAACATAACTCATTGAACTCCACAGAACAGCCCAACGGACCCCCAAAGCCAAAACCGACCCAAGCCCAGCTGGCCCGGATCACGGCCGCACTGGACCGGGTCGCGCCCCGCGCCCAACAAGATCATCGCGGCCGCGCTTGGCGCGTCGCGACCGCGCTCACGCGACGAACAGACCCCCTGTTTCTGTTTCAGTTCTGCCCAGGGATAATTTCATCCCTATAATCTGATTCCAGCAACCATAATTCACATATATGCTACCAAAACACTTCTAAAACATAGATACACCAATTCCCAACATGCTACAACAATTAACACATAAATTCAAGGTCAATTCAAAGGTTTCTCACCTTAGAACTTCAAGAACACAAGGATGCACTTAGGAGATGAAGTTCAGACCTTTAATTCCTCTTGCTATGGATTGATTCTGAATTTCAGCAAGGCAAAACACACACAACACTTTTCTTAGGTTTTGCAAATAGGACAGAAGAAAGGGACACTTAACACACATATACGCACACATACGGATCCGGTTATATCGCGGGTTCGACACCGACACCCGACCCTAATATTAAAAATCCACTATGTATATCATTAAATCCCAATTAAATCCGTGAATCCATAATTATAACTTATCCACTAAATTATATCCCGAATCCACGAAATCCCCGTCCCGACACGTATAATCCACTATACGGGACGCAGTTGGACCAACGCAATATTCAATAAAATAATTGGTCAATAAGATAATTACACGTACCTGCTCGGGAGTCGGGGTGTTTCAATATTACACACACACACACACATAATTAATTAAGAGTTTAATTTAATTAAACTCTAATATAGTTATATACAACATATATATCCCAATAATAATTATTATTATTTAAATCTTGAATTATCCATAGAATTATCTCCATAATTGTATAGGTATATCTATAATAAAAATATTTATCTTTTACACATTATCTAATAATATATAAATGACTAGATTATTATTTATAATTATCTCTATTTATTGGTTTATAGTTATCTCTTTAATTATCTATATAATCAAATGATAATATTAATACAAATAAACTCATCTTATATTTAATATATATATATATTAATAGAGAAAACAAATTATCACATGACATCACCATGTTTCACCTAAAAAGATAATTACATATTATTATTTTTAATATCTATAAATATTAATGAATAGATTAAATAATAGATTAAGTTTAAATCTACATTCAAATTATATCTTATATATACATATCCATATATTAAATAAAAATATATTAACTGTTTATAAATTTATTAATGTATATTAAAAATAAATACAGATTATATAAATAATATTAAATACTTAAAACATAAACATAAAGAAATATTAGCTAAATCATATTCTATAACATTTTATTTATTGTAATAAAAAATATATAATCATTATATTTTACGTAAATTTGAAAATTTATATTATTTATATAGAAATGAGATCAAGTAAGCATCATCTATATATTAAACACCGTGAGCACCAATCAAAATTTGATCATTTAAAGTTTTTGCATGTTACATATGACTTATTTTGAATGATTTGAATCCAATGAACCCAATGAAACTGTTGGGAATTCGTGTCGGTTTTTCATAAAAACATAAACTTTTAATCGTATTAAACGCAACGGAAGCTTTTTAATTTACGAATTCCATACACAGATCATCAAGTATACATAAGATAAGTAATGAGAAATCTATAAAATTCGTACCTTTGTAGTTGAAGACAAAAATACACGAATATGAAGCTCTCGGTATATACCGCTGATAATTATATTTATTATTTAGACCTTGAATTGTCTATATAATTATTTCCATAATTATATAGGTAATTCTATAAATAATAATATTTATCTTTTATACATTATCTAATAATATGTAAATAACTTGATAATATTTATAATTATCTCTATTTATTTGTTTAAAATTATCTTTTTAACTATCCATATAATTAAAGGATAATATTAATACGAATAAACTCGTCTTTTATTTAATATCTAATAATAGATAAAAAACTGGATAATTATTTAATTATCATCCAATAACAATTAAATCATTACAATATCTAATATTGCACTTTTTAGTCCCTGTATTTTGAGATTAATTAATCACCCATTAATTTAATCTCAATGATCATTTTGTATCATAAACAATATTCAATATCACTTATTCAATAGTTTGATTGCATCTGCTTAGTTGTGCTCATCAGTGTGACCCTCAAGTATTTTATTAAATCAGTCATAATATAGTAGTGATGTCATCTTGACCATACATTAATAGAAACTTATTTATATTTGATTCGTTGAACGCAATGATGCTTTTACATATGAAAGCATGATAATGTAATGAATCTAATGTATCTTATGTATTAAAGCCACTGAATGTAATGAACCTTTTGAAAGATTGATTTCATTGATTTAAAAGTTATATATACAAAAAAGTTGTATATATAAAAGCTCATTTCAATTTGTGCTCACGGTGCAAACTATATAAATGGTGATCACAAGATATCATCCATATATATATATATATATATATATATATATATATATATATATATATATATATATATATATATATATATATATATATATATATATATATGGATGAGAACCATTGTGAACAAATAAAAAAATACATATAAACGTTCATATATATCAAGAAGTGTTTGTAACATGATTCAAATGATTCAAAGGGATCATAGAAGTATCTACAACATGATTTAAAACATTCAAAAGGTTCATACTAGTTTTTATAACAAGATTCATAGTTAGCAACAAGATTCATAAGATTCGACAAATTCATAGGATTCAATAAAATCCAAAGGATCCAATAGTATTAATAGGTTAATAGAAGGGTTCGTTAATATTTTTAACAAGATTCATAAGATTCAAAGTTATGTATATATATGGATGAGTGAACAAATAAAAAAATACATATAAACGTTCATATATATCAAGAAGTGTTTGTAACATGATTCATATAATTCAAAGGGTTCATAGAAGTATCTACAACATGATTTAAAACATTCAAAAGGTTCATACTAGTTTTTATAACAAGATTCATAGGATGTAAAAAGATTCATAAGATTCGACAAATTCATCGGATTCAATAAAATCCAAAGGATCCAATAGTATTAATAGGTTAATAGAAGGGTTCGTTAATATTTTCAACAAGATTCATAAGATTCAAAGCTATATATATATATATATATATATATATATGGTCAGGTTTTAGAGAACCATATACATCGGGAATAAAAAAAAAGAACCAACCACAACCTTTAGATTAAATGATTATTGGTGAATCACGCGATGCACGTATTTGGTATGCATAGGGGTATTTTTGGAAAAATAATATATCTAGTCAAATAAAATTTTATTTTACATCAATTAAATATTCAATCAAATAGCTAAACAATAAATGCTAAATAAAATTTTGATACACTTCCAAAATTACAAAATTTAAACAAATTCAAAAAGGATGATTTGATGTCAATGCATCTAATGTTCATTCTTCAATTCGTGATGCATATTGGTTCTTCATCCTCATTTCAACCATATACATCATCTTCTTCGTCCCACCGTCATGCATCATCAAAATTGTGATGCATCTTCATCGGATTCATCTTCAAACACGATACAACTTCATTTGATTCATCAAAAATCATGATGCATCTTCATCGGATTCATCTTCAAACACGATTCATCTTTATAAACACGATGCATCAGATTCGTCTTCCATAAATATCAAAAACACGATTAATCTTTCGAAGTTTTACATTAAGAAAATATATGAAAAAACGACCATACCTTTAAAACGAGGTCATTCCATCATCATCATCGCGAAATCATAATCATCTTCATTGGAATATTCAAACGTCATCATCATCATCGCGAAACGGGGTGGTGGCCGCCGAGTGGGTGAGGTGGCAAATGGTGGCCGGCCGCTGACCTAGAGAGAAAGAGAGGGGGAGAGAGATGAGGGTGAAGGAGAGAAAGTGAGTGGGATAAGAGAAATGTTGGTAGATTTGATTTACCTTCCTAATTTAATGAGAATATAATTAATTAAATTAAATCTTTTAATTAAATTAGATTTATATTAATTATTCCAACATTGTTCTTATTGCATTTTTGGTTCCCCATGGTTCCCAATGTGTCGAGGTTCCCCGTTGAACCTCAATCGATTTGTATATTAATAGAACTTTGAAAAGGAACTACTATTAATAAATATCTTAAAAGATAGAGAAATAATAATTATAACAAATAATAGTATAGATTGTATCGTTTATAAGTTTTAATATTTATATGGTTTAATTTTGATCTTACATACATTTTATGTAGCAAATGTCGATTAAAAATATAAACTATAAATTAGATTAATATTTATATATTAATAAAAAAAGAATAAAAATTTCCAAGTGATTCTCTTTTGATACATCATATTTTTAATTTTATTTTTTAAAGATTTTGTTATCCCTTTAATCTAAATTTAACTTATATAAGTTAGATCTAAATATTATATTGTGACACCCTACTTTTACGACTAATGCCACATAGGACTTATAGTCCACGTCATCTAATTACAAGCGACATCATCGAGGGCAAACAACTAATTAACTACTAAGCATCATTATCAATCATAAAGTAACAACGAGACGGGAACCAACCCCCGTCGATAACGTCAATCAACAACAACATGAGTATAGGTTACAATCATCCAACATGTTACTGGCTGATAAGCCAAACCACAAAACATCGAGACTACTTACAAAGTAGTCACTAACTACGGTCCACGCGGCGGGTCTCGACTACTGTCTGCTGTATCCCTAGCCTCAGTCCTCGCACCTGAGATCCACAATTAAAACAACAGTCAGCGGAAAGCTGGTGAGTTACTATAAACAACTTTAAAACAATTTATAAAATGGTTACACAATATAACGACTAATAATCAACATGCGACCGCCCTCAACTGCCTGACGCCTCATCAGGAGCGACCCGGAGTAGCCTGCATAGCCCACTCTACAAAGTAGTGGGTAGTCAGGACCTCTGAGTTGGGAATGACCCAACAGGCCTCTCTACTCTGCGCACCACAACAGTACGCGTAATCCACGTGCTCTGCTCTGTGCTAACGAGTGTCAACATATAAAAGGATCCGTACTGGACCCGGATAATAAACAACAAGTAAGTAACTCACCTGAAGCACGACTACAGCCTCGCTATCAACGGCGTCTCTAGAAGTCCCAGGCTTAGCTACGAATCCTGGAAACAATAAACACAACTACACTGTAACGACTAACTACTGAACTCATGACGACTATACTACTAGACTCACTAGCTCAACATAAATCAACAAGCCAAGACCCACCAGCGCGGCCGGGATCGCGGTCGCGGACTCCTTGTCGCGGCCAGTCATCGCGGGCGCGATGACCCCCGTGCTGCCCCTCCCATCGCGACCGAGCTCATCCGAGCGTGACCGTGCTCGCCCGACCCGCGATTATCATCTCGATCGCGTTTCACCACTAGCGACCACCCTTAACCGCCTCATCCTGATCGCAGGCGCGACCAGGGGAGCGCCGCCGCGATGCGGCGACGAACAGAGCAGGTTATGCTCTGTTTTCGTTGTCATGGGAATGCTCTTCCCAACTCGATTTTGCATACATCAGGGTTATAAACTAACCCCAACCACATCTATCTTTTTAACACAGCTACTTAGCTCGATTTGGCAGCAATCACTAACCTTGGAGATCTTTCTTTTCTTGAATTCAGGTTTCAACTTGGAGAAGATGACGAAGGGGTTCAAATCCCTGATTATGGCTGCCTCCAATCTTTTCAATCTGTTCCCCTTGCTATTGATCTGCTGGAAAAGCATACACACACATATACACTCTCAAATTCTTGTGAAATGAAGAAAGGGTGTAAACCATCGATATATATATATACGTTTTGGGTCCGACACCCAACTAAAACGGGCACGATACTCACTAATCACTGGGTAAACACCCGTCAACCCAATTAATCTCAAATCAACGGCTCGGGTTTGGAATATCAATTAACTCATTAAAACATCCCCAAACCCATAATTACTACTAGATAGGTTATTATCTCAACTGATTAAAATTACACGTAATAGCAACTTACTTTATCAACTCACGTGTAATTAATCACTTAAATGTCACCAACTCATAGGAACAATTCTCAAGGCCAATAAATAAATTACACGTACCTGCTGCTAGATTCTGGATGTTACAAATCCTCCCTCTAGAACTGATCCCGTCCTCGGGATCTTAACTCAGGTGAATAGCTGCGGGTAACGCTGTAGCATGTCCGCCTGGGGCTCCCAGGTAGCACTGGAACCCTTATGGTACCGCCATTGTACTAATACTAGCGGGATCTCCTTTTTCTGCAACTTCTTCACCTTGTGATCCAGTATAGTCTCGGGATGCTTATCGTATCTCAGCTACTCGTCTATATCGATCTCTCACATGGGAACCGTCTCTTCATGTGGGGCCAAACATCGCCGCATGTAACTGACATGGAAGGTAGAGTGTACCTCACGGAACTCTCGAGGCAATTCCAATCGGTAGGCCTGCGTACCCACTCGCTCAACTATGCAAAACGGCCCTATAAATCCCGGACTGAGCTTACCTCGTTTCCGGAATCGAATCACGCCCTTCCACGGGGATACCTTCAGTAGTACCCACTCGCCTACCTCGAACTCTAACTCTTTGGTCCTCTTATCGGCATAGCACTTCTGTCGACTCTGAGCTAGTTGTAGTCTCTCTCTGACCACTTGTATCTTCTCACTAGTCTGCTGAATGATCTCAGGACCTGATTCTCCACCACTTCTGTCCAACACACCGGAGTACGACACTTACGACCGTATAACGCTTCGAACGGAGGCATCTTAATGCTGGAGTGGTAACTGCTATTATAAGCAAATTCGACTAACGGCATATGCGAATCCCAACTACCACCGAAATCCATCACGCAAGCTCGTAGCATATCCTCCATCTTCTGGATCGTACGCTTAAACTGGTCGTCGGACTGGGGATGATTAGCAGTACTCATCTGAACTCGAGTACTTAACGCTCGCTGTAGACTCTGCCAGAAGGTAGACGTGAATCGAGCATCTCTATCAGAAACTATCGAGGCTGGAACTCCGTGCCGGGAGATGATCTCATACAAATAAACTCGAGCGAGCTGCTTCAACGTATAGGTATCCCGAATCGGTAGAAAATGCACCATTTTTGTGAGCCGATCTACTATTACCCATATCGCATCATATCCACGTGAAGTCCGCGGTAACTTCGTAACGAAGTCCATCGTGATATGCTCCCAACTCCACTGAGGAATCTCTAATGGCTATAACCGACCATGGGGTTTCTAGTGCTCAGCTTTCACCTAGAGGCAAGTCAGACAACGCTCAACAAACTCAGTTATATCCCGTTTCATACCGGGCCACCAATACAACATACGGAGATCCTGATACATCTTCGTACTACCAGGATGAATAGTAAGGCGGGACTTATGGGAATCCTCCAAGATCAACTGGCGTACATCATCGGCCTTAGGAACCCAAACTCACCCCTGTCTCACATATAACCCTCGAGAATCAGTCTCGAACTCTTGTAACTGGCCTAAAATATGCTCCCTCCGGTGGTTTTCTGTACGCATCCCGATGGCCTATGCCTCCCGAAGCCTCTCTATCAGGGTAGACGTCACCTTGATCCTGTAATTACGGGCCCGACTCGAAGATCCGCGCTGCTTTCGGCTGAGCGCGTCTGCTACTACATTCGCCTTACCCGGGTGGTACTGAATGTCGCAATCATAATCCATAATCAACTCTAGTCCCCGTCTCTGTCGCATAGTCAGATCACGCTGGCTGAATAGATACTGGAGACTCTTGTGATCAGTAAACCAAGTGAAAGGAACTCCGTACAGATAATGGCGCCAAATCTTCACCGCAAACACGATAGCCGTCAACTCTAGATCATGGGTCGAATAGTTCTTCTCGTAGTCCTTCAACTGACGAGAAGCATAAGCAATCACTCGGCCCCTCTGCATCAATACACATCCTAACCCTGTCCCCGAAGCATCAGTATACACAACAAAATCACTGGTGCCTTCAGGCATGGCTAACACCGGAGCCTGACACAATCGGCGCTTCAACTCTTCAAAAACAAACTCCTGGTCTTCAGTCCACTCGAGCGGGACTGACTGGAGAGTCAAACGAGTCAGTGGCACGGCAATCAAAGCGAAGTCCTGGATAAATCGACGATAATATCCGACTAACCCCAGGAAACTGCGGATCTCTGCTACACTCAGGGGCCTCTCCCAGCTCATAACAACCTCTATCTTAGCTGGGTCTACAGAAACACCCTCGCCGCTAACGACATGGCCCAGAAACTGCACCTCTCGAAGCTAAAACTCACACTTCGAGAACTTCGCGTACAACTTCTCTCGTCGCAACACACTAAGAATCTCTCACACGTCGAGAACTTCGTTGGTTAAAGCCTTATGCAACAATGCCACATAGGACTTATAGTCCACGTCATCCAATTATAAGTGATATCATCAAGGGAAAACAGCTAATTAACTACTAAGCATCATTATCAATCATAAAGTAACAACGAGACGGGAACCAACCCCCGTCGATAACGTCAGTCAATCACAACATGAGTATAGGTTACAATCATCAAACATGTCACTGACTGATAAGCCAAACCACAAAACATCGAGACTACTTACAAAGTAGTCACTAACTACGGTCCACGCGGCGGGTCTCGAGTACTGCCCGTTGTATCCCTAGTCTCAGTCCTCGTACCTGAGATCCACAGTTAAAACAACAGTCAGTGGAAAGCTGGTGAGTTACTTTAAACAACTTTAAAACAATTTATAAAATGGTTAGCACAATATAACGACTAATAATCAACATGCGGACGGCCTCAACTGCCTGACGCCTCATCGGGAGCGACCTGGAGTGGCCTGCATAGCCCACTCCATAAAGTAGTGGGTAGTAAGGACCTCTGAGTTGGGAATGACCCAACAGGCCTCTCTACTCTGCGCACCACAACAGTACGCGTAATCCACGTGCTCTGCTCTGTGCTAACGAGTGTCAACATATAAAAGGATCCGTACTAGACCCGGATAATAAACAACAAGTAAGTAACTCACCTGAAGCACGACTACAGCCTCGCTATCAACGACGGTCTCTACAAGTCCCAGGCTTAGCTACGAATCCTGGCAACAATAATCACAACTACACTGTAACGACTAACTACTGAACTCATGACGACTATACTACTAGACTCACTAGCTCAACATAAATCAACAAGCCAAGACCCACGAGCACGGCCAGGAGCGCGGTCGCGGCCAGTCATCGCGGGCGCGATGACCCCCGCGCTGCCCCTCCCATCGCGGCCGGGCTCATCCGAGCGTGACCGTGCTCGCCCGACCCGCGATTATCATCTCGATCGCGTTTCACCACTAGCGACCACCCTTAACCGCCTCATCCTGATCGCAGGCGCGACCAGGGGAGTACGGCCGCGATGCGGCGACGAACAGAGCAGGTTATGCTCTGTTTTCGGTTGTCTTGGGAATCCTCTTCCCAACTCGATTTTGCATACATCAGGGTTATAAACTAACCCCAACCACATCTATCTTTTTAACACAGCTACTTAGCTCGATTTGGCAGCAATCACTAACCTTGGAAAGCTTTCCTTTCTTGAATTTAGGTTTCAACTTGGAGAAGATGACGAAGGGGTTCAAATCCCTGATTATGGCTGCCTCCAATCTTTTCAATCTGTTCCCCTTGCTATTGATCTGCTGGAAAAGCATACACACACATATACACTCTCAAATTCTTGTGAAATGAAGAAAGGGTGTAAACCATCGATATATATATGTTTTGCGTCCGACACCCAACTAAAACGGGCACGATACTCACTAATCACTGGGTAAACACCCGTCAACCCAATTAATCTCAAATCAACGGCTCGGGTTTGAAATATCAATTAACTCATTAGAACATCCCCAAACCCATAATTACTTCTAGATAGGTTATTATCTCAACCGATTAAAATTACACGTAATAGCAACTTACTTTTATCAACTCACGTGTAATTAATTTTTTAAATGTCACCAACTCATAGGAACAATTCTCAAGGCCAATAAATAAATTACACGTACCTGCTGCTAGACTCCGGATGTTACATATATTATCAATATTTATTTATAAATCTAAGTAAGAAAAATCTAATCTAAGTTAAATTTACATTTAAATTATATCTTATATATACTTACCTATATATCTAAATAAAAATTATATTATATATTATATTTATTAATGTATATTAATATAAATATAGATTATATAGATAACATCAAATATTTAAAAAGTAAACATAATACAACATCAATAAAATTATATTTCATCAATAAATATAGATTATATGGATAACACTATTATAAAATTACAAATTATATCGATTTAATATACATATAATTTTACAAATAACTATACTTTTTTGTATTTTTATATAAGACTTACTATTTATATAGTTTAATTTAAAGTTTACATGTATTTTATACAACCAATTATTAATTAAAAATTAAACACATAACATGTGGGTTCATAAACTAGTAATAAATAAAAGACTTAATAATTATTTAATTGTCATCCAATGACAAGTAAATCATTACAATATAAAAACCCGTTATGAACTGGAACCGAACCGAACAAGACTATTTCATCTATGAATGGGTTCTCGATTCGTATAATTCGGTTTATGGGTCCCATTAGGTTCGGTCCGTCCATTTTTTTTGTAAAGGTCGGAAAATAATCGGAACCAAATTGGACCAGGTCGGACCATTTCATTTTTGACTAGTTCACGATTCTTGATTTTACATATTTTTAATTTTCAGATATTTCGGATTGAGGTTTGGAAACCATGCTCGTCACTAGATATAAAAGTAGGTTTTTGTGATCAGGAAATGACACATTTTTTTAAGTAAAACGGCTAATGTTAGTGGTTAGTAGTTAGCACCTTTTTTTGTTAGACAGCATGAGGGTGAGAACCAAACCCCACACACCTCCACCTTAAGAAAAACGCTTTTGGCAAGGCTTGAACTCGAGACCTTCACCAAGGAGAAACCTCTCCCATCTTTGGTGGTGACCACTTGGTCTATGTCAAGTAGTTAGGAAATGAGCCACCTCATCTGACTAGGCATGTCAGTGGAGTGGGGCGGGGCGGGACGGGGATTTCAGTTCTCATCCCCATCCCCGCTAGCTTCATAATCCTTTCCCCCATTTTTGACCCCATCCCCGTCAGGAAATTAATTTCTATCCTCATCACCGTCTCAATCGGGGATCCCCGTCAGGGGATCGAGTTTTTCAAGTTTCTAAAGATTATTTAAGTTTAAACTATAAATAGTAATTTAGTAGAAAAATATATGTAAATAAATTGTAAAACAAATTAATTCAAACATATTTGAGGTATTTACATATATAATTTATAATTTATGATAAAACTAAAACACATAAATGGATGCAAAAAATTTATAAAACCAATAAAATGAAAAATAACAGTAGTATTTTAAACTATAGAAAAGTCATATACAATAATATTTAATATATTATATATAAAATGTAATGAATAATAATAATTTATATTAAAACATAATTTATAATCGGGTCGGGAATTAAAGTGTCTCCTATTCCCGCTTCATCCCTATTATTTTAAATCGGAGATTCTCCATCCCCATCTCAGGTCAAATCGGGTCGAGTTACGGGTTTTCTGTCGGAAATGTGTTTTTGTGTCAAGCCTAGATGTGACCCACGTATCCTTTTTCACTTACCCCTCATGTAAAAAAAACATTTAAAAAAAAGTAAGAAACCCAAAAATAATGAAAAAGAACCGCCCTGCCCGGCTGCCCGCCAAGTGAAATGAGCACGTTCTTAAAAATTTTTTAACGGTTTAAAAGAATGTAAATAAAAGGAAATCAAAAAAGTGAAATTAGGTCTTTTTGGTTTTTCACGATGAAAATGAAATGAAAATAATTGAAATTATAATTATTTTGGGCTCAAAAACAGTGGAGTGAAACCTCTCTCTGTTGTTTTCTTTACATCATATAGAACGCAACATTAAAAAATAAATCCCTTGTAAAATTCTGGTTCTACAACTCGCACCCCATGCTCTCACAGAGTTGAGAGTCCGTACTGTCGTATAATCTGTGTCGTCACCTCGCCACGCCGGTCCCCAGTCGCCGGTCGCCGTTGACGGAGTCGCGCTCACGCCGACCTTGATTTTTTCCTCGCTTCATGGGTCAAGGATTCACGTGGTACATTCGCATCTTGTATGGTTGTAACATTATTCTGATTGAGCTAATTTGGGTTTTTGGCCTTCCTGATTTTCCAGTTTGTCACTAGCCTTGACTTCATTTTACTAGATGGATTAAAAGTAAAAAGAAAAAGATAATGCAGATTTCTTCACTGAGACAATTTTACAAACACCTTGTGTGCTTAAGTTTAACACAAAATGTACACAAAGGGGGAGCCACTCAAGTACTCAACACTTGCATTGCAAGCATACACGATGAAAATCAAAATTCCCACATGGAAATACAGACACGAAATAATAAAATAGAATAGCTTTTTCTTGTTTGTTTGTTTACGAGTCATCAAGAGGTCATTTTACCTTTGAATTCTTAATGATTTCATTAACAAGTAAACAAACAATCCTAAGTAGTGTGCAAATGAAAGAGCCATGAATCATGGAAGAATTTATGATGTAGAAAGTAGGACAAAGATGTCATCATGTAAATTTGTAATGTTGTGTGGGTTGAGTTATGTTTTTTTTTTCTTCAGGTTTTCCATGTTTATTAATGGTTGTTGCCTACTGAGTTACTCGTATTTGCTTACATCAGAATGCTTATCTGTGTTCTTGAAAGTAATTTAAGCAAGTAAAGGGAGCGAAAGTGAACGAATAAAAAGGAAATGAAAATAAATTGTGATCCTGTACAATTTAAGGAAGTAAAGTGATGGAAACAGAAGTAAAAGAATGAGTTTTTCCTTCCAAATGTAAAATTTTCCTTTCAAATGTAGGAGAAAAGGAAAGAAACAGAAAGGAAGTCTTTTATCATCTTGGACAAAAAGACCCCTACAAAAACAGTTGGAAACTATTACAAGGGTATAAGAATAAAAATACAAATTTTCTTTCCTGCCCAGTTGAATCGATGTTACTGATACTGTTTTTATCCATGTTTGTCGCTATTTGGTATGTCAGTCGAATGAATACAGTTAATTTGAGGTTTAGTTTGTTTCTAGCTTGAGTGTTGGTTAACTTGGGTTTAGTTTTAAGCTGCATTTCAAGAAAATAGTAGCCTGTAGGCTGTATGTTGGGTGTTTAAAGTGCTCCTAAAGTACACCTTTGTATAACGACTCTTACTCCACATACATCAAACTCTAGCTTCTATGTATTAATGTTTCTTTTCATATTCTTTTTGTAGGTAAATCATGACAATTAAGCAAGAAAGTGATGTGCATCCGGTAAATGTTGAAGATGATGATGATAATGATTCAGTTAACGAGAATACACTGCACACACAATTCGACATTCCTTCGGAGGCAAAAAAGAAAAGAAGACTTGTATCTCAAATTTGGAATGAATTTCGCATACTCACATGTGAACCAGGTCAACCCCTTTATTGTGAGTGCAACAAATGTGGTAAAAAGTATTTAGCCGATAGCAAGTATGGCACAGGTAATTTACACCGTCACTTGAAAAGTTGCACTAGAAAAACAAGAGAGGTTGGACAGGTCTTGGTTTCTCCTGACAAAGCAGTTTTAACCACACCGTTTAATCAAGATAAGTTTAGAGAGTTGTTGGTACGTGAAGTTATAAGGCAAGATTTGCCTTTTCTTTTGTAGAATATGAGGATACCAGGGACCTTTTTAAGTATTTAGAACCACGAGTTGTTAATATTAGTAGGAAAGATGTAAAGTCTGACATTTTAAAGATGTATGAAAATGAAATGATTCGAGTTCGTGGTGAGTTAGCTGCATGTCCTGGTAGAATTTGTTTGACTTTTAATGCATGGACTTCGTTGACTACTGATGAGTACTTGAGTTTGAGTGCACACTTTGTAGATAGTAATTGGGTGTTGCAAAAAAGAATTCTGAATTTTTCTCTCTTTCCTCCTCCACACGGTGGGACTGCATTACCGGATAAGATTCTTACTTTGGTCAAAGGTTGGGGAATAGAGGAGAAGTTATTTTCTATAACTTTTGATGATACTTCCACAAATGATTCTTATGTTGGCAATCTCGAAGATAATCTCTTATCTAACAACTCTTTGGTGCTTGATGGTATTCTCTTTCATGTTCGCTGTTTTGCACACATTTTTTAATTTGATTGTACAAGATGGTTTGAAAGAGATAGATAGTGCAGTGAGTAAGATTAGAGAATCTGTGATGTATGTTAAGGGTTTCCCGGAAAGAAAATTTATGTTCAATGAATGTGTGAGACAAGCATC
Source organism: Centrapalus pauciflorus (assembly GCA_020465985.1). NCBI lineage: Eukaryota > Viridiplantae > Streptophyta > Magnoliopsida > Asterales > Asteraceae > Centrapalus > Centrapalus pauciflorus. The sequence goes on along the minus strand of JAANYP010003286.1, from coordinate 149,502 downwards.
CTTAGTGCATGAGAAAGGCTTGTACCAAGATGTTCGTACTCTATGGAATTCGACATATACTATGCTTTCAGGTACTTCTACTCTTTATTGTTAGGTAAATTTTGATTTTCTTTTTTAATTTTTTTATGAACATTGCTCTAATGCTCGATTAATAGTTTTACATTGTTCTTTTTAGGTGCTATCTATTATCGTCATGCTTTTCATAATCTTCAGTTGGCTGATTCAAGTTTTCAAAGTTGTCCGACTCAAGAAGAATGGGAAATTGTTTCAAAGATTTATGAATTTCTTGAGGTTTTCTATAATGCAATTAATTCTTTTTCTGGATTTTGCCATCCCACATCTAATATGTACGCCCTTGAAGTGTTTCTAGTTCAATTGGAGTTGGTTAAGAAGTGTAACAGTTCAGATGCTTATATGAAGAAGATAGCCGAACAAATGTGCATCAAGTTCAACAAGTACTGGTCGGACTGCAATATTTTGTTAGCTATTGCGATAGTGTTTGATCCTCGATACAATTTTAAATTTCTTGAATTTAGCTACGAAAAACTTTATGGTCGTGGTTCTAAAGAACTATCAAAGGTCAAGCGCACACTTATTAGGCTTTTTGATGAATATATGAAGGCTCCAACAACGGTTACAGACTTCTCTTCACGTTCTCGAGGTAGTGAGGATGGCCATGTCGTCCAAGATTGTGAAAAGAACAATATGTTTTCTATGTTATTTGAGGTAATGTTATTATTTAAATTTGAAAGGTTCTTGACATTGCATTATCATTTTTAAATGTTCATTATCCTTTAGTCTTTTTTTATAAAGTTGTAATAAAATGTGGTATATTTTAGCAGGAGTTTGAGCAATTCAAAAGTAACAAGGTTGATGGCAATACTCAAAAAACTGAATTGGAGTTGTATTTAGCCGAGCCAACGATTAATAGAACAACTTCATTTGATGTGCTTGAGTTTTGGAGACTACAACAATTTCGATATCCAGTTCTATGTAAGTTAGCTAGAGATGTTCTTTGTTTACCCGTCGCTACAGTTACATCTGAATCGGCATTTAGCCTTGAGGGTAGAATTCTTAATGAATATCGTAGTTTGATGTCACCGACTGTTCTTGAAGCCTTGTTATGTGTTAAAGATTGGTTGTTTGGAGAACCAGGTAAATTGTGGATGCTTTTATTACATGTTTTAAATTAATTTGTATTTAAAATTGTATATTTCATCTTTCCCTTTTTCTATATTTTCTCAATGCAGTTGTGTCGCACCTGAAGTTGGATGAAACTATTGCAAATGTCATGGCGCCTGACGCTATATGCGATGAAATCAGTTCGACGGAGTTTCAAGCTACAAGTTCAAATGTATTCTAGTTTTGGGTACGGTGAAACTTGAGATGGTTCTTTATGTTGTAGTATACTTTGAATATCTGATGAAAAATTGGTTTGTGTCGGGTTGTTTTGATGTTTACTTGGTAATTTGGTATTACAATGGTTTCTTATTTGCTAGAATATGATATTTTTGGATGGACTTTATAATAGTATTAATGCTTTTAGGTCAATGTATTGTGTTATTTTAATTTCATTTGAGTTGATGATATCAAATAACACTGAAGGTATTATTTTGAAATGGATCAAATGAATAGAAAATTTTTGTAAATTATCTTGTATTTTGCTGGTTTAGTTATTGAAATTTTATGGAAATTTGGTAATAGTTATAGTAATAGTTTCAATATTAGAGCTAGGATGACCCAAGCGAATCAAGTATATTTAGGGTGTTTAGTCTCATAGGGTGATCTTTATTAAAATAGGCTGTGAATTATACCGGATAAGACTTTGTATGAGCAATTAGGAATGAGTATGGGTCAAATAGGACATATATACACACACATGCACACACTTTGACACACGTGAGTGTTTTTTTAAGGGGGTGTTCTTTTACTAAAAATAAGTATTTATTGGGCCATTTCACTTATTCGGTAACTGATTTTGGTCAATAAGTGCGTTCTTTTGGCATAAGTAATAAGTGGTAAATTTTTAGAAAGCTCCACTTATTCGTCAACCAAATTTCTCTACTGATTGTGTCACTGATTGTGTAATTTGTAAACCTAAAACGTAAAAGCACGCCTCTCTTTCTCCTCAGCGTTCCTCACCCAAACCCTTCTCTCTTTCTCCTCAGCGTTCTTCATGGCTCTCTCCATCTCCTTCTCCAAACCATCGCTCTTGGTTTTAAAAAGCGCGAGGCGCACCGTTGCGAAAAGGGTTCTAACCCTCTCCTTCTCCCAGCAGCCGCCGCCCCTCTCCTTCTCCCAACCTGTCGTCGCCCACCCTGCTCGTCCACCACCCCCGCTCGTCCGCGACCCTGCCGTCGCCAACCCTGTCGTCGCCCACCCTGCTGCCGCCACCACTGCTAGTCGATTTCTCTATCTTTCACCTTCAAAGAAACAAGGTAAACACGATTTCTCCATCTTTGGCTTGAATCAAAACATAACCAAGCAAGGTTTGGGTAAATCAGATTTAGGTCAATTTGGGTGTGTTTTTGCTTCTTCTTCTTTATTTGTTTTTTCCACTTTTTATGACATTATTTTTACAATTGGTGGGGGTGTTCTTTTTTTTTTTCCCCCTTGTTATTGTCTTTTTAGACTCTTGTTTGCAATCTTGGAGTTGTAACAATTGGTGGGTTTTAAACTTCTAATAATATTTGCTCTGTATTAAAAAAAAGATGATAATTTAAAAAGATGTCATAAAAGGTTATATGTGTTTGAGTATCCCTTAGTGTTGCCTTGAAAGGTTAAACTTGTCGTGATCATGATTATAAAGTGGCATGTGTTTAATTGGTTACAAAAGTGTAGTATTGATAATATGGATTTACATGCATGTGCTAAAGTGGATTTATTGCAAAAGTATAGTATATTTGTTCTTTTCAAACTTGAATGTTAACATTATGGTTTATGCATATAATTATAGAATATGTAGTATTCATGTTCTTGTTCTTGCAAACATATAGTATACTTGATTGTTATAGTTGGATTTATATTGAAAAGTATAGATGTGTATACAAAGTCTGTAGTTGAATTTATATTGAAAAGTATAGAATTAAAGTAATAGGTAGTTAGATTTACAAAAGAACATACTTATTAATTCAGTAATCAATAATCAGCGACAATCACTTATCAATCAGCACTGCAATCAGCTTTTAGCTACTTATCACTTATGCAAAAGAACAGCACCTAAATATTCTTATTGTAAATGGTGCTCAAAGAATCCTTAGCATATATATATATATATATATATATATATATATATATATATATATATATATATATATATATATATATATATATATATATATATATATATATATATATATATATATATATATATATATAGAGAGAGAGAGAGAGAGAGATTTGGGTTCAAAAAAGTACCATTGAGAATTGAGTGTACCAAAGGTACCCTTCCAAAGCCACAAGATTAAAAAAACAATGGTTGTGATTAAAAGTTGAAATGTGCATGTGCGTCCCTCCTTTTTTAGCTGGAATGGTATTTTCGTAATTATAGGGTTGGGTTCCGGTAAGAACCCTCATTACCGTGAGAACCACTCCAAAATGCGCAAATTTGTATATCAAATGCACAAATTTAAAAATTAAAAGTTTTACTTAAAACCATTATTAGCCTTAAATATTAATAAATATCATAATCTAACACTAAAATTACATTCAAAAATTATATTCATTAAATTATAAACTAAATGCACAAATTTGAACATCAAATGCACAAATTTTCTTGAATGCGCAATTCGTACATAAAATGGATAATTTATAGCATGAGATGCGTAAATTTTTAAATGAAATACATAAATTTATCGAAAACATTTAATTTTAGTATCAAATGCACAATTTTATAAAGTGGATGCACAAATTTTAGAGTGGTTCTCACGTTCTCACGAAATAGAGTGGTTCACATGTGAACCCAATCCTATATTATATATATATATATATATATATATATATATATATATATATATATATATATATATATATATATATATATATATATATATATATATATATATATATAGAATCAGGTTCATCAGCGTACCTATAGGATTCCAGCGTACCCTAATGTGAATGATCATTCACATATATTTTTTTTGAATAGACATATATAAGACAACATTATAAGACTTTTTTTCAAAAGAAGTGACATCATAAATCTTGTGAATGGTAAAAAAAGATCATGTGAATGGTCATTCACACTATTCACATGGTGTGAAATGACCATTCACATTAATATGCATTGAGCATTCACATAATTTTTAAGGACACAGAAAGTGTGAATGTATGTGAAATTCATATATCATGTGTATAACATTAAATTAAACAATGTTATGAGAAAAAAAAATTAAAAAAAAGTTTTTTAAGGTTGGTACCTTCGGGTGCACTTGATTTCAAGAGGTACGTTTTTGAACCTGAATCTATATATATATATATATATATATATATATATATATATATATATATATATATATATATATATATATATATATATATATATATATATATATATATATATATATATATATATATATATATATAAAAGTTGAGTCATATGTAATAAATGAGAGTACTAATTACTTTCTTTTTCTTTAAAGTTTTTTAATATATAAAATTTGAGTCCCATGTAATAAATGGTAGTACTAATTACTTCTTTTTGTTTAAAGTTTTTTAATAGATAATATTAATTAAATCATTTCATAAACAATAATAATAAACATTTAATAAACATTTACATAGATTAATTTATAAATTTGAGCACTCTAATAACATTTTAAATTTGAAGTTGAGTTTCTCAAACAATAAAAATGATGACATGTCTCATGTAATAAATAAGAAAATTAATGAGTTAATTTAATTTAAGTTTTTAACAACTAATATATAATTATAATTATTAGTTAGTTGTTTTTATAAAAGTTGAGTTTACTGTATATAAGTTGATCAGTTCCATACAATAAATACGAGTATTATTTATTTGATTTAATTTTTATAAAAAATTAATAAATAACATTAGTAAGTATTTTGTTAATTTTCATGAAATATCTAAAAATAGTTGGTCCATCTAATTTTAATTAAGTGTCTACAACAATTATCATAATTATACCACATACATTTATAGAGTCAGGTTCAAAAAAGTACATCTCAAAATCAAGTGCACCCGAAGGTACCAACCTAAAAAAACTTTGTTTAACATTTTTTTCTCATAATCATGTTTAATTTAATGTTATATGCATGATATATGAATTTCACATACATTCACACTTTCTGTGTCCTCAAAAATTATGTGAATGCTCAATGCATATTATGTGAATGGTCATCCATGTGAATGGTGTGAATGGCCATTCACATGATCTTTTTTTTTACCATTCACATGATTTACGATGTTGCTTCTTTTGAAAAAAAAAAGTCTTATAATGTTGTCTTATACATGTCTATTCAAAAAAAAATATGTGAATGATCATTCACATTAGGGTACGCTGGGTACGCTGATAAACCTGATTCTACATTTATATAACTATATTATAAACGATGTATATAATTACAATTTATAAAACATAGGATACAACATATTAATGCAATATTCTTAAATTTGAAAAAGTTCAAGTGTTGAAGCTTGATGTACAAGACATAACAACATATAAATATCATTATAATAATTATTTTATTAGTCATTTTATTTAAATATCATTAATCATTTCATAAAATAGTTAGCTATTATAAATTTATAATAATTTATTTATTCATTCTATTATATAAATAAAATGCTTATATATAATAATAATATTTTTAGTATCATTAACTAATTTCTCACCATCTTTGAGGTTATTAAAAGAACATATATATATATATATATATATATATATATATATATATATATATATATATATATATATATATATATATATATATATAAAAGTAAATTACAAAAATAGTCCCTGTGGTTTATATAAAATTATGGAAATGGTCCCTCAACTTTAAAAATTGCAGAAACAGTCCCTCAAAACACTGATTACTTGCAAATTCAGTCATTTGACCGTTTGTTGATTGTTAATTTTATTTAAAAAGACAATTTTACCCTTTCTATAGTTACATTATTAGTCACTATTGTTTCTATCTAATTTCAATATTGGTCTTGAAAATTAGTTTTTGCTTTGTTATCTTTTTTTAAATATACTTATTAACTTTTATTTATTAAAAACCTAAAATATTTAATTATTTCATAAAATTTAATTTAATTTATTAATTTGTATTTTTTTAATTAGTGTTTGGGTTTTACAAATTATTTAATATTGAAAAATTATACGAACTTTTTTAATTTTCTCGATTTAACCACTAATTTGATTTTAAATAAATCAGTGACAATTTCTATTTTTTTTATTAATTTAATAATTAAACTTTTATTTTTACTTGTTTAGTCACTCATTTTTTGCCGTTGGTTTGATCAGTCAAGCAAAACTTACGTGAATTTCAAAATTTTACTAATAATTATATTTGTTTTTTAAGTAGTTAACTATGATTTTATTATTATTATTATTATTATTATTATTATTATTATTATTATTATTATTATTATTATTATTATTATTATTATTATTATTGTCGTCGTCATCATCATCATTATTGCTATTGTTATTATCATTATTATAACATATACACATGGACACAAATATTTTCCCAGCCATAGTAACAAACTCATTTCAATTATGTTTGTGTCTGATAATTTTACCGACAATAAGCGCACCAACATAAGAACCCTCGGTACATTTACTGGTTTCACAATATTATCAGTTTAACTGTTGACTTATACAATCAATATAAGAATTTTAGGATTTTTGCTTATCGCTTATACTTTTATGTATTAACTTATGCTTCTAGTTTCAGTATAGCTTTCAATTAACTCAGATATTAATTTAGTATATTAAGTCAGGTTATACCTCTTTTCTTTTGATCTTAAACCAATTGTGGCTTTTGAATATGACATTGTATATATTGAACATTTTCATTCATTGGTGATGTTATTATCACCAATCGCTTAGCAGACTTTTGGTTTGCGCTGACTATTATCAAGACCTGAAATGACTTTTCATTTGTAATCCCTGAGTACACCGTTACATTATTTGCTTCAGAATTTTGTTGACAAGCCAATGGAATAAGAATTCCATATATACATGTGCATAGACTTTTAGTTGACTTTCATTGGTCATTCAAGACCAGTCGCTTAATTCTTATAAGAATCTCTCTTTATTTCTTGTTTGACTTTAGCTTTGTGCCTCTGTCTTCTTTGATTTCTATTCAATTTGACATTGGATGCTTGACAATCTGGTACAAAGACCATCTTCTCATTTAATTTTATCTGATCAGCAACTTCTACCACTGCCTCATTAAAAGACACGCTGTAATCATTCAGATTACAAGGTTTTACGAAGAAACTTGTGTTTAGGATTTAATTTTGATTTCTTAAAGATTTTGAATCATACATGATTCAGACATTGATACCTATATTGCTTATAGGTATAATTGTTTTCTGATTGAAGAGGCATTATGTCATAGCTTCAACTGATACAACCAATATGTCATCCACATTATTCACTATCGATGACATGGTTGTACAGTCTAACTCAAGACTTGTTTTGAATTCACAAATCAATTTAAATCAGCAATAGAAAATCTTTCTCGTGATTTCCTTAGCAATCCTATTTTCTTAAAAAAAATTGTTTCCGTGGAATTGGAATGAGGTCGAGATTGAAGACAATATTATTAACGAGCAAAGCATGGTTATCAGTGGCTGTTGCAATTATCAAAAATTGGAGAAGGCTGAGCAAGTGACTTGGTTAATTGACATGAAAGTGCTGTAGAGATGAAAGAACAGTTTGTAGTAGGATCAAATGATACAAGACATGTATTTAATTTATCAAACGTACTCATGACCACACCTGGAATTTCCTTTGTTTCCTCGGCTGTGATATGAAAGGCACGGGCTCTAGCTGACGGAGTTGCAATAGTGCTCTTCATTGTTGAACCTTCGACATATGACTGGGATTGACTGTTGCTTCTCATGGGACATTGATGATTAAATTGTCCAGGTTTACCGCACGTGGAACAACCAAGACCCTTCGTTGGGCATTCCTCGCTACTATGACCGATTTTGTTGTAGACATAGCATATCACATCAATTAGATTACATAGCCCAGTATGTGATTTCCTACATCTTTTGCACACTCGTTGATATGATTGAATCACATAAGACTTGGCCTTCTGAGGAGAGCTATACTGATCAGTTTGTTGAGACTGGGTATATCCTGTCTTGAATAATCTGCTAAACCGTTGATTCTTTGGTGGAGAAGGACATGTAGGATTGATCTGAGTTGCGCTTAGTTGTTTACCATACTCCAGGTGTTTGCTTTCAATTTGTCTGGCTGCTTCCACCATCTCTAAGTACGTCTTGTATTTGTTACCACTCATTAGGTGACGATATTTTGGGTTTAATCCTCTACGAAAATGATTCATCTTTCTTTCTTCTGTGGCTACCTGATAAGATGAATAGCCACACAGTCGTGAGAACTCGTGTTCGTATTCATCGACCGTCTTGTCACCTTGAGTCAGTTACATCAATTGAACTTCCATTCTATCTTGCTGAGACATTACTTAGCATTGAACACGTCGAGGAATTGCTCCCATTCAAGTGTTTGGATGACGTCCTCTCCGTAGATACTCTTCTGTGTCTTCCACCAGGCGCAGGCAACTCCGACAAATAAGGCAGTAGCGCACTTAACTTTTTTGAATCTAAACACTCAGAGATACTGAAAATATCTTCTGTGTGACAAATCCAGTCCAATGCCTAGATGGTGTCTATAGTGCCCTCAAATGTCAAGGCACCATTAGACTTAAAGTCTTTGAATCATCAACCTTTTGGCTGTTCAGTTTGGGCATTTTCATTGGAGTTATCAAAATCAGATTTATCATTATGAGTTTGCTTATCCTTTCTTTTGTTCTTTTTATCAGCTTTACGTTTTGCTTCAGCCTCATCACGAGCCTGAAACTGTTCTTGGATTAGTTTGACTTGTTGTTCATTTTGTTGTGCCAACAGTTGTTGTATCATCTTAAACAGTTGCTGAGGAGTGACATTATCAGGAATTCCTCCTTGTCCAGACATCTTTACTGAAACATAAAAATTCAAGTGACTTTAAGTTTAATAGACTTAGTGACTACGTACCCCTTTTTCCCATCCTAACAGTCTATACGTCCTATATCAGTTCAAGCCACCTAGCATGATTGACACTTTATGTATTGGTTAAGTTTGAGACCAAGTATTACTTTCGTAATACTTGATTCACTCAAACTATTTGCTCTGATACCATCCTGTCAAGACCACCCCTTACGGGGCAGTCCTGACGACTAAGTCCCAAGGAGCAATACAATATCAATCACAACTAAGATAGATTATAAAAAAAGTGTGGTGTTAAGTCATTACAGAAGTTAGGATTTTCTTACAATAAGTTTAAAACAAAACTACAAAAGGGCACAAGGACACTAATCTAGTACATAACCACAAAACATGTCATTGCTTCTACCCAAACCACCACCATAATCATCTTTATTCGATACCAATTGCAGGTTCAGTAGTGGTCTAGTGACTTCAAATTCGGGCTTGCAGTACTTAAGGACTTGGTTCGGCTGGACTTTATCCTTTGATTAAACTTGTAAAAAGATTCAACAACAACTGTAAGCATTTTGCTTAGTGAGATGATAGATTTAACAGTTAACATGTTATGACAATTTTAAGCGGAGACTTGACTTTGACTTTTGACTTTAATCTTCGACTTTGACTTTAAGTGCGATTTTAACAAGACTGCCGCTATCAGCCAGACATTGTGAGACATAGGACTTAAGATCGGATAATTTTTATCCCACGCACACGCTTTTAATTGCGGGGATCAACCACATACTAGGCTAGCTACCAGTATAACAACATGGGCGAACATCAGAGTAGACTTAATCATGGACTGGCATAGACTTACTCAGACTTGAATTGTGCAGAAGCATATGAAAGTGTTGATAACAAGGCAAATGACTCAAAGCTTTCAAGTAATGAATCAAGATAGCAACAACAATATATATCCAAGACTAATTCAAACTTTAAAGACATGTGTGCAGGATGATATATTAAAAGCTATCATGATCCACAGAGCATCACCGTACCAAGGTGTGCACATGTCACATTCTAGCTGAGTATATTAGAATTTCAAATAAAGCTAGAACAATAATATGTCTCACATGAAGACAAGCATGTATACTGGTTTATTGCATGGCTGTTGACTTTAACTTTCGCAAGCGGATTAAATCCACCACCTGAGTTATCTCAGGATTTGACTTTAGCTTTACAGACTTTAGCTTTGACTTTACTGACTTTGCCTCTGACTTGCTTCTCTGACTTTGACTTGGCTTTATTGACTGAACTTGGCTTTCATGACTTTAGCTTTATTACATAGTTCAGATTAGCTGAACCCGTTAATTGTATGACAAATCAGTTTACATAAGCTTATTGACTTTACAAAATATAATTGTATATTTCTTATGAATTCTTTGACTTACTGAAGCTTATGTATAGACTTATTCATTTATTGACTTATCATGTCATCTCAGACTTTGTTGAATTCATTATTAGGCTTGTGGCTTATATTGACATGATTTTAATGACTTCATGTGCTTTTATGCATTTCATGGATATGTGTGACCTATTAAGTCATTCTTTTGACTTCACTTGCATTTTGAAACTCATATGAATACATATGATTTATGTGACTTCTAACCTGTTTATATATTTTAACTTATATGTGATCATTGCACTTACACATTGGGCATTATGACATAATTATGATTTCAAATGTATTTTATAATCCAATTCGCATATTCATGTATTTAATCCTTAATGTCTTTATTTGATGATTATCTAAGTGTTATGATTTACATTATATATATATATATATATATATATATATATATATATATATATATATATATATATATATATATATATATATATATATATATATATATATATATATATATATATATATATATATATATATATATATATATATATATATAAGTTATTCGTTGTGCACGTTGTGAACAAATAAAAAAAAATACATATAATCATTCATATATATCAACAAGTGTTTGTAATATGATTCATATGATTCAAAAGGTTCATAGAAGTGTCTATTTAAGATTCAGAACATTCAAAAGGTTCATAGTACGTAGTTTTTATAACAAGATGCACAAGATGCATATGATGCAACAAGATTCATAAGATTCGACAAATTCATAGGATTCAATAAGATCCAAAGGATCCAATAGTATTAATAGGTTAATAGAAGAGTCGAGTACTATTTTCAACAAGATTCATAAGATTCAGAAGCTATTTTATGGTTGTTCACAATGTTCACAACGAATAAAGTCTTCACAAAAGATCCTTAGTCTATATAATATATATATATATATATATATATATATATATATATATATATATATATATATATATATTGATCTTAAATATGTATTTTGAAATCTAATCATACATGATCACACACTTTCAATTGTTGCAATCACATGCGTTTTATAAGCCTTGAATTTTATTGGACATAGCTCATGCTTTGATGTCTAATTATATATGATCATACCCATGATCCTATACTTTAATCCAATGCAATTACATTCATTTTATAAGTCTTGTTTGCTATTATATGAATGCACACACATATATATGTACTATTCTTTTAATTTTATGCCCTCATGTTTATATATTGGGTTAAAAAGTGTTGCTGTCCCTTAATTAAATTATCCAAGATTTGTATATATTTTTACACATATAAAAAGGCTGCTGCTGTGATGAATTTATATATATATATATATATATATATATATATATATATATATAAGATGCACACCTACCTTTTATTTATCAAGAAAAGGACAACTATATGACACACAAATGGTTTAAATTGCAGGAAAAAGGAATAGCTGACATATATACATGTATACCATCGAGATTTATGATAAAAAGGGTTGTTATGTTCTGCTTTCTTTACACACACTGCATACACACATACTCTATATGTTTAAAATAAAAAGGGGCTGCTGTTTCTGTTTCTAATGTCACAACACCTACACCACACACGCACAAAAATGGTTGCTGTGATTATATATATATATATATATATATATATATATATATATATATATATATATATATATATATATATATATATATATATATATATATATATATATATATATATATATATATATATAATTATGTTGAGTGCTGTTTGCTTGCTTTTGTCCAGCTTACACACACATAATGAACATCACACATACATACATGATTCATGCATGGAAACAATTTAAAAAGGGTGTTGTTTCTGCTTTATTCTCACAGCACACACACCTATGCCTTATTTATGTTTTTTTATCTGTATATTGACACACACACACATCACACACTTGTATGTATATATATTGAAATAATTAAGGGCTGTTTACTGCTGTTTCGTTCTTTGTTTCGGCAGGATTGTGGATTACCGAAACCTTTGAGGTTTCGGTATTACTCTTGGAGTTTCGGTACTACTCTGTAGTCTTAGGAAAGTCTCGGTAGCAGTGGGTTTTGGTAGGTGGATATTACAGAAACCTTTCTAAAGCTACAAGGGTCACGGTAGGTTTCATGAGGTTTCGGTATTGTGTGCATGTGGGTTTCGGTATTGCATGCAAACACATACACACGACAACACTTTAATCCCCTTTCTGTTTTCTGTTGATTTTTATTTCAACATCGATTATGAGGGCTAAGGGCGATTGTTTGATGGTAATACACACACACACATATGTTGGAAAATTTGATGTTGGCAAGTTTTGTTGTTATCCCACATGGGAAAAGGGAAACAACTTGGTGGGGGTTTATAAGAGAATTTTCTCCCTTATCATTCAAACTAAATGGTGGGGGTCAAGTAGGTTCTCCTCAAGTGCGCTTAGCCGAGCGCATCGTCGTTAGGACCTAAGGAGCTTTTAATTTTGTTAGTTTGAATTTCGAATTTTGTAACTCGTGTAATAATGGCCATTGATGCGATGTCGGTTACAAAAGATTGTAACCACTGTGTTAATGGTTTTTTTTAATTACAAGAGTTACGAAATTGTGTATAAAAAGCACACTCCTCCACACATTTGAGATATATGAAAATTGCTACATCTCTCTCGAATTTCTGTCCAATTTGCTATCTCGAAGAACATTGTTGCTGCTGCAATATTCTTCTTTCAAAATTGTATAATCCTGGGTTTATTACGATTGGAGTCCGAAGCAGTAAGGAGTCGTAATCACCTTTAAGGACAAGAAGACTGTGTCTTTCGTGCAGTTTTTCTGACTGCTTTCGAGGCATATTAAGCAATCAGGTTGGTTGTTTTATCTATCTAATCGTGATTAAATAAGTCCGTCGTCGGGACGATCTTGCTTCTACCTTTCTTTTGCTATTTGATCGAGCAGGATCAATTAGTTTGATAAACATAAAAAGTTTATAAATATTCGTTGATAAAACTTTCACATCATTTTGGTTTTATACAAAATACAAGTTTCAATTGAAAGTATAAGTTAATATATAATTTTTCAACAATCTTAAAAGTGATTATCTTTTAGTCATATTAATTTATTGGTAAAAGAAACTTGTTTTTTTTTTCCTTCCAGTTTTTGAACTAAAATGGAATCCACTCTTCCTTCTGCAAATCTTCGGGTCATGAACCAAGAATTTGTCCGACTTGATCGTTTTGATGGTCAGCACTATACTCGTTGGGATGATAAGGTCATTTAGTTTGTGGGGATAGAGATTTGCAAAAGGAAGAGTGATTTCCATTTTGGTTCAAAAACTGAAAAAAAAACAAGTTTCTTTATACCGATCCATTTTGTGGAAAGAAGCAGTAAAAGATGAAATGGACTCTATAATGGGGAATGGAACCTGGGAGTTAGCTGATCTTCCAAAAGGAAAGAAACCCATTGGGTCCAAATGGATATTTAAAAATAAATATTTTCCTGATGGATCGATAGCTGCTTATAAAGCAAGATTAGTTGCTAAGGGTTACATGCAGCGAGAAGGTATCGATTATTTTGATACCTATGCCCCGGTTGCTAGGATTAGTTCTATTAGAACTCTTATGGCAATATCTGCTTTGAAAGGTTTGTACATACATCAAATGGATGTAAAGACAACCTTTCTAAACAGTTATTTAAAAGAGGAGATATATTTGGAGCAACCAGAAGGGTTTGTGATACTCGGACATGAAAATAAAGTGTGTAGACTTATAAAATCCTTGTACGGACTCAAACAGTGGCATGAAAGGTTTGATACCACAGTGGCTTCTTTCAGATTTCAACATAGTGGTGCTGATAGGTGCGTTTATTCTAAACGTACAACCGAACACACGGTTATCATTTGTCTTTATGTTGATGATATGTTGATCATTGGCACACACCTAGATGGTATTCTTGAGACAAAGAAATATCTTTCCTCAAACTTTCAGATGAAATATCTAGAAGAGGTTGATACCATCTTAGGTATTAAGGTGAAACGCTCGAGTAGTCAGATATCTATAACTCAGTCTCACTACATAGAGAAAATTCTAACTAAGTTTCAGCACCTAGGGATAAAGGAATTCAATACTCCTTTTGATCCTAGTGTGAAACTAACTGCCAATTCTGGTCGAGCAGTGGCTCAACTAGAATATGCGAGTGCAATAGGAAGCATGATGTGTGTTATGCATTGTACTCGTCCTGATATTGTGTTTGCTGTGAGTAAACTGAGTCAGTACACGATCAATCCAGGTGGAGAACACTGAGTCAGTACACGATCAATCCAGGTGGAGAACACTGGAAAGCGGTAAGCAGAGTGCTTATACTTGAAGAAAACAAGTACCTTGGAACTGTCGTACTCATCTTCTTCCCAAATACTCGAAAGATATTCGAATGCTAGCTGGATTGATCAAACTGATGATTCAAAATCCACGAGTGGATGGATTTATACTTTGGCCGGAGGAGCTATATCTTGGGCGAGCAAGAAACAACGTGCAAAGCTCACTCTACTATGGAAGCCGAGTTCATTGCCCTAGCAGAAGCAGGAAAGGAGGCGTAGTGGATTAGAGATTTACTCTTGGGCATACGATTGTGGGATGTTCCAATGCCTTATATACCTATTTTCCGTGATAGTGAGGCCACACTATCCAGAATATATAATGCTGTCTATAATGGGAAGTCTAGATATGTTGGTCTTAGACATAACTATGTGAGACAACTGCTTGAAAATGGTACCATCAAGGTTGTCTTGTTATGTCAAGTAATAACTTGGCAGATTCTTTAACCAGGCCTCTTACGAGAGACTTGGTTATAACAACCACACGAGACATGGGTCTAAAACCACAAGAGAATTAGTTAGTGATGGAAACCCAACTTGAATATAGTGCTCCTATATCTCAAGTTTAATGGGTAATAACAAGTCATTGAACTAATAGAAGGTACTATCAAATTGATAAGACTCATGTGTGGAAGAGATAGTACATCGCGGGGAAAAGGTTGAGTAAAACTCTTAACAAAGGTTTGGTATACCTTTGCCTATATGATCTAAAGGTGGTGCCGCCTTAAATGAAGAAATGTGGTTGTCTTCTAGAGGGTCATGAATAGGATTGGTAGCGCATGGCCATATTAGCGCTCAGTGAAATAGCAAAATATTGTAACATGTGTAAGTGAATCGGAGGGGTCACTAGGTTCTTCGTTTAAATCCAAAGGATACCATTGAGTCGATTTCTCTTTGTCCACTTGCATTAAACTAGGTTTAATCTACGTGACACCTATGTAATGTTACATAACTGAATGACCGAAAACTTTCCAACATGGTGGGGGATTGTTGGAAAATTTGATGTTGGCAAGTTTTGTTGTTTTCCCACATGGGAAAAGGGAAACAACTTGGTGGGGATTTATAAGAAATTTTCTCCTTTATCATTCAAACTAAATGGTGGGGGTCAAGTAGGTTCTCCTCACGCGCGCTTAGCCGAGCGCATCGTCGCTAGGAGCTAAGGAGCTTTTAATTTTGTTAGTTTGAATTTCGAATTTTGTAACTCGTGTAATATTTGTCATTGATGCGACGCCGGTTACAAAATATTGTAACCACTGTGTTAATGGTTTTCTAATTACAAGAGTTACGAAATTGTGTATAAAAAACACACTCCTCCACACATTTGAGATATATGAAAATTGCTACATCTCTCTCGAATTTCTGTCCAATTTGCTATCTCGAAGAACATTGTTGCTGCTGCAATATTCTTCTTTCAAAATTGTATAATCCTGGGTTTATTACGATTGGAGTCCGAAGCAGTAAGGAGTCGTAATCACCTTTAAGGACAGGAAGATTGTGTCTTCCGTGTAGTTTTTCTGACTTCTTTCGAGGCATATTAAGCAATCAGGTTGGTTGTTTTATCTATCTAATCGTGATTAAATAAGTCCGTCATCGGGACGATCTTGCTTCTACCTTTCTTTTGCTATTTGATCGAGCAGGATCAATTAGTTTGACGAACATAAAAAGTTTATAAATATTCGTTGATAAAACTTTCACATCATTTTGGTTTTATACAAAATACAAGTTTCAATTAAAAGTATAAGTTAATATATAAGTTTTCAACAACATATGCATAATAGCAATAGCCGAAGACCAAATGGCCTTCTTGGCTTTCTTTCTTTTGATCAAAACCGAAAGAAACATCTTGGTTAGCAACATCAAATAAATTTCAGAATTTTCACTTCAATCTTGGACTTAAGGTTTAGAAATGCAAATTTAATCCACTAAATACATAAGGATGATATGCATGGATTTTATTTCATGTTTATAACACTAATTGATACTCAATTTGATGGTTTGAAGATGAAATTATGCTCTAAGAACTCATACAAACTTACGGTTTCTGTTTGAAACTGAAGAACTATTTAAACAACAAAATTACCTTTAAATCTTGTAATAATCTTGATGTTTAAACTTGCTTGATGATTATTTGACTTGATTTATTGATTTTCTTTGCAATCTTTGTGATAAATTGGAACCGTGGACTTAGAGTGAGAAGAAGAGCAAACTTTGATTTATTTGTTCTTGAGAAAATGAGCAGGCAACCTTAATTTGGGTATTTATATAATTAAAGATTTCTAAATTCACATTTTGGTCCCAAAACTTTGTTTTCTTGCATTTCTTTTAAATTAATTTCATAAATATCATAATTTAGCACATATAACTTTTATTCATTTAATTTTGACATAACCAATTTTTATAAATAAAACTTATAACTTAATTGTAATTTTTAATAACTTATTCTTTAAATCACTTAGTACAAACTTCATTAAACCAAATAATTAACGTTAAGTTTGTTGAATTGTCGGTAACTAAGGTTCAGGTTGTTACATTAGGCCACATAATTTTTCCAACAATGATATCTTAATACATATGATATGTGTTTCTAACACAAGTAGTACTTTTTTTTCCACATATGTACGTGTATAAGGGGTGGTTCTCGTACAAAAAACGCCTCAAATAGGTTTGTTGATAAAATGGTAATTTTTCAAATAATTTTTTTTGGTAAATTATACAAATGAACCTATAATTTATGAAAATTATGGTTTTGAACCTTTTGGTTTCTAACGTCTTTTAGTTTCATGATTGGTCATTGATTTTAAAAGTTGTCACCATTTTAGTCCCTAATCCAGTCAACTTTTCTAAAGAGTTCAGTATCATTTTTGACCATTCAACTTTCAGATATATCTCATCTAGTCATTAAACTATTTTTTGTCACGATTTAATCACTAAACTTTAGTTTAATGTTTTACTTTGGAAAAAATAAATTACATTAATGGCTAAGTCAGTACAAAAGATGATAGTTTAGTGGTCAAATAGGGATGATTTTCAGTGATTAAATGGGTAAAAAAAATGTTTAGTGGCTAATATATATACAAAAATTAGTTTTGTGGTTAAATAGAGACAAAAATACTTTAATTGCTAAATCAAGAACAATCTAAAAGTTTGATGGTCAAAATAATATTTAACTCTTATTAAAATACCAATTTTGCCTATATTGGTCACTAAGCAAATTAAATTAATTAAACCTTATTTTAATTGTTTGTTATTATATGATTATTATTTAACTAATATGCTACATTTTTATTAATTATTTTAATAATATAATTGAATATATATATATATATATATATATATATATATATATATGTGTGTGTGTGTGTGTGTGTGTGTGTGTGTGTGTATATGTATATATATATATTGTATATATATGTATGTATATGTATATATATAAAATGTGTTTTTAAAAAATAACAATAAAGATGCAAATTAATTCATTATAATTTTTTTTCTAAAATTAAATACTAAAATTAGTTTTTCGGCTCCCAATAAGCAAAAGTTAGATTCTAATTTAAATCTTTCCATACACACAGGGACGATTATGGTTGTCATACAACTTTTATTATGTGAGAATACGTGTCAATTGTGTGTCGAAATCGGGTTCGAAGGGAAGCCCATTTGAACAAACGCAAAGAAGAGTTCAAGTC
The DNA here is from genome assembly GCA_020465985.1 of Centrapalus pauciflorus. Taxonomy (NCBI): domain Eukaryota; kingdom Viridiplantae; phylum Streptophyta; class Magnoliopsida; order Asterales; family Asteraceae; genus Centrapalus; species Centrapalus pauciflorus. Next base: position 130,820 of record JAANYP010003286.1, on the reverse strand, counting down.
GTTTGTTGAAGACTATACATGAATTAGGGTTTCTGGTGAAGTTTATTCTTTAAAGGCTGGATATTTGCTTCAAAATCATGGGAATCTGGTGGGGTTTGATCGTTTTGAGGGTTTGTTTGGATGTAACTGGGAAAGGGTATTAAAGATACGAAGTTAAGTGAACCCTTATGAAAATTTTGCTGGGAAGTCTTGAAAACGGGAACTTGACAATCATGGAGGACGCTCGTGAGGAATTGAAAGAAATGAAGATCATTAAAATCACATATAGAGTAGGAAGAGGTGGAAGCGGTGGCGAGAGAAGAGGTGGAAGTGGCGCTAAACACTAAAAAGTTAGTTCGTGCAGAAAAAAATTCAGATTGGGAGCAACTAAGATTAATAAGTTCCACGTTCTATATATTAAATCTGCCGAATGGAATCGATAGTAAGGGATTATGGGAAGCAATGAAATCTATGAGATGCTTAGTGGGTGCATATGTGGCTAAGAAAAAGGACAGAAATGGAGGCAATTTTGGATTCTTAAGAATGATAAAGGTGGAGGATGCAAACAAAATGGTGGAGAAATTATGTAGAACTGAAATAGAAGGGAAACCTATACAAGCAAATGTGGCGAAATTCGATAGGCGCAGATCAACTAATGGAGATGGAGAGTGTTCAAAGAGAAGGGTTAATATGCCTGAGGTTCAGATTGCTGATAGGAAAATAAGAAAGACTTATGCGGAGGTAATCAGGAATATAAATCCATCTAAGGATAATAATGAGGTCCATCCTAAAACATCAAAAGTAGGAAAGGTGGTAGAAATTTAGATTCCGTCTAGCATGGAAGCAACAAGTTTCAAAAATTCATCTGAAGTTTTAATGCGAGAAGCAAAGAGTCTGCAAGTTTTGGACAATCTTGAAAATGTGATGAAAGCTGAAGGTGTGGATGATTGCATAGTGAAGTTTACGGGTGGCCTATCGTTCTTAATTATTTTCAAATCGGCTTTCATGGCTTCCTATTTTTTTAACTAACCACAGAAACTTGTGGAAGTTATGGTTTGAATGGATTCGAAGATATCACAAGTTTCCTAAGAATATTAAAAAAGCAGTTTGGGTAAAGTTATGGGGTTTACCACCGCATCTATGGTGCTGAAAGTAAAGATTTGTCGTCGGTAAGTGTGAAAAGTAGTTTCTACCAATTCAATCAACAATATGCAATTAATAAGAACAAAGAATTTAATCAAAACTAACCGAATGATTTGATTGAAGAACTTGATGATTACACAATGATGAACTGGAATATTCTTCTTCGTACAGAGCTACTGTTCTCTAAATCAAATGCGTACAAAAGATATTTCTGACAGATCTGACCGATTCTTCTATTTTAGAAAGTCAACATGACTATTTATACAAAATTACAAACTATAAGGAAATTACACATTAAGTCCCTAGACTTTGAAGTTTCATCAACTAAAACATATTCCAACAATCTCCCCCTTTGATGAAAGTAGCAAAGTCTTCAAGTTGACAAGCCCAGCTTCTGTTCAAATCTTCTAATACTTTTCCGATCTGACAGCCTCCATTCAATTTTAGAAATAAATTCGACCATGAGTTTTCGATCGTTAACTGATAAAGCTCCTTTCTTTGTCTTCCTCTTTTGATCTGCTGCCAGCTTGCCTTTCAGACCATTCATCACCTTAATCAACGTTCCATCAGAAAACTTATTCAGTTCAACACTTCTCATAGCTCTCAATCTTTTATTTCTATCTTTGTACATGACAGCTGGATGCTTCACCATTATAACTTGAAACTCTTTAAGCTCACCAGCAAATTTAATATCTCTGTGAGGTGCAGTCATGTTTATCTTCCTCATGCCTCTCTCAACTCCAATCTGTAGATCTTGCACTGACATTAATACCAGTTTGGTATGCATAAAATGAAACAATGTCTTCAGTGCAAATCTACAATGTTCATTCCTTTTATTCCTGCACAGTTCGTCAAAAAGATCTTCAATATCGACCAAGTGCATGTTGAACATGTCAGCTTCTATGAATACATATGTGTTTCCATCAGACCTGGTTACAGTAAACTTCGGATAAAAAATCTTAACAAATCTTTCCTTTTCAATCATCACCAGATCTACTATCCTGAAGTCACTCTTCACCTTCTCAACCTCTTGAGTCTTGTTTCTTAAGAAACTGGCATAGTTGACCAGATTGGGCATGTTCGGCTCTAAGACTCGGAATAACTTGTGAAATGAGCAAGGAGCTTGCTTTTTACAAAAGATCCGTTTCTCTAAAATGTCTTCAATGTACGACATCTTGTTTCTTTTCCTTATGAACTCAGCAGACCTGTTCTCTGGTAGTTCAAGCTTTTTCACCTTTTTCTTACTTATCTCATCTTTATTCAACAAAGTCAACATATCTTGAATTTCTCTCTGCACCACTTGTTGTGCTTGAAATCTTAATCTGTGTTGCTTCTTTGACTCATCAGCAAGTACAAATTCATTAAAGAATCTGTCCATCACTTCCACTTCATTTAAGACAACTGTTTCTTGAGCGATACTGCTCTCAACAGGGAACTCCTCAAATTCCTCCTTAACCTGTACAACTACCTCAGGCTTTTCAACCGTTGGTGTTGATTCAACATCTTTCATGATTTCTTCAACTAACACCTCCTCTTCTTCTATTCTTTCAGCTCTAAAGTCAACATCAATTAACGCAATTATGTCATCATCTTCAGACAATTCAATATACTCTTCTCTTCCTTCTCCTATCTCTAGAATACTCAGCTCCTTCTCTTTTTTCTTGTACATCTTCCTCAGAATCAATATATTCAACAAACTGATAGATATCAGGCTGAGTGTTCAAAGGAACTGGAACATCTTCATAAAGAATCAATCCCATCTCTCTTTGTTGACCAGCTGACTGTTTGGATCCTCCGGCTTCTTTCCCTTGAGATTCTGGCTCCTTCTCTGGATATGTCAGCATTAAAATCCCTGGCGTCGGTTTATCAAGCTTTCTCCTCTTCTCCCCCTCATGAGGAGCATCATCGGAGTCTTCGTCATGCTCATCATGTTTCCTCTTTGATGAGGAAGCTTGAGCCTTGCAGGTCTCTTCCACTGCAGCTACTCGTTCAGAAAGATTACCCAACGCAGTTACCACAGTATTTTCCAGGCTGATCATACGTTCTCTCATCTCGTCAAATTGATCAAAAACAAAATCCTTCAACTCTTCCTTCAACTCTTCTATAGCTTGCTTTGAGTCAGTTTGCTTGATAGACTCCTCTGCAACATCTTTTCCCTTTAAAAATTTCTGAATATTTGTCATTTGAGCCATTACCTCCGCTAACTGATTAGAAACATGCAAATTGACACCAGACACAGCTGCATTCAGTGCACTTGTCAAAGTTGACTCTGTAACAAAAGGGGATAAACTCACCACTGGGTCACGTAGACTTCCAGTTGACACAACAGTCGAACTTGTAAAAAGAACTTCTGTGTGGCCAGTGCTCAGAGTTGGTATTGGCGTTTCTCTGACTGGACTTCCACCCTCTTCAAGTGACGGAGCAACAAATGCTTCCGTTACTGAGGGTGTTCCGGTGGAAACACTAAGTTCAGCCACACTTACTTCAACGAATGAAGTTGACTCAAGTGTCCTAAAGTGTATAGGATCTAGACTTTGTGATTCAAATGAAGTCGTACATACGGGCAGTTGTGTACTTGTTTCAATATCCATCAAGTCCAAGTGACTTTCGGATAGATCATGTGTTTCATCCCGGTGTTCAAATGAAACAATCTCCTGTTGAGAGGAGACTGAGTGGATAGGAAGGTGTGCAGTCGTCAGTGGGATACTGACTTGTTCAATGCTAACTCTCATAGGAGAGCTAACAGCAGATGTAGCTATTTCCCGGCTTTCTGGGCTTAGGACCTCCCTCACACTCTGTTCAGCTATCTGTACTATGTCAATCATCAAACCTCCTCCCTCATGATGATCACCTCCATCATCATCATCATCATCATCATCAGCTCCTTCTCCCGCTCCTTCTTGAATATCAGATAATGTCCTCTCAGAATCTGACTTTTCTGCTTCTTCCTCACCACCCCTCACACTTCCTACTCCCTCAGACACAGACTGGGTAACCTGAAATTCAGCCCCTTGCTGAGGTTCCTCGATCCTTAAAGCTCCTGGGCTAAGAGAACCCGGTTCTTGGGTCTCTATCGTAGCATGATCTATTCGATATAATTTCACATTTTCACTCTCTTGATCAGCATATTTGAGTAATGACTCTGGAATTGGCATTATGTTAGCATTCGGGGAGTCTGGCACTTCATGCAAACTCATCATGACGTAGTCTGGGCATCTCTGAGAATTGGCTCTCTTTGGAATATTTTCATTGGCCCGTAAGATCCCTCGGATCAGAATCTGGATAAACCGTTGAAGAGGAACGAACTTCCTTGCTCTATTTGTAGTCTTAGCCAGTACTATCTCCTTTAGATCCTCCCAGATACACAGAGCAAAGTCATAATGTTTGTTGAATGCGATCCCATGAAATATCCTTAGACAATGGATGCTGCATCGGTCAATTCCAGTATGTTTTGAAGTCATGCAACGATTAATGATACCAAACAGTGTGTACCATTCGCCATTTAAACCATTTCTGTGAAATTTAGAGCTTTTCGGAAGTGGCTTTGAGTAGCCTAGACAAATCAAATCATGAACAAGCTCTTCATCAGAAACAAAATCCTCAAAATCTGCTAACTCTGGATAGTTACAGTGTCTATTCGCTGTGGAAGAAATAAATTGTGACGTAGCCTTGCAAGAGTGATCTTCGTCTTGAATTGATCAATCGTCACTTTGAAATGGTGATTACCGTCCGCAGGAACAAATTTGACAGTGTGCCAAAATTGTTGTAAGTATACTTGTGGAATAGACGGCTTATACTGAAGCAGATAACCAAGAGGATGGCCTTTTAGAATGTCCACAATGATCGGATGGCTTACTTTTATAACTTTGGGGTCTAAACGGTGATTATTGTCCCTGAAAGGAAGGCAATGTTTTGGCTTGACAAGTTGATTATCTGGAATAATATGGGTTTGTGAAGAACGGGCTACAGAGGTTGATCTGACTGGGGTAGAAACGAGGGTATGATTTGATGATGATTGAGCATCAGAGGAATTTGAATTTTGGGATTGCACAGGAGATGCCATTTGAATACCTGTAAAAAAAAATTCATGTTAGGCTTACCAAATACACAAATGACAACCTTCAAAATGTAGAAAAACTTGTAACATTTTATCAGAAATTGCAAAAACTTGTGATTTTCTGTTTAAAGCATCGGGATTCCTGACAATAATTGAAAATTATTGAGAGGACTCCAAAGTCAATCGTTTAGAGACCAATGTTAGAAAAACACAAATTTATAACAATTTCTTAAAAAATGTGACATTTTTCTTAAAACTTTAAAATACTACACTTAGAAAAATTTTCTGATGAAACTCGAATGAAACTACACGTTTCTCGAATGACTCTTTAACAACCTCGGGTGACACATGAAACAACTCGAATAAGTCTACACCCAACTCGAATGATGTATACATGAAACTCGACTAAGTCTATATACAACTCGAATGATACATTCATGAAACTCGACTAAGTCTCTGTAAAACTCGAATGATGAGTCTATGAAACTCGAATCAATCTATATACAACTCGAATGAAGTTTGACTCAACTCGAATGAGTCTTGAAGTTTCTCGAATGAAGACATGTAAAACTCGAATGATATATGTCCTAAACTCGAATAAGCTGTAAGTCCTTATGTGCTAAAAATTTTCTAAGTGTTACACACACTTGTCAACTCGCATAAAGCACAACCCTTTCTCGAATGTAATGTGTATTAAACTCGATTAACTCTGAGTTTAATATACATCAACTCGAATGAAACTTCCATGCAACTCGAATGGAACTAAGATACAACTCGAATGGAACCATAAGGCAACTCGAACATTTCTTATGTCCAACTCGATTAAAGCATATGGTCAACTCGAATTAACCACAACTTTTCTCGATTGAAGTATCAATCAACTCGATTGACACTTAGCCATTTCTCGATTATGCTTTCAATCGAGACATTATTTTGAAAATATTTACAAGTCCTTATACACTGATTTTTTCAAAGATTGATTCCAAGGACATCTCACTGATTAAAAACTTGTATCCCTCTCGAAAAACAATTTTAATCAACTTTGTTTTACTGAACTTTGATTAAAAACAACATCAAAGTTGTCAAAAATCCAAATTTCAGAAAAACATGAACTCGAAGCTTTTTTGAAATAGAATTTCACATTTCTGTGTGTGTGATTGGATTTGAACCATAAAATTTCAGATTCATGTTCAGATTCATAAACCCTAAAACACCACAAATTTAATTTCAGTTTAAGGAACAGAATGTTGATTCAACATGAACACTCAATTACGAATATACGAACACTTTTATATGTACAACAGAAACTGAAATTAACTACATAAAAACAAGAAAAACAACAAAAATCACTCACAATATGATGATACTTTCTTGAAACAATCGAAGATATTGAGATATTGAGGTTTCTTAATGGTGAAGAAAAGGTTCGAAGAAGACGATGGGATTTTCAGAAAAGTTGAATTTGAAATTCAAAATTCAATTTATAGTTGAAAATACCCGGCCCATATTTGAATTTTAAGTTTGTCAAAACCAGCCCATATTCACCAAATAGAAACCCATGTATTCAAAAACCCAATATCTTTTAACAAATAAAAACAAGAAAAATTGTAACTAAAAAATTTTGACATATAAAACAAAACTAAACACAAAACAAACAAAAAAAAATAAAACAGACTGAAACAGAAACAAAAAAAATATTTGAAAATACACAAAACAACAAAAAAAAAAATTAAAATTATTAACAAAATGCATTTGCTCCCCCTTGAATTTCTGAAAGTTGCTCCCCCTCAACTTAATATTTAATTCCTCAGCTCTGCTCCCCCTACAAAATGACAGATAATTTTTATCAGATTTATACAAAATCAGATAAAATCATTTTCTGCTCCCCCTGCACATGACAATCCAGATCTGTTAAATTCCAAAAAAAATTTGAACTTTTAAGATTCAAGAATTTAACATCAGATTAGAATCAATAAAAATGTAAATTTAAAATTATAAATTGAAACTACTGAATTATTAAATCTAACGATTCAACATACCCAATTTGTATACCCAAATTAAACCGCTTTTCATCTAACGCTTTGGTAAACAAATCAGCTAGTTGATATTCAGTAGGTACAAAATATAATTCTATATTTCCATTTTCTACATGATCTTTAATGAAATGATACCGAATGTCGATGTGTTTCGTTTTTGAATGTTGCACCGGATTTGATGCAATAGCGATTGCGCTCTGAGAATCACAGTATATTGGAATCTTGTTTGGTGTAAACCCGTAATCACGTAGTTGGCTTTTCATCCACAACACTTGAGAACAGCACGAGGATACAGCCACGTACTCTGATTCAGCTGTTGACAATGAAACACAGTGTTGTTTCTTGGATGACCAACATACGGGTTTGTCACCTAAGAATTGTACTGCTCCTGACGTACTTTTTCTGTCCATCTTATCACCTGCGTGATCAGCGTCAGAAAAAGCAGTCAGATGAAATGAAGACTCTCTAGGATACCACAAACCAAGATTTGGAGTACCTTTGAGATATCTTAAAATTCGTTTTGCAGCTGTTAAGTGTGATTCTTTTGGATTTGCCTGATATCTAGCACAGACACATGTAGCAAACATAATATCTGGTCTACTGGCTGTTAAGTACATTAATGACCCAATTATACCTCGATAATGGGTTACATCTACAGGTTTTCCTGAGATGTCCGCATCGAGTTTTGATTTTGAATCCGGAGCCATGGGAGTTTTCATAGGAGTACTATTGACCATGTTAAATTTCTTTAACATGTCTTGGATATATTTTGACTGATTGATAAAAATACCATCAGTCAATTGTTTTACTTGTAAACCTAAGAAAAAATTTATTTCCCCCATCATGCTCATTTCAAATTTCTGGGACATTAAAAACGCGAATTTCTTACAAAATTCTGGATTTGTAGACCCAAATATTATATCATCTACATATATCTGTATTACTATGATATCTGGCCCCTGACGTTTTATAAACAGGGTTGTGTCAACTGCACCTTTTGTAAATCCACATTTCAACAGATATGTTGAAAGTGCATCATACCAAGCACGAGGTGCTTGTTTAAGGCCATACAGTGACTTATCCAAAATATATACATGATCAGGTTTCGAAGGATCAGTAAACCCTTCGGGCTGATATGTATATACTTCATCTGTTAACTCCCCGTTTAAAAACGCAGTTTTGACATCCATTTGATATACTGTAAAATTTTTATGTGCGGCAAAAGCTAAAAACATCCTTATAGCTTCAATGCGTGCAACTGGTGCAAATGTTTCATCATAATCAATTCCTTCTTGTTGACTGTATCCTTTGGCCACGAGACGAGCTTCATTCCTAATAATGACACCGTGTTCATCTTTCTTGTTCTTGAAGATCCATTTCGTGCCAATTATAGATTTGTCTTTTGGTCGCTCAACAAGCCTCCAGACCTTTAACCGTTCGAACTGGTTGAGTTCCTCTTGCATCGCCACAATCCAATCAGCATCCAGAAGGGCTTCTTTTACATTTTTAGGCTCAATTTTACTCAAAAAATTTGAAAATAAGCATTCATTCATTGTAGCCCTTCTGGTTTGGACTGATGAAGATGGATCACCAATGATATTCTCTATTGGGTGATTTCTTGTCCACTTAACTGTATGTGGAAACGGTTCTATTGGGTCTTGGTTGGGATTGGAATCGAAATATGGTTCGGGAGTTGTTGCAGATGTTGTAGGTGGAACATCGGAGGTAGGAGCTTCTGACTGTTCTGAAGTAATAGGGGTTTCAGAAGTATGTGGAGGTTCAATTGGTTGTACAGTCTCAGTAGTTGACTGCACCTTTGCTGTTGAAGCTTCTCCAGTTTCTTCTGAACTTTGTTGTTGAGAGAGATCTGAAACTACGACTGGATCTTCAGTGATCCTGTCAGGCACCAAATTTTGAACATTAGATTTGGGAGTTTCAAAATAATCATCATAAAAGTTCTCAAACAACTTATTTAATTCATTTTGTTCAGCATTTTGTTTATTTGACTCCAGTGAAGTCTGCATGTTAGGTCCGGGTTCTGAACTGGTGTGTTCAGAAGCCATTACCACTCCTTCGTCAAATTTAACATTTACGCTCTCGTTGACTATCTTGGTTCTCTTGTTGTATATTCGGAAAGCAACCGACTCCTTTGAATATCCGATGAAGATTCCTTCATCCGCCTTTTGATTAAACTTTCCCAGATTGTCTTTATCATTCAATATAAAGCATCTGCAACCAAAGACATGGAAAAATTTAACATTAGGTATTCGTTTATTGATCAGCTCATACAGAGTCTTTCCGAATCTTTTATTTATTATTGAACGGTTTTGTGTGAAACATGCTGTTGCAACCGCTTCTGCCCACAAGAACAATGGTAAATTGGAGTAGGCCAACATCGTCCTAGCTGCTTCCACTAGTGTCCGATTTCTTCTTTCAACGACACCGTTATGTTGTGGAGTTCGAGCAGCTGAGAATTGATGTGTAATTCCAACTGAATTTAAGAACGAGTCTAATGATTTGTTCTTGAACTCTGTTCCATTGTCTGAGCGAATTGTCTGGATCGTGAGTTGCAATTTTACTTGTATTTTTCGGATGAAGTCGATGATAGATTCGGTTGCATCTGATTTGGATTTCAGGAAAAACACCCATGTGTATCGTGAGTAGTCATCAACTATCACTAATACATATCTTTTCTTATTTATACTTTGTACTCTCATTGGTCCACACAAATCCATATGCAGTAACTCTAATGCTCTTGTGGATGAGTGTACTATTTTGGATTTGTGTGTGGCTTTTGTCATCTTTCCTTTTTCACATGCCGCACATAGTTGCTCTTTTTGAAATTTAAGCGCCGGCAGTCCTTTGACTAACCCTCCTTTTGCTAGGTTGGTCAGTTCATTGAAATTTAGATGTGAAAGGCGACGATGCCACATCCATGCTGTTTTAGATGTTGCTTTTGATAATAAGCAAACATCTTTCTTCAGATTGATCGAGGCTAAATCAATGGAGTATAGATTTGTTTTCCTGTTTCCTGCTAGAATTTCTTTTCCTTGTGCTGATCTGATGCTGCACCGATTGGCTTTGAAGTTGACTTCTAACCCCTTATCACACAGTTGTCCAATACTGAATAGATTATGACCAAGACCGTCAACATAAAAGACCTTTTGGATTGTGATTTTGTCATACTTCAGACTTCCATATCCCTTGATCGGACAAAACTGATCGTTTCCAAATCTTACCGTCCCACAGAACTTTTCTACAAAGTCCGTGAGTGTGTCTCGTTGTCCGGTCATGTGTTTGGAGCATCCCGAATCAAGGTACCAGACATGGTTTACCTATAAAACGTAATAGCACATGAGGTACCCACTTGTAGTTGGGTACTTTAGTTTTAGGTAAAACATGCATAGTATCATTTGTTTTTCTAACTGATATGGCTTTAGGCTTATCGTTTGAATTTATTTTAGGTACCCATTTTTGAATTGTTCTTTTGGGTATCCACTTTTGGGTAACAATTTTTTCTTTCACGCGCCATTCTTGTTTTATAATCTTGTTTTTCTCTTCTCTTTGCTTCTTTCGCCACACTTGTTTTCTCGACCCGTTCACAACGTTATCTGACATAAAAGAAGTTTGAGAATTAGAAGATTTAGATGCTTGTTTTTTTCTGTAACCTTTTCATACCTGTTGAAGATTTGACTGTACGTGCAAAAGAGTTCGTTGATGAGGATGATTCACCCTTTTCAAAACTAGGAGACTTAACAAACAGTTTTGTTTTCTCCTTCTTTTGTTGCACTGATGGTGAATATTCAGATGGTTTTAAAGAGTCTGTAGTCATTCTTTGCAGAATTTTAACAGATTCTTTATTACCAGTTGATAGTTTGTTAGTCAAAGGTTTGATAAATTCACCAATGTTACCGAATCTTTGATCTAATGAATTAATATCAGAGTGCATGAACAGATCAAATTCTTTTTCTGAATTTATAGAATCCAGAGAAATAGATGAATGTGGATCAGACACATTTATGTTTTTAGACTTATCTTGCAACTTTTGTTCTAATTTTAGTAATTCAGACTTGAGTGTTCCATTCTCTGTCTCAAAACTTTTAATTTTTAATTCTAAATCAGATTTTATATGTTCTAAAATTGAATTTGGTAAATATAGTTTTTGAGACTGAGTTGGTATTTCAGACAAATCCTTTTCAGAATAAGTTTGAATGTACTCTTCTTTAGTATCAACAATGTTGCTGATTTCATTTATCTTGGTATAGTCAACATAATTTTGCATTTTGTCTGATCTTGACCTTTTGATTTCTTCACTGGATTCTACTTCTTCAGATGCTTTCAAGAATGTCATTTTTAATCCTAAATTCATGTATCTGACATCATATAATGTTGGTGAATTTGATATAGCTTTTGTCAGATACTTAGGATTTTCCCAACCAATACCAGATTTAGAGTTATAAAACTCTGTATCTTTTGGTTGATTTAAATATATTGTTTGATCTGTTTGCCCTCTTTTAATAAATTCATCCTCCATCTTTTTTATTTTCTCATAAAGTTTAGTTCTTTCTTCAAATATGGCATGATATTTTACAGAAAAGTTTGAGGCTTCTAATTCAGCTATTCGCAGACTTTCTTGTAAATCAGATATTTTGTGATTCAGATTGAGTATATTGCTTTGAAGTTCTTTTTCCTTATCTTGTAAGTCTGAGACAGCTCGTAAAGCTAAGGCTTTATCTTTGGAAAAATCTAGGACTAAATTGTGTTCATTTAGAAGTTTGTTTTCCAAAGAATGAACCTTTTTCTTTTCTGCTTTTAAGGATTTTTCAAACTTTTTAAGCATGAAAGCCATATTAGTTAGTTTTTCTTCTAATATGCATGAGTCGTCAATATCAGAATCTGAAATAGAATTTACCTCTTGTCCTTCTGAATCCTCTGAGTTATCAGACTCTGAATCCTCCTCATTTTCAGCTTTATTTTGGCCAGATGCCATTAATGCAACTTCTTCTTTTTCTTCCTCTTCATCAGAATCAGATTCTCTCCTCTTCATCCTCTTCATCCGTCAGTCCAACCCACACCTCATCTTCAGCTATCATAGCTGATTCACTCAGTTCAGATTCATTGAAGATTTCTGACTTTAAACAGATATGGGCATCTTCATCTAAAATATCATCATCTTCAGATAACTGTAACCAATGATCATCCTCCGCCATAAGAGCTTTGCCTGACTCTTTCTCTTTGGCTAAGAGGGCCTTTCTTGTATAGTAGTCTGAATTTTTGACTACTGGAGATCTGCATTCCCGGGCATAGTGACCTGGTTTTCCACAGTTATAGCATTTCTGTTCAGATTCCTTCTTGGTTGATTTATCTGACTTCTCATATTTGTCAGACTTTCGTGCACTACTTTCTCCAGCTTTCTCATACTTATCCTTTTTCTCAACTTTCCTTGAGCCTGTTTTGTAGCGCATTTTGTTGTTTGTTGGCTTCCTGTAAAATTTCTTCTGAAATGCCTTTGTAAGCAGTGCCATCTGTTTTTTCATCTCTTCAATCTCTGAATCTGCAGATGAATTTGATGATTCTGATTCTGATGATGTACTGCTGATTACCGCTCTTTTCTCCTTTTTGAGCTTGTATTTATACTTTTTCTCTGCCAGTAGAGCTAGTGGATCAGCAGTTTCTTTTTCCGCTTTCTTCTTTCCAGATATTTTCCTCAAAACAACTTCTTGGTAGTTGTTGAGGTTTTCAAATAGCATATGAAAATCCATCTCCTCTATATCTTTCGTTTGTTGGATGATCATAGCATATTTTTCCCATTCTGGATTTAGGACATTTAAAAATTTGACATTGATGTCCAAGTTGGACTTCGTCACTCCGTTTCTTTTTACTTCACTTACCAGATTTACAAATCTGAGATAAGTGTTTTCCAGAAGTTCACCTTCACGGGCTCTAAAGTTCTCAAATGTCATTAGACTATTCCTAGCCCTATTAGTAGCAGCTCTGTCTGATCCCCGCATGATTTTGCATACTTCATCCCAGATGGATTTAGCAGTCTTTGTATTTGTCAGACAGGTGTATATTTCATTGGGGATTGAAATCAACAATAACTTTCTTGCAGTCTTGTCCCCTAACTTTCTCTTTTTCTGGGCCTCTGTTAGGTTTGTTACCTCAACAGTCCTTGGTGGTATTGGGGGATTTCCAGTTGGTACTCCTGGGATCGTTTCCATAAAAATTGCTGGTCCTTCTGTTAATGATTTCAGCATTTCTTCAGACAAATCATGGAAACTTATAAATTCCAGAAACCGCTCCCGCCATTGAACATATTCCCCTCTGTATAAGATTGGGGGTTTGGTTTCTGATCCCATAGCAAGTGCATCTTTAGACATGTTGATTGTTCGTTGGGAAACTTTAACCAAGATCAAATGAACTCCGAATGAGATTGAAAAATTTGATCACACCTTGAAACACAGATTAGTACTGAAATCTACAACACAATGACTTGTTAGTAGCAATAAGCAGTTTAACTCAAGCAGTGAATTGTGTTTGAATTAATGTGTGTGACAAACTTGAATGATTCGTGTGTTATGAGTGAAACTTGAATGAATGTTGTGTGAAACTCGATTGTGTCTTTTACCAAACTCGATTGATTCTTTAAACAAACTTGAATGTGTCTTTGACCAAACTCGAATGTGTGTTTGATCAAACTCGAATCAAGTATATGAAATTCACACTCGAATAAGTCTTCTGTTAAACTTGAATGAATGATATACAAAACTCGAATGTGTGTTTTGTAAAACTCGAATCAATGTTATACAAAACTCGAATGTGTGTTTTGTAAAACTCGAGTGAATACAACTCGTATGGGTCTTATACAAAACTCGAATGAGTCTTATATAAAACTCGAATTGGTCTTATATAAAACTCGAATGAGTCTTATACAAAACTCGAATTGGTCTTACACAAAACTCGAATGTCTTGTATAAAACTCGAATTGGTCTTTTATAAAACTCGAATGAGTCTTATATAAAACTCGAATTGGTCTTGTATAAAACTCGAATTGTTCTGAAATTTTAGTTGTCAACTCGAATATTACAGTTTGGCAACTCGAGTAATATTAAGACACAACTCGAATAACAAAGCTAACCGACTCGATTAACTAAGATACCCGACTCGATTAACTAAGATACCCAACTCGATTCACTGTTATATTCAACTCGATTTACACACAAAATGTGTATAATTCGAGTTTCTTAGAATTTTCAGTTTTTCAAGTCTTAAATTCAGATTAAATCCAAATTTTACCCAATTTCATTCAAATTGTAATCGAAGGTAAGGTTTTTGAATACAAACACTTTTTGTAAAGCACTTTTATGCAAAAATGGATCTAAACCAGACTTTTTCAATGAAACAGTACCGGTTTTTGAACTTTTTCAAAATTTCAGAAAATTGCTCAGATCTTTTTCTATGTTTTGAAAATCAAAACAAGTTTGTATTCAGTTGATTCGTCTTTGAAACCTGAACCTTCGATCCAATTTACACTTTGAATGAGCAACAGAATCAAAACCCCTAGTGATTTTAGGGTATTTCCGAAAAATGCTCAAGAACACGAAGAACAGATTCAATCTCAAACAGAATGATTCATTCCTAAGTCTCTGATACCAATTGTGAAAAGTAGTTTCTACCAATTCAATCAACAATATGCAATTAATAAGAACAAAAAATTTAATCAAAACTAACCGAATGATTTGATTGAAGAACTTGATGATTACACAATGATGAACTGGAATATTCTTCTTCGTACAGAGCTACTGTTCTCTAAATCAAATGCGTACAAAAGATATTTCTGACAGATCTGACCGATTCTTCTATTTTAGAAAGTCAACATGACTATTTATACAAAATTACAAACTATAAGGAAATTACACATTAAGTCCCTAGACTTTGAAGTTTCATCAACTAAAACATATTCCAACAGTAAGTGCATGTCTTCTAATGGATTGCAGAACAAAATTGGATTCAAAAGTTATAGTGAACTGGAGGAACAAACGCTACACACTGTGGATACGCGAAGATGAGGAACAATGACAACCACGTTTTTCTAATGATGATTGTAACAAGTCTGAGTCGGAAAAGGAATTCGATAATGTTGTAAATGAAGAATGTTGGGATAAGGATTCGAGCAGCGACATTCAGTCCAAGGACTTTTCTTTGGAAAATAATAATATCTCACCGGAAAAGTTTGCAGGATAAATTGAAAAGTCTCCGGTGAGTGATGGGATGGAAGAAGAAAAGTCGTTTGAAGTGTCCAAGGTGGATGACACGGAAGTCGAAGAAGGTGAATTGATTAAGTCGGCTACGAAAAATAGAGAAGATTCCAGGAATAAGGAAAACAAATTGGGTGAGGAAATTCTCTCAGATGACATATTTGGGCTAAATGATTTATTGGGCCTTAATAAAAAGCATTGTAAGAAAAGTGGGCTGGAAAAAGATTTATCTCTTAATGGGCTGGAAGTATACGTACAAAAAGATGGATGGGAAGAGGATCATAATAAAAAGAGAGAGGAGATCTCAGCAGGACCACTTACCCTTGACCTAAATATTCCCCCAAAATTTTCAGCTGGAGCATCTATTCTTGAAATGGGGCGAGATCAATTGCTAGAAGAAAACACATTCAGGGGCAATACACAAAGTTTAAAAGCTGCATTTCGAACGAAATCCAAGAATCATGTGGAAAGATGGAGCAAAGAAAGAAGGAATGCAATACTAAATAAAAGATCAAAGACATATGTAGCTGTTGGAATGGAGTCATCTAATTTCGATGCTGAGACATCTTTGTCAAAAACAGATGAGAATATAAAGGAGGTGCAACACACAATTCTAATAGGGAAAAAAAATTGGATTTCAGATGGAAGGATACGAGTCAGAGATTCACAAAATAATTGAGGAAAATTTGGGGGGAGAAGAGATTCCCAAATGAATTTTTTGTCTCTAAATATTAGAGGTGCGGGGAACAGAGGTAAAACAGATTGGGTTCGTAAACTTCAATATGAGAACAAGATAGGCTTCATTGCAATACAGGAGACACAATTATCTAATCCGGAGAAAATTAAGGTGACAAATTTCTGGAAAAATTCCAATTTGGAATCTGAAAATGTGGCTGCCGAAGGACGTTCAGGTGGGTTGTTGAGCATGTGGGACTCATCTATATTCAAAAAATCAGCATGTCTTAAAGCTACAATTTTTTTAATAATTGTTGGAAGTTTTAAGGAGTTAGATGAAGTATTTTTTATTGCCAATATTTATGCTCCTCGTTGGTCTGAACTGTTGGCAATTATGGCATTATATGAGGGACTCTGGATTGTAATGGGAGACTTCAACGAGTTGAGATGCAGGGAGGAATGAATTGGATCCACATTTTCAAGAGGTGCTGCAGACAAATTTAATGAGTTTATAGCTGAGGCGGGTCTGAAGGAAATAAATTTGGGTGGGAGAAAATTTTACATGGATGAGTGAAGATGGCACATCTTTAAGCAAGTTGGACAGAATTTTTGTGAATTCGGAATTCCTGAATAAATGGCCCTTGGTCTCTGCGATTGCATTACCTAGGGAGAAATCGGATCATTGTCCAATTGTAGTTCAATGTATAGGGGTGGATAGTGGACGTATACCATTTAAGTTCTTTAATTCATGGTCTTACCACAATGAATTCCATTCGGTGGTGGAAAAAGCTTTGAATTCTTGTAAATTCAGTGATCGTGCAGACAAAATATTGGCTAAAAAGTTACAGACGGTTAAGGAGTTGAAAAGTTTGACAAAGAATGTGGTGGATAAAGAAAGTCGTGAAACTAAGGATCTAAGAAGAAAGGTGGATAAACTAGAATTAGAGGTGGAAAATAAAGGATTAACCGCGAATGAGTTGGCGAGCAGAGAAGAGTGGAAAGCAAGAGTAAAGTGGATGATTGAGGGAGACGAGAATTCAAGTTATTTCCAAGGAAAGATTAAAGCATCTCAGAATAGTAGTAGAATGAATGGTTTAATTGTTGAATGGTTTAATTTCTCTGCAAAATTCAAGGAGACTATGAGAGAAAGGCCAAAGTTTGAAAGCACACTTTTCAAAAAGTTATCTACATCTGATAGAGCTTCACTGACAAGTACATTTTCAGAAGAGGAAATAAAAAAAGCGGCGTGGGCTTGCGGTTGTGAAAAACCTCCTGGTCCTGATGGGTTTACATTTAGATTCTTTAAGTCTTGCTGGGAGATTATAAAGAATGAGGTTTTCAACTTGGTTCGGGAATTTGAAAGGAAAGGTTCTATCTTGGTGGGATGCAATTCGTTGTTTATATCACTTAGTCCGAAATCCAAGGATCCGTTAAGGCTAAATGGTTTAGGCCCATAAGCCTTATTGGGAGCTTTTACAAAATAATTGCAAAACTCTTGGCTGAAATATTGAAAAGGGTTATTGACAAGGTGGTAAGTCGCGAACAATCTGCTTATATTGAGGGTGGATGTAACATCCCAAAATTTAGATTATATAATTAGTGTGATGAATCATTTAAAGTATTAAAAATGTGAAATAGGAATAGAAAGTTAAATGCCTAAATTGGTTATATAAAATTTTGATGACTATATTCAAGAAATTGACATTAAAACATAAACCTTAGAGAAATATTTGAATTTTGTCTCACTTGGAGACAACAAGTACTTGGACACCACCATTCTACACCCATGATCATGTCCAGTGACTTCATTTGCTTGGATGATCTTGTCTCCTTACCTCTCCTATTTAACCCCTTGAATGCTAAACCAAAAAAAAAATGTGACAAAATCAATAATAACAATCACAAAGAAATTCTCTGGTGTGTGTGTGTGAGTGAGGGTGCTGGAACAAGAAGAGGGAGTCATCATCTTCACAATGGCTCCCAAGTGTTCTTGAGGTAACATCATGCTATTCCCGTTTTATATTTTCATGCATCATAATAAGGCTTATACAAGATTCATAATCTGAAAATAAAACCGTTCATTTAATCTATTTATTATCATCTCTTCCACATGAAGCTTGAAACTCCATTAATGGAGTTTCTCCAAGATTTTTGGAGATAGTTGAAAGAATCATTCAAATAACAATATAGTTATAGAAATGAATATATAAGTGTGCCTATAACATGATTCCATGAAATAATCTGAGATTTGAGACCTTATAATCAAGTATTATTAATTTTCAAAATGTGGAGTTCATAGAAATTTTCAGATTTAAATAGATCTTAATGGGTTAAATGAAAAACAAGATGGTGAGGATATTACCCATTGGATTCTGACCGGAGAGGGCTGCCGGAGATGCGCCGCCCCCGGCCGGCCGGCCGACTTGCTTTTCCTTTCATACTCTCTGGCCAGCGTTTTCCCTCTGTCTGTCTCTTTCTTTCTTTGGTACTGCACAAACACACCTACGCACCATGATACCCTAAGTTTGATATATGGGCTTTCAATTAAAATGATACTTGGGCTTTTAACTAAAATTGATATTTGAGCTTTTAATTAAAATGATATTTGGGTTTTTAATTAAAATATAATTGGGCCTTTGAATTTAATAAGATTTGGACCTATTAATTAAATGAGATTTGGGCTATTTTAATTTAATAAGTTTGGGCTTAAGCTAGATTAAATAGGTTGCTATATTTATTTAGTTTGGGCTAAGAAAAAAAAGATAAATAAATTAGATGAGTTGCACTATTATTGGTTTGGGTTGCCACTAATATCTTGGATTGGGTTTATGTATATTAGTGTGGACTAATATACATGGTGAAATTAGATAATTAAATCAATTATCTTTTGGACCTTCACTAACTAAAATACACATAGGATGATTTATCTTGCTTTAGTTTTGGGCTAATATAATTAAATTATGATTGAGAGACTACTAAATATTCAAAGTGATTTGTATTAAATTATTAATTTATTTAGAGATTATTTAGTAAATAAACGCGGATAGTTAATATGAATATTAAACTAAAAATCTACAAGGGGAACTTATATTAATTGGGACCCTTACTTTATAAATTAAATCCGAATGCCAAAATAATTTTGTTAATAATAAACGTCAATATTGGATGTAAAACGGAAAGGACTAAAGTAAACACATATCGTAAGATGGTTAAATATTAATAGCAAAGATTTATATTATGGTATGGGGACTACAATAATGTTGTGTTGGGCTTTGGCTAGAGCTTGAATATTATTGTTAGAGTTTATACCGAACTTCAAGACTGAGGCAAACCATGGAACGTGCTGATTTGCAGGCAATGTGAGTAACTTATTTAAATGCATAATATTCATATGTGACTACTTGAACTTGATATCTGACTTATTATGATTGCCATGAGAATTCTTTTATATTTCCATGATAAAATTATTGAGATTGCTTTGCCATGTTAAATTATTACCATGAGGTTATATGTGAGAAACTCCAGTATGCATATTGTCATGGAGATAATATGAGACATCTATGAGAGTTTGATGCCACTTCGTGTGGCAAAGCACACACCGAGCGAGTCGGTGCACTAGCATGTCGGGCGAGCCGCATGCCTAGTTTTGTCTCCACGGGCGAGCTGTGAATTATTCCGGGCGAGCCGGAACTGTAGTATGTTGTATTTATGTAACAATTATTCTACCCTTGTTATATGTGTTTGTTGTGTTTTTAAATTTGTTACTTGCTAGGCAATTGGTTACCCCGTTGGGGGACTTAAATTTTACAGGTCCTGCCGATAAGGGCAAGGCCATTATGGGTCAGAGTTCTCACTGATGTTCAACTACGTGTCGAAGAGATAGAGATGCTTTTGAGATGCTCATGACTTAGTTTTTTTATGATACTTTTGGGATCGGGTAGATCCATAGACTTTATTAATTAAGATTTGGCATGTAATATCAATACTCTGATTTTGTAAGCGTACTCTGATGATGTTTTTGGATAGTTATCTGCACTATATATATATTATCCTTTGAAAAAAAAAGATTATTTATCCCGTATTTTGAGGTGCTTATAAAGTAGAGTTCCTGTAATCATTCTATAGAACTTAGGACGGGTGTTTCAATATCAGAGCCAGGTTTTGGTTTAAGTGAATTAAGTATCTGTTAGGTACTTAGTCTTAAACCTTAGGATTTGCATGATCACTATTAGAATAAGTGATGACTAATACGGGATATATGACCTTTTAAGAACCCATAGGACTTGGGTAGGGGTAATATAGGAAATATGTTCTTATAAATATGAATGTACCCCTAACAGCGGAATTGATTGATAATAATAACTCAAGTTATGGATACGCGAATTAAAACACTATACAACAGAGAGATATCTATAAATGACAAGAGCTTATATGATTATTAGCGCTAACATGATAAAGAGAATAAATCAAATGCATGAAACTCTAAATTTCAGGCCCATCGTCTAAGAGGATGATAACCAAAGTCGGGTGAACGAAAACATGAATGTGAACGTTGAGTCCGTTAACATTGAGAACACTGAGGGCGAGCAAGATGATGATGATGAGGTAGACCCAATCATGGCACAGGAGAATCGTATCATGAAGTATGTGACAAGATATGTACGTCATGCCATGGCAGAAGGACGGATGGAGAATCAACGTGACATACAGGAGATAAAGCAATTGATAGCAGCATCTAAGTCTGGTAATGGGGAAAATGAGCATAAGACACCTTCGGCCGAGGAAAAGAAAACTGGGTCTGGTACTGAAACTGGAAAATATGAGAGAACATCATTCAAGAACTTCAAAGGCTGTGGGGCCAAAGAGTTTGCGGGAGAGACTGAGCCGGTAAAGGCTCTGGAGTGGATTGAGTGCATGGAGCAAGCCATTCTGAGTCATTGCTCGGATTCAGACAGAGTTACCTATGCAGCGGGTATGTTAGTAGGACGAGATGGTACCTGGTGGTTGAATATTGAGAGAACAGTGGGATTTGATTTGATCCAGTCCATGAAGTGGGAGCAATTTACTCGAAGATTAAATGAACAATATTGTCCGACTGATATGGTGAAACAATTGGAGAAAGATTTTTTAGCGCTTGAGAAGGGGAGATTTCAGCTACCGAGTATGAGGCAGTGTTCAGAGAGAAATCTAAATTTGCGACAAGGTATGCGATAGACGAGGAACAAAATATTGATAGGTTTGTTGATGGTCTTCGACAGGGAATACGAGAGTTTGTAATATTGCAAAAGTTTCTGACGTTAGAAGAGGCTGCGATGAGTGCGCGAAAGTGCGAGAGAGATATGCAGAGGTCGACTTCTACGTATATGCTCCCGCCTTCAGCTAAGAGGGGTAGATTTGACAGCCCACAGCAGTTTCAGTCTCGTTCAACAGGATTCTCATCTGGATCATCTCATCACCGAAGACCAAACCAGCAGGGACAGGGTGGCCGATTTCAAGGCTCTACGAGAAAGACAGCTTTATCAGCTTCCCGTTCGGGATCACGATCACAGTCTCTGTCACAGTCACAGAGAGATTCTCAGAGGTGTGGGAAACGACATTCGGGGCAGTGTATGGGGTCATCACCTGCTTGTCATCATTGTGGGGAGTTTGGGCATCGACGAGTGAATTGTCCCAAGTCACCAGTGGTATGTTTTGATTGTGGGGTACAGGGGCTTTACTCAAGAGACTGCCAAGGCGAGTGCAGGCACAGAGCCGGAGTACGGCGTTAGTCCAGGAGGCGTCCTGGAGGTAACTCGGGTCAGCCGAGAAGAGATGAGACACCGAAGATGTGGTCACTGGTATTGCGATTATGTTATCTGAGAGACTCCATATGTGGTCACCTTTATTGTGATTATGTTATCTGAGATTGTTTGTGTCTACTTTATTTGCTCGTCAATTGGGTATTGTAGCTTCTGTGCTTTCTATTCCTATATCTGTTGAAACTGCAAATGGCACTGTGATTATGTTATCTGAGATTTATCGAGGGTGTACATTCAGCTTAGAGAGTACAGACTTTAACATTGATCTTATTCCAATGGTTATCGAGGGATTTGATGTGATTGTGGGCATGGATTGGCTAGCAGCCAATGATTCTCAGATTGTCTGTTCTAGACGCATGATTCAAATTTCTGTCGATTCTTATGACGAAATCTGTGTGTATGGTGAGAAACGCGTAGGGGATATGGGACTAATTTCTATGGTTGAGGCTCGCCGAAGCATTGCTAAAGGTTGTGGATCTTTTCTTTCTTATGCCATCGATTCTTCTGAAGTTAAGAAGCCAGTTTCTTATGTGCCGATTGTTAACCTCAGGAAATTAAGAAGTCAGTTTCTTAACCTCAGGAAATTCCCGAACAATCGGCACATAAGAAACTGACTTCTTAACTTCAGAAGAATCGATGGCATAAGCAAGAAAAGATCCACAACCTTAGCAATGCTTCGGCGAGCCTCAACCATAGAAATTAGTCCCATATCCCCTACGCGTTTCTCACCATACACACAGATTTCGTCATAAGAATCGACAGAAATTTGAATCATGCGTCTAGAACAGACAATCTGAGAATCATTGGCTGCTAGCCAATGCATGCCCACAATCACATCAAATCCCCCGATAACCATTGGAATAAGATCAATGTTAAAGTCTTTACTCTCTAAGCTGAATGTACACCCTCGATAAATCTCAGATAACATAATCACAGTGCCATTTGCAGTTTCAACAGATATAGGAATAGAAAGCACAGAAGCTACAATACCCAATTGACGAGCAAATAAAGTAGACACAAACAATCGGTTTATCCATTGGGATCCGACCGGAGAGGGCTGCCGGAGCTGCGCCGCCGCCGGCCGGCCGACTTGCTTTTCCTTTCTTCCTCTCTGGCCAGTGTTTTCCCTCTGTCCGTCACTTTCTTTCTTTGAATCTGCACAAACACACCTACACACCTTGATACCCTAAGATTGATATATGGGCTTGCAAATAAAATGAGACTTGGGCTTTCAACTAAAATTGATATTTGAGCTTTTAATTAAAATGATATTTGGGTTTTTAATTAAAATATAATTGGGCCTTTGAATTAATAAGATTTGGACCTATTAATTAAATGAGATTTGGGCTATTTTAATTTAATAAGTTTGGGCTTAAGCTAGATTAAATGGGTTGCTATATTTATTTAGTTTGGGCTAAGAAAAAAAAAAGATAAATAACTTAGATGGGTTGCACTATTATTGGTTTGGGTTGCCGCTAATTTCTTGGATTGGATTGATGTATATTAGTGTGGACTAATATACATGGTGAAATTAGATAATTAAATCAATTATCTTTTGGACCTTCACTAAATAAAATACACATAGGATGATTTATCTTGCTTTAGTTATGGGTTAATATAATAAAATTATGATTGAGAGACCACTAAATATTCAAAGTGATTTGTATTAAATTATTAATTTATTTAGAGATTATTTAGTAAATAAACGCGGATAGTTAATATGAATATTAAACTAAAAATCTACAAGGGGAACTTATATTAATTGGGACCTTACTTTATAAATTAAATCCGAATGCCAAAACAATTTTGTTAAAAATAAATGTCAATATTGGATGCAAAACGGAAAGGACTAAAGTAAACACATATCATAAGATGGTCAAATATTAAATCCACAGTTTTGATTAATGGATCTCCCACAAATGAATTCTCAATCTCGAAAGGATTAAGGCAAGGTGATCCCCTATCACCTTTTTTATTCATTATAGCCATGGAAGGCCTGCATGTGGCAATGCAAGAGGCTGTCCAGAAAGGAATTTTCAGAGGTATGCAATTGCCAAATAATGGCCCACTTGTATCTCATCATTTGTTTGCGGATGATGTTATTTTCTTGGGTGAATGGTGTTTTGAGAATGTGGCAAACGTTAAAAGAATTTTAAACTTCTTCCATTTAGCCTCTGGTTTGAAAATAAATTTTGAGAAGTGTAAAATATTTGGAGTAGGGGTGGAGTCGGAGGAGGTATATAGTATGACTCGGACATTGAGATGTGGAATGGGCACACTTCCGTTTTGATATTTGGGGATAACCATTGGAGCAAATATGTCAAATGCAATTCACTGGAAATCGATTGTTGAAAAAGTGGGGGAGAAATTATCAAATTGGAAAGAAAAATGTTTATCTTTTGGGGGCCGGGTTACTCTTTGCAAAGCGGTGCTAAACAACTTACTGTTATATTTAATGTCCTTATATAAAGCTCCACAGAATATAATTGATGCTTTAGATAAAATCAGAAGAAAATCATTTGGGGTATTTCGGCTGCTGGAAATTCAAAAGTAAGATGGGTGGATTGGAACAAAGTAATTGCTCCTAAAAAATTGGGTGGGTTGGGCATCGGATCTCTAGGAGCTGCAAACTTGGCTCTCTTAACAAAATGGTAGTGGCACTTTAAGATAGAAGAGGAGGCTTTTTGGGTGAAAGTAATTAAGTCCATCCACAACACTATTGCAGGAATGCTTTATCCATGGCTAAGAAATCCTATCATGGGCCTTGGCTAAATATCATTAAGGCACGTATGTCTTTATCGGACTTTAATATTCAGATTGACGATTTTTTCTCTCGTGTAGTCAGGAATGGCAGCTCAGTCAGGTTTGGACTGACAGATGGATCGGGAACTGCTCTCTTGATCGTGAATATCCAGATCTATTTCAAATTGACACTATCGGTGAATAGGAGACTAATTTTCAGAAATGATGTTTTGTCATTTAAATGGGAATGGTCCAACAGTTCGGAAGCAATCAGGTTACGTTTTGAAGTTTTGAAGATGGGAACGCTTCTTAAAGATGTGGTGTTGTGCGCTCGTAAGGATTATTGGCAATGGAAGGTTGATTCTTCGGGAGAATATTCGGTAAGTTCTCTTAGAAAAATTATAGAAGTTGTAACAACTCCGTATATTAGTAATAAATGCTTTTGGAATAGATGGCTTCCGGTTAAAGTTAATTGCT
Source organism: Centrapalus pauciflorus (assembly GCA_020465985.1). NCBI lineage: Eukaryota > Viridiplantae > Streptophyta > Magnoliopsida > Asterales > Asteraceae > Centrapalus > Centrapalus pauciflorus. The sequence goes on along the minus strand of JAANYP010003286.1, from coordinate 105,655 downwards.
TTTTGTGGAAAGTTTGGTTAGAAAGAATTCATACTAGAAGGAATTTGGCGTTAAGAAATATTAAATCCGGTACTATGTGTTGTCCCTTATGTATGGGGGGAAGAGGCATCTGAAGAGCATTTGTTCTATTTATGCTCGTTTAGTAAGGAAGTATGGAAATGGGTACTTTCTTGGAGCGAAGTTTGTATTGGGCAGCAACATCATTCGTTAAAAGAATTAATCGAGTTGATCATTACGTCTGCAAAAATCGAAGAGAAGACGTTCCTTTTTGGAAACAATTGTTGGTGGACTTATATGGTCGGTGTGAAAAGCAAGGAACGAGGTGGTATTCAACAACGGAAAAGTCACCTCTTCATTGATCAAGGAGGAATTCCTTATCAACGTTTTTTCTTGGTTAAAGTTTAGGGCGAATTGTAAGTCTTTATTATGGTCTCTTTGGGTTGTTTGTCCTTCGTCTTTTTTTCTGATCTTGTATGTTCATTTGCTAGCTCCTGGCTAGCTGCTACTTTATTTGTTTTGTATCGGTTGATGATTTAATATAGTGGGTGTGTTAAGCGGGGGTGATGGCAATGCCGAAGCTCCCGGTTAGCTCTGTCTTTTTGCCGTAAAAAAATACAACTTTTATTGTATATGATAATCATATATGTTTCAAATTAGTCGATAAAAATATCAATTTTTTTAAAAATAAATGTTTGTTTGATTATAATATATGACAGGCGGGGGCCTGTTAAAGGAATTTCACTTTTTATGTATCAAACTTCAGTGTTTTGAATGATGGAGCATACAGATATCTAACTTGCGTCGACATGTACCAACACGCCTACATACACTCAGGAGGTTGGTGTAGAGGAACAACCGAGAGAGTGTTCCAACACGCCGACATACGCTAAGGAGGTTGGTGTAGAGGAGCAACCGAGAGAGTGTTCGGTCAATGTTGTTGTACATCAAACTGAAATGTTATGAAACGTTTGGAAGCATCAAATAAATATTTACCAAGTTTTACTGTTAGTCGCCTGGATTTTGTTTAGACACTTTTACATGGTGTTTTTGTGACTATTTTTAGTCTCTTATCGAGTCTGCAGTGTACTCTTGCAAACTAAGAAAGCTGTAGATCCCAAAAGGTTTCCCTAGAGTATTGTTCTAAGTTGTAGAGGGGGGGGGGGGGGTGAATACAGCTAATTAAAATTCAACACCCTTTTCTCAATGTTTGTGTATACTATTAACAAGTGTTACAAAAGATGTTCAACTAATCTAAGACACACTCAGACTAGATACAATGAATACACTCACTTAGATGAACTCACTGATTTTACAAGACATAGATGGACAGCTTGAATAAGAATAGCTTAGACACACGTTATTGTTTTATTCAAGCAGACTTGCATGCATGGAATAACACACTTCAATGCACGATCTGAATTTCTCACTCTTGGTTGTCTCACAATCCTTGAGAAGCTCCTTTTATACTCTCACTGAGAATCTCAGTGAAGCTTCTTCATTGGACGATGAGATAGTGGGATGTCTTTCCAAAAAGACAAAACAACTTTTCTGCACATTCTGAAAAAGCAGACTTGTCTTCATGTGACAGAATCTTTGTCTTTTCCTTTTTGTCTCTGTTGCATAAGGCTTTAACCAAAAGAGGAATGTCAACTTTGCATCTTTCTTCTTTTGTTAAGGCCATTTTGATATAAGAAATGGTCTGTCACCCATTTCAAATATCCTTTTGTCTTCATATAACAGAACAGCGTAGGCAGGTTTTCGCAGTTTCTGTTTTCTTGGGTGATTAATTATATCTCAAATTACGGGGACTAACAGTGCAATATTAGATATTGTAGTAATTTAATTGTCATTGGATGACAATTAAATGATTATCTAGTCTTTTATTTATTATTGGATATTAAATAAAAGATGCATTTATTTGAATTAGTATTATCATCTACTATTAGATAATTAGATGGATAATTATAAACAAATAAATAAGAGATAATTATAAATAATTATCTAGTCATTTACATATTATTTAATAATATATAAAAGATAAATATTATTTAATAGATATATAATTATAGTATTAGGTTTAAATAATAAAGATAAGTATTAAGATATATATATTATATTATTATATTAGAGTTTGATTAAAACTGAAACTCTTAATATATATATATATATATATATATATATATATATATATATATATATATATATATATATATATATATATATATATATATATATATTTTAAACATACAAATTAAACATACATACACGAACACATTGTTTTGTGTGTGTGATGTGACAGCCGGCCAAGAAACCAAACAATCAAAATCATTTTTGGTTTTTCCCGTTCCTCGTGTGTTTGATTGCGTACCAGGCGCCGCTCGACGGTGTCATCGCCGGTGGATACCGAAAGCATCTCATTCGTGTATTTTTTTCATCAAATACAAATGTATGATTTTTAATGCTTTCATGCTACTTATCTTATGTTAACTTGATCATCCGTGTACGTGATTCGTAAATTTTAAAAAGCTTCTGTTGTGCGTTTAATCGAGGTTAAGTAACATAATGATGGTATTATTCATGTATTTATGTCCAACGTTCTTATAGTTTCGATTTTAATGATTAAAAGTGTTTAAACGATCGAAATCGATAATTAAAACGTTTAAGTTTTTCGAAATCGATAATTAAAACGTTTAAGTTTTTTATTCAGCTTGGATAAAATCGACCAAAGGGTTTGGATACCCCATGGTGATTCTTGGCCACCTTGGAGTTTCTCGGAACTCGGAATTTTGAAACCTTAGTTCTTTTTATTTAGTTGATGTTTGATTGTTTAAAGTTTTAATTAATTAAAATCGAGAATTAAACGTTTCGGTCCCCGAAATCAAGCCTTGAGATTTCGACCATGGGTTGAGACCCATGATCTCTCGGCTATGATGTGGTAGCCGAAGCCATGGATGGTTTGTTCCGCCGTGCTCTTTAGTGTACAGTTAAAACTCAAACGATTAAATTAAATGCGTTAAAATCGAATCAATAAATTAAAAGCGTTTGGTTATTAATATTTAAACATTTATGACAAAATATATGTATATATATTTCCGTTTTATAATTTTAAAGTGGAAGACTTTATTAGTTTTATAAAGTTCACAAATCGGTTTAAATATTATTAGGTTCGATAATTAAACGATTAATTAGAATATGAAAATCAAATAATTATAGTGAATTGAGTAATGGCTTTGATTAATTTCAGTCATCAAAGGGTTTAATACTCTACTTATTTTCGGTTCATATGGGTTATTGAACCCGAGAGTGAGTCGGTTAACTAAGTTAGTGTAGGTCCTAAAAGGTTTCCCTAACGTATTGTTCTAAGCTGTAGGGGGGGGGTGAATATAGCAAAATAAAACTCAATACACTTTTCTCAATATTTGTGTATATTATTAATAATTGTTAATTATAAACAAGCTTGACTGCGGAAAGGTTCAAGCTGAGACGACAAATACAACAGATGTTTAACTAATCTAAGACGCACTAAGACTAGATATAATGAATACACTCACTAAGATGAACTCATTGTTTTACAAGACACAGATGGACAGCTTGAATAAGAACAGCTTGGACACACGTTACTGTTTTATTCAAGCAGACTTGCATGCATGAAAAACACACTTCAACGCACGATCTGAATTTCTCACTCTTGGTTATCTCACAATCCTTAGAAGCTTCCTTTTATACTCTCACTGAGAATCTCAGTGAAGCTTCCTCATTGGACAGGGAGATAGTGAGATGTCTTTCCAAAAAGACAAAGCAACTTTTCAGCACATTCTGATAAAGTACACTTGTCTTTCATGTGGTAGAATCTTTGTCTTTTTCTTTTTGTCTCTGTTGCAGAAGCCTTTAACTAAAACATGAATGCCAACTTTGCAACTTTCATCTTCTATTAAGGCTATTTTGATATAAGAAATGGTCTGTCACCCATTTCAGATATCCCTTTGTCTTCATGTAACAGAGCAGCATAGGCAGCTTTTGCAGCTTCTGTTTTTCCACTTTGTCTTTGACTTTGTAACTGATCTTGTAGTCTAAAACAATACATGAGGACATGGAAACATATTTCATAAAGTGTTTAGCCTGTTCACAAAGAACAGCATCTGTTCACAAAGAACAGAACACTTAGAATTTGTCCAAGCTGCTCAACAGAATAAACCAGCGTAGACAGTTTATGTCCAGCCTGTTCAACAGAGTGAACAGCTTGGGCAATCTGCCTTAGTTGCAACGAATGCAACAGGGTAAACAGCTTTGACTTATATTGCAAATCACTTTTCAGGTTTCAATACGACATTAAGAGACCTTAAATTATACCTTTAAGTGCATCAAAAAGGTTTGATTAAGAATCTCCCCCTAAGATGTAGAGCAGGTTTGACTGAGGCCTTTTTGTGCCTAACAATCTCCCCCTATTTGCAATAATCAGTCTAAGCTGATTTTACAATAATCACTATATATTTTTACAATACACTTTGCTGAAGTAAAATAACAACATTTGAGTAAAGTAAAGGATCAGTTTATATATATAGATTTTGATTACAAAACAACATATGTTCTTACAAGAGCACAACTGATGTACTAATGTAGATTACAACTAATGTAAAGGACAAGTTACAACTAATGTAACAAAGTACAACTAATGTACAAAAAAAATTCAACATGTTGGACTGTTGATGATGGGAGCAAGTAATGGCAAGCCTGTCCAACTGATGGACATCTTCCATTCTTCATCTACGCAAGTAGTAGATGGACCTCCAAGCTGTGGAGCTTCTCCTTCAAACATTGGATCAAGCTCCTCCCTTGTTTCTTCAATTTCCTCCATTTCAACCCTTAGGAATCTGAAGTTGGGATGTTGGAGCTCTCCTCTTTCATGGAACCCTTTGAGCTATTCCCAGATAGCTGCTCTCCATTTTACATATTTTCTAAAGGAGTTTGCAAGTCTAAAAGCAATAAGCTGCTTAAGACCAACCTTGAGTAAATCTGATGCTCTCTGGAAACACTTTTTCTTTGTAAGGGGATCTACAAAAAAAGATACCCCCAGCTCAGGTTCTTCAATCAGCTTATCTTCCTCATGTTCCACTCCCTTGGGCAGGCTGTGATCTACTCCTTTGATTTCCACGGCTACATCACCTTGATTAATCATTATGAGGAGTTCTTCCAGCTCTGTATCCTTTCTTCTCCTCCTGGCCTTTATCTTGGGTTCAACCACTGATGTACCCTTGATTTGTTCTTCTGTGATCAGGCCAAGATTCTTCACTCTCTCCATTAATGTTTTGACATATGCCCTGATAGTCTTAGCAGTTTCAGACTTAGACTGGCTCAGGGCAACTGCCAATTCTACCCATTCTCTGAATCCCGTTTGAGCAACATCAGTGTGTTCATATGCTTCCAGTTCTGGACCTTCAGCACCCATTTTGGTTATCTGTATATTCCACTGTTTGCCTTTTCTTGAAATGGGAACAGCTTTGACAATGGTCTCCTTAGCAAGTCTTCTGTTTGCAACATCAAAGAACTTTTTCCTTGCCAGGTTGTCAAAGTGAATATGGGCTCTTCTTCTTCTTCTTGTTCCAGTATCAGATGTCTCCTTCTGCTTGACCTGTCCCCATGAATGGATTTCTCCCCCTTATATAGTGCAGGGTTTGGAGATCCAGCCTGAGTAGGCTGAGCAGCTTCAGTTGGATAAGAGACATCCTCAGTAGGAATTGTAGGACCTATTTGTGAGGCACCTGCTGCTTGACCTATGGATGTTGATTTCTCCTTTGAATGAGAAGAAGATTTCTCCCCCTTAGACTTGGTCTTTGAGGCAAATATTTTCTCCCCCTTTGAAGGAGATGACACATAGCCTTCAACACCTGGTCTGCCTGGAGAAACAAATTCAGCAGGCATAGTAGCAGTTTTGGCAGCAGGTTTGGGGCCAACCAGGCTATGCACTAAGAAAGCCAAGTATTCCTTAACCTCTGCAAGTTGGGTAAGGCAGGTCTGAAGAGAGGTAGTTTGGGAAGCAGCAATAGAATACAGCTTAGAGAGGGCTTCCGTGTCAGAAGCTGTGAATAACAAACTTTGAAGCTGTGCAGATGTAGTTCAAGAGAATCTTGCACATCATCAAGGTTTGATGACACAGAATTGGACAGAGAGACTATTAAAGTGTTTAAGCTGGCCAATGTAGAAGGAAGGGTAGTTGTGCAAGTGTTAGGAGAGTGGACAGTTGTTGGGAGACAGCTGCCAGAGTGAACACAGAGTCCTGTTGAGTGGAAAGGATAGAGGAGAGGGTAGTGGAGATTGTATGCAGCTGTGCAGTGAGTGCAAGCAGCTGTGAGGATTGATCAGCTTGAGGAAGAGAGGTTGGAAAGGAATTCTTGAACGAATCAAAGAAACCTTTAAGTTGTGCAGACACAGAGTCTAATGTCATGGTTGGTAAGGAGGTCATGGTGTTTTCCAAAGAACCAACTTTGTTGGTCAGCAATGATAGTTGATCCTTCTAAGGAAGATCTTTGGGGGATGGAGGAGTATGTGTGGATTGTTTGGATTGGGTGGATGGTGAAGAATGAGAATGAGATGAGGATGAGGCAGGTGTTTGAGGATGTGTGGGGGAAGGTAGGGATACTTTAGAAAGAAGTTCCATAGCCTGGGCATAAGTGAGATGGCCTAGCTTGGAAGGGTCAATAGATCCTTCAGCAGTGGCTATTTCTGCATCATGACGAAAAGTGGTAGGAGTTGGTGGCCTTTCAGATGCTTCTTGTGTTGCAACACCTTCTTCAAGACCTGGGGTGGTTCCCTCAGCGGTACCTTGGTTTATAGGTACCTCGTCATGAGGAGTTTGTCAGGATCTAAATATGAATTACCAAGACTAACTGATTTGAATTTATCAGAGTATAAAACAATAATCTTGCTTTGAATCAAAGTTTAATCAAGAAGTTTGCGGAACAACACTTAATTATTTTAACAAAAACTTTCAGAATCAATAATGAATAAACACACAAGAAGTAATCAAGACTGTTTGTATTGCTGAATTCAATGATTACAATCACCTCTAATCTGTTTGATTAGACGAAGAACACAGACTGTTCTTAGGGTTTTACAACCTTAGAGGCTTATGAAAACTTAATCAACAAAGCAATTACAGACTCAAAATATGCAGAAAACTCCTATACAATAGAAAGACCTATTCTATGTATTTATATTGCTTCTTGATATGTTTCCTTGACGAATAATGACTTCTCTGATAGTAGATATGCTGGAATCTTCACATAGATATCGTTTCCTGAAAATCAGCACTTTCTGTTTCTGAAACTGTTGAGCAGCTTGAATCCTTGACAGCATGAGCAGAGCAGCTTGAGTTGTTTTGCTCTGGCAGCTTGAACTTTTACACTAGCAGCTCGAGTTTCTTCAACTAGCAGCATGAACTTTGTATTTACATTTAAAAACTACTAACAGTCTGAGAAGTTTAACTAACAGCTTGAATATACTTAAACTATTTCCCAACAATCTCCCCCTAACTTAAATTCTTTACACAAGACTTTAAGTTCTATACAAAAAAAATGGAAATGATTAAGTAAGCTGTTATTTACAAACCAAGGCTTACAAAACTTACAGCTGTGCAAGTTTATGATCTAAAGCCTTCAAAAATTCTCTCTTCATCTCTTCTTTATCACAAGATATTCTAGCTGATTTTATTTGCAGCAACATATCTTTTGAAAAATTGTAAAACTCAAGATTGAAAAAGATACCAGACCCATCTGTGAATTTGATTATGTATGTCTTTGACTTGACAAACAGATCAATTTGCTTGATCTTTTCCCTTTCCTCTCAGCATCTTCTATCTCTTGTCTTGCAAATTCAGGGTCAACCACTGTACTTAGATCTCTGATGAGTTGTTTAACTTGTGGAAGAGCAGATCTAACTTGTGTAACAGACTATGTTGTACATCTTTATCAGTTCATCCCTGGTCAGCTTCTGAACCATTTGCCAGAATGTATCAATCTCTTCTTCTGGTCCAGACTCTCTTCTTATTACAAACTTGACCCTTAAATCTCTTTCATCCAGTGACTTAGCAAACCAGTAGTTGATTTGAGGCTTTGTGAAATCATGTTGATCAATCAACTTCTCTATCTCCATGGCCTTTTGCAGTTGCTGATCAAATAGCACCCTCTTAACAGATGAAGGAATAGAAACAACTGCTTGATCAGTGGGAGCAGGTGTACTGGCAGCAGCTTCAGTTTGGACTGATTTTGTTGATGGTTGGACTTCTTGGGATGGTTGAGCTTTTGGAGAGACTTTTGTTTTCTTTCTTTTCTCCATTTCTTTGTCATGGATCTCCTGCAGCCTTTCAGCAGTCATGGACTGAGCCATTTTCTTTGGGATACCTGCTGCAAAGGCAAAATTGATTAAGAATCTTCTGTGCTCAGCCTTGGTGTGCCCTGTTGGCATTTTTCTCTTCATAGCTCCTTTCTTAACCACAAACTCCTTTAAGTAATCACCTAAAGTCTCATCATCATCCATTGGGGTTTGGGCTTGCTGATCTAATTCCTTGTCCTGTTCTTCTGCTATTCTTTTGGCAATTTCAGCATCAAAGGCAATTTGGGCTTCTGTGGAAGAGAATTTATGCTTTGGACTGACTTGGGAACCTCCTGATTCTCCCCCTTTTTGGAAGCATTGGTTTGGTCAGAAGGACCTACAACCTTTGCCCCTTGGGTTTGAATCATCTGCTCTAATTTCATAATTTTATTTCCACAGAGAGTGAACCCTTTGTGAAGATAATCCATTCGCTTATTCTGAGCAGCCACTGCCTGTTTAAGTTCAAAAATTTGAGCCCCCTGTGCAGCAATGATGGACATTTGATATTCCAACATGGCTACAACAGGTTTCAGCTTGGGATCCGTCAAAAGCAAGAGTTGCAGACTTGTCTCAAGATGTGAAAACACCTGGGGTGCTTGTGATCTATCACTGACATTAAGACCAGAAGTAGAAACTTCTGGGCTCCTCTTTTCTTGGTTCTGGGGACTTCCAGCTTGTGTTTGCACACTTGCTATTGCCGTGAGCGTGGTCTTAACTATGTTGGCCCTGTCCTGTGCCTCTTGTGCAGAGACATCAGTAGTGCCAGCCACAGAACTCATATGAATCATCTCTGAAGAGATGTTCACCTCCTGAGAGAGGATGGGATTCCTCAATTGGTTCCCTTTGGATATTCTGTGCAGAAGTATCCTTCTGCACAGGGATATATAGCTCTTGTTGATGGGAGGAGGAGGAAGGAGCTCCTGGTCCCCTTTTCCTTTTATATAAGAATTTTAGAGGGCGTCTTGGCTGTACAAAAAGATCAGAAGGAATTTGTGTATCATGAGGAGTGGGTTGGGGTCCTGGGGGTGAAGCAGGAATGTTGGGCTGTGTCTGCTCAGGACCCTCTCCTCTGTTTCTTGGAATGATGTTCATCATTGCAGAGGGCAATGGAACATCTACACTGACAAAATTGGCACTTGGCTTTATCAGCCTTTTGATTGAAGACAATGAGTGCCTATGGGAAACATGTATCCGTTTATGTAAATGTGGAGTTGTGCAGGTGTGTGCAATAATTTCTGCCAAAAACCTAGGATACATCAAAAATTTTCCATTCTTTAGGGAATGATGCCTTAACATTCCTTGAAAGATCATGTTTGAAAAATTGAACTGTTGGCCAGTAGAAAAGCACACTAAGGCAGTGGCAATATTTGAAGAAAACTCAGACCAACCAGTTCTTTTGGGGCTTAAACATTGCTGAATAATGTGCACAAGGTATTTCCATTTAGGAGAAAAATGTGCCTTAAGAAAAGTAAAAGAATCAGCAGGACCCCTATAACCAATATTTGGAAGACCAAAATGTAAAGCTTGAAGGGATAGGTCGGTCATACCTGAGGCATCTTGAAGATGCAAGTGATGTTTGATGGATTCCTCAGTGATATTGATGACAGTTCCATCAATCTTGGATATGAGAGTAGGCACTCCATTGATGGTTTGAACAGATTCATGATTCCAAAACTGTTCAATATGGGAGATGTATATAGTAGGGTTTATGGTTAGGGCATAATGGATATGGGAGTGCCTGAGGAAATCCATCATTGCATGAAACGGTTGAAGTTCAGAGTGTTTTAGGGTGTATGGGAGGCAGTTATGCTCTTTTACAAACTCCATTGATGAAGAAACGATGGTTTAGGGTTTGAAAGAAGAATGTGTGATTCGTTCAGAGAGAAAGCAAGAGGCCGTGGAAGAAGAATTTGTAACTGGTAGTTACAACTGAATGAAATCGGGACCTTTAAAGGCTTCGAAAAGGTTGGGTCCCGCGCACACATTTGAAAAATTACCCAAATACCCTGCACATTTTGACAGATCAAGTGAAAATAACTAGCAGTCCGAGAAAATGAACTAGCAGCATAAGAAAATTCTCATGCTGTTAGTTTAAAATTATGCAACTTTTCAATGAAACAGTGTCTCCCCCTTAAATAAGCATACTGAGTAGATAATAATGAAAACCAATTAATCCATGTTTACCATACCAATATTTGATACTAGGAAAGTGAACCTTCCCACATCAAAACATTTTGTAAATAGATCAGCTAACTGATCATCTGTATGTATTTTGGTAACTTGGATTAACTTCTTTTCATTACAGTCTCTGATGAAGTGAAATCTGATTTCTATATGCTTGGTTTTTGGGAATTTCACTGGGTTTTGCACAATGCTGATTGCACTTGAATTGTCAATATAAATAGGAGTGGATAAGAAATTCATACCATAGTCTCTTAGTTGATTTTGAATCCACATTACCTGGGAGCAGCAGCTTGCAGCTGCTACGTATTCTGCTTCAGTGGATGATGTGGAGACAGTTGTTTGCTTTTTGCATTGCCAAGAGACCAGTCTTGCTCCTAAGTATTGACATCCACCAGTTGTGGATTTCCTGTCAATGTTGCATCCACCATAGTCACTGTCAGAATAAGCAGTTAGTTCAAAAGGAGAGTCTTTAGGATACCATAGGCCTAAATGTGGTTGGCCTTTAAGATATCTAAAGATTCTCTTAACAGCAACCAAGTGAGAATCCTTTGGAGAGCATTGAAACCTAGCACACACACAGACAGCAAACATAATATCAGGTCTGGAAGATGTTAGATACATGAGAGATCCTATAAGAGATCTGTATAGATGAATGTCCACATCTATGCCATCTTTGTCTGTATGGAGCTGTTTATGAGGATCCATTGGAGTGCTTGCAACCTTTGTGTCTTGATAGCCAAACTTTTCCAGTATGTCTTTCACATACTTTGATTGACTTATGAAAAGACCAGTAGGCTTCTGTTTAACCTGCAGCCCTAGAAAGAATGTGAGTTCCCCCATTGAACTCATTTGAAACTTTTTGTGCATTAGGGCCTCAAACTCTTTGCACAAACCATCATTGGTTGAACCAAAGATGATGTCATCAACATAGATTTGGACAAGCAGAATCTCATCTTTGATAGACTTAGTGAAGAGTGTTTTGTCCAAAGTGCCTCTCTTGAATTCATTCTGTAGAAGATATGATGACAGAGTGTCATACCATGCTCTGGGGGCTTGGTGAAGACCATAGAGAGCCTTGTCTAGCTTGTACACTCTCTCTGGATACTTGTAATCTTCAAAACCAGGAGGTTGACACACATATACTTCCTCTTCAATTGTCCCATACAGGAAAGCAGACTTGACATCCATTTGATACACTTTAAATCCTTTGAAGCTTGCATAGGCTAGAAATAGTCTGATGGCTTCAATTCTTGCTACTGGAGCAAATACATCATCATAATCAATGCCTTCTTCTTGAGTGTACCCTTGTGCTACTAGTCTTGCTTTGTTCTTGATGACTATCCCTCTCTCATCCTTCTTGTTTCTGAACACCCATCTTGTACCAATTGCTCTCTTACCTTTAGGAAGATCCACCAGAGTCCATACGTTCTGAATTTTGAACTGTAAAAGCTCTTCTTGCATAGCTTCAATCCAGGATGAATCTTTTAATGCTTCTGATGCCTTTTTGGGTTCTAGTTGAGACATGAAACAGGCATGTTCAAAAGCAGCTAGACTGAATTCAGGGACTGTTTGTTCAGCAGCAGCAGTCTCATTGTGAACCATTTTCCTTGTTTGAACAGGAGTGCTTGGATCACCCAGTATTTGATTGAGAGGGTGATACTTGTGAACCCTTAGTGTGGGCTCTCTCTTTGTTTGAAAAGAAGTTCCAAGATTTGTATCATCTCCATCAGAACTAGTAAAAGGATCAGCTTCATGAACAGCCTGTCTTGAATCTGGGACTGTGTCCCTTTGTGTTGGAGTTGTTCTCTCAGGACTTGGGAGTGGCATTTCAGTATCTGGATGTGCATCATGTTGGGCATTCAGGACCCCTGGAGGATCACATGACAGAAGTGGTAGAGTGGTGTAATCATCCCAACTTGTTGAATCTGCAGCAGTCTGAAATTTTGTGCCAACAACTTTAGAAATTGTATTGACAGCATGAGAATTTGTGTTAGCAGCTTCAACCCTGTATGCATCAGCTTCTGCAATATACTCAACAAAGCTCAGAGAATGTGTTAGTGAATCTAAATCAAACAACCAATCAGGACCAGTGCCTTTGATATTAGCAGTATTTTCATTAAATTCAACATTGGCACTTTCTTCAATTGTTTTAGACACATTGTTGTATACTCTATAGGCTTTGCTTTGAGTTGAGTATCCTACAAAGAATCCTTCTTCAGCTTTACTTTCAAACTTTCCTAAGTGAGTTTTAGTGTGAAGAATAGTACATGGGCATCCAAAAGGCTTGAAGAAAGCAATTAGGGGACTTCTGTTATGGAATAACTCATAGGGAGTTTTCCCTTTTGATTGAACAACTTGAACCCTATTTAGAACATAACAGGCTGTATTAACAGCTTCTGCCCAGAAAGTCATTGGCAGATTTGAATCAGCTAACACTGTTCTAGCAGCCTCAATTAATGTTCTGTTCTTTCTTTCAGCTACACCATTTTGTTGTGGTGTTCTTGGTGCACTATATTGTCTAGCAATGCCTTTGGACTCACAGAAACTGTTTAGAATGTGATTTTTAAATTCAGTTCCATTGTCTGATCTTATCACCTTAACTTTGGAATTTGATTGGTTTTCTATCTTAAGGATAAAAGACTTAACTAGCTCAGCAGTTTCATCTTTGGACCTAAGAAAGTAAACCCAAGTAAATCTGGTGAAATCATCAACAATGACTAAACAGTATGCCCTTTTATTCAAACTCAAAACAGATGTTGGACCAAATAGATCCATATGTAGCAACTGAAGGATAGATGAGATTGAATTTACTTCTTTGGTCTTATGAGAAGTTTTGTGTTGCTTACCTTTAAGGCATGCTACACAATGATCATCACAAATGAACTCCTTTTGTGGTAAGCCTCTTACCAGATTCTTTTTAACTAAAGCATTCATGAACTTGAAGTTCATGTGACACATCCTTCTATGCCAAAGAGCAGACTCATTTGATGATGCTTTGGATATTAAACAGCTTAAAGTATTTGATTTAGATAAGAGATCTGTGTCCAGGCAGTAAACATTGTCCTTTCTTGGTGTTCTTAGTAAAACAAGATTTTCAGGAACTTTGAAATCTTTTGAAAGAACAATGCACTCAGAATCTGTGAACAGAACAATGTTTTGTTTGTCACAGATTTGAGAGACACTTAATAAATTGTACTTAAGTTGTTCAACATACAAAACATCATGGAATGTCATGTTGCCTGCATTAACAGTACCTTTACCTGTAACCTTACCTCCTTTTGAGTTGCCTCCAAATGCAACAAAACCTCCATCAAAACCTTTGAAATTTGACAAGCATTCAGAGTTGCCTGTCATGTGCCTAGAGCATCCACTGTCAGATGCCATCTTGTTCTATGAGGAGACCTGTGGTTGCCCTGCACAAATAACAGCTTAGTTAGTAGTGGAGTAAACCCAAACCAAATTGGTTTTGGGTTGGCCTTGTACATTGACATAACTAAATACTGTTTTTGACTTCTTGTATTTAGTGAGATCTACTGATGGAGTCTTTGGAGAGTATTTGGTGATTATATGAGGTATCCAACTATTTTGATCATCTTTTCTTCTAACAGTCTCAGATGGTTCACTAGCAGCTCCAGATTGATGCTCAGCAATTTGAGCTGTGTTTGTAGTGCTAACAGTTTCAGTTTTTGCACTAACAGCATCAGATTTTGACTTAACAGTCTGATCTTTTGCATTAGCAGTTTGAGCATCAGATTTGTCCTCGACACACCATATTTGTTTAAAACTTGATTTAGGCTTTGCCAAAACTTGTTTTTGATGTGTGGACTGTTTTTTATTAACTTTGTAAAACCTGTGATCAACTGTTTTCTTTGGAACTGCTGTGGAAGGTTTCACTTTTGAGTGTTTTGCCTGAATAAGATTTGATTTTGTGTGAGACACAGTCTGTTTTGCAACAGCTGGTTTGTAAAAACAATCTTTGGCTAAGTGATTAGATATATTTCTAACCCCTGAGTAACTAATAATCAAGTGAGACACAAATCTTATACTTCGTATTTTTCTGGTAATCTCAAATATCTAGCCATTCTGGACGAGAATTCTGATTTATTGGCAAAGAGGCGAAGAAATAGATTCATCATCCCACTCGAATCGATTCAAGAAGGCGAGAACCAACTAAGACCTTGTTCAGGTATCTCAATTGAAATCCCCAAAAATGGTATTCTCCGTAGAAATAGTATTCTTGCTTATTTCAATGATCCTCGATATACAAGAAAGAGCTCCGGACTTACTAAATATGAGAGTAGAGAACTGGATTCAATCGTCAACGAAGAGGATTTGATTGAGTATCGAGGAGTCAAAATATTTTGGCCAAAATACCAAAAGGAAGTAAATCCTTTTTTTTTATTCCCATGGAAGTCCACATTTTGGCCGAATCTTTTTCCATAATAGTGTGACACAATAGTATTATTAGGGTAGATACAAAAATCACTTTAAATAAAAGAAGTCGGGTAGGCGGATTCGTCCGAGTAAAGAAAAAAAGCATGAAAAATTAAAATAATAATCTTTTCTTGAGATATCCATTTTCCTGGGAAGACAAATAAGGCATTCCGATTGATACCACCAGGAGGGGGGGGGGGGATTTCAAAGAATACAAAAAATTGAAAAAGTGGCTTTATATCTAACGAATGAAACTTTCCAGGTATGAAAAAAAGTATTTTGTTTTGGTTCAACCTGTAGTCCCATATAAAAAAACGGATGGTATGAATTTAGGAAGACATTTCCTGTCGGATGTCTTGCAGGAAAGGGATAATCTACAACTTCGAGTTGTCATATATCCTTTATTACGACCCAATTCTTGAAATATGGGACACAAGTATTCAATTAGTTCAGACTTCTTTAGTGTTGAAATGGGTCCAAGACAAAAAGATCGAAAAGCCCTGTGATTCCTTTGTTGAAATAAGGACAAATGGTTTGCTTAGAGATTTTCTAAGAATCGACTTAGTGAAGTCGCCTATTTCGTATACTGGAAAAAGGAACGACCTGTCGGGTTCAGAGGAGAATGGATCAGATCGCGCTAATGTCAATCCGTTTTCTTCCATTTATTCCTATTCCAAGTCAAGGATTCAAGAATCCCTTAATCCAAAAAAAGGAACTATTCATACGTTGTTGAATCGAAATAAGGAATCTCAATTTGATAATTTTGTCATCATTCAATTGTTCTCGAATAGGCCCATCCAACGGTGTAAAATCTCCCAATCTGATAAAATAATCAATAAAAAGAGGATTCCCTAATTCCAATTAGGAATTCATTGGGCCCCTTAGGAACAGGCTTTCGGATTTATAGTTTTGATTTATTTCCCCATTTAATAACCCATAATCAGATCTTGGTAACTAACTATTTGCAACTTAAATTTTTAAAACAGATTTTTCAAAAACTTACATATTATTTACCGAATCAAAATGGTAAACTTTATAATCCCTATTCATGCGTAACATCATTTTGAATCCATTCAATTTGAATTGGTATTTTCTCCATTACAATTATTGTGAAGAGACATCTACAATCGTTAGTCTTGGGCAATTTCTTTGTGAAAATGTATGTATAGCCAGAAAAGTGTCGCATTTAAAATCGGGTCAAGTTCTAATTGTTCAAGTTGACTTTGTGGTAATACGATCAGCTAAGCCTTATTTGTTATTTGGCTACTCCAGGGGCAACTGTTCATGGACATTATGGGGGAATCCTTTACGAATGAGATACATTAGTTACATTTATATATGAAAAATCAAGATCTGGTGATATAACACAAGGTCTTCCAAAAGTGGAACAGTGCATTCGATTGATTCAATATTGATGAATCTCGAAAAGAGAATTGAGGGTTGGAACAAATGTATCACAAGAATTCTTGGAATTCCTTGGGCATTCTTGATCCCATGAGGCGCAGATACATAATAGGCATATAGAAATTATTGTAGGTCAAATAACATCAAAAGTGTTGGTTTCAGAAGATGAAATGTCTAATGTTTTTTCGCATGGAGAACTAATTGGATTGCTGGGAGCGAAACGAATGGGGTAGGCATTGGACGAAGCGATCTGTTACCAAGCCGTTTTATTGGGAATAACAAGAGCATCTATGAATACTCAAAGTTACATATCCGAAGCGAGTTTTCAAGAAACTGCTCAAGTTTTAGCAAAAGCAGCTCTCCTGGGCCGTATCGATTGGTTAAAAGGCCTGAAAGAAAACGTTGTTCCGGGGGGGGGGGGGGGGGGGGGATGATACCTATTGGTAGCGGCTGCAAAACACCTTCAAGCGAACCTAACAAGATTGCCTTTGAACTCAAAAAAAAATCTATTAGAGGGGGAAAAATATATTTTTGTTCTACCACAGAAAATTATTGGATTCTTTCCTTTCAAAGAATTTCCATGATACACAAGAACAATCCATTTTTTAGGATTTAATGCTCCCTAAGAGCAGATTCATCCCTTTCTTTTATTTTTTAAAAGTATCTATTGTTCCAGTCATTTGATTTGGTAATAGTAATAAAAAAAGTAACAAATAGAAAAGAATAATGGTTTGGGTTGTGTATCTATGCCAATATACGGTAGAAGAGAAGGTTCCATCGGAACAATTATTTATTTTTATTTCAAGAAACCTCTTCTCCCTTTTTTTTCAAAAGGGGGAGGCAGTGTGTGTGGGGAGAAATGACAAGAAGATATTGAAACATTAAATTAGAAGAGATGATGGAAGTAGGAGTTCATTTTGGCCATGGTACTAGGAAATGGAATCCTAAAATGCCACCTTATATCTCTGCAAAACGTAAAGGTATTCATATTACTAATTTTACTAGAACTGCTCGTTTTTTTATCATAAGCTTGTGATTTGGTTTTTGATGCAGCAAGTAGGGCAACACAATTCTTAATTGTTGGGACTAAAAATAAAGAAGTTGATTCAGTAGTATGGGCTCCAATAAGGGCTCGGTGTCATTATGTTAATAAAAAATGGCTCGGCGGTATGTTAACGTATTGGTCCACTACTGAATCGAGACTTCATAAGTTTAGAGACTTGAGAACCGAACAAAAAATAGAGGGACTCAACCGCCTTCCCAAAAGAGATGCGGCTATGTTGAAAAGACAATTATCTCATTTGCAGACATATTTGGGCGGGATTAAATATATGGTAGGGTTACCCGATATTGTAATCATCGTTGATCAGCAGGAAGAATAACGACCCTTCAAGAATGTATCACGTTGGGAATTCCAACAATTTGTTTGATCGATACAAATTGAGACCCCAATCTCGCAGATTTTTCGATTCCAACCAATGATGACGCTATATCTTCAATCTGATTAATTCTTTAGAAATTAGTATTTGCAATTGGACGTTCTGGCTATATAAGAAATTCGTTATTAATATTAATAATAAGATAAATAACTTATTTCATTTCGGAACCTTCATGGATTTATCAAATCGGTTACTATTTCTGAACATCAAAAAAGAGATAAAAATAACAAGGAATAGAATTTGATTAGTTGGTATTCAAAATATACGATTCAAGTAGTCAAGTCGAGAAAGAGATGGTTGAATCAAAATAATTTTGTTTAAAGTTCTATTTTTATCGGAGGGGAATATGAATGTTCTATCATGTTCCATAAGCACACTAAATGGGTTATACGATATATTCGGTGTGGAAGTAGGCCAACATTTTTATTGGAAAATCGGGGGTTTTTCAAGTCCACGGCCAAGTACTTATTACTTCTTGGGTTGTAATTGCTATCTTATTAGGTTCAGCAACTCTAGCCGGTCGGAATGGTTTGTGGGAGCTAAAAGAGTTCAATCGTCTTTCCTTGTGTGTTGATTTTGTCCCTTAGGTTTTTAACCCAATTGGTTTGTCCGTATGGCTCTCGGAAACCAATTTAGTTTTGGCAAGACTATGTCACCATGTGGTTGTATGTTTTATTTCTTTATGCTTTATATATATTTCTGTGGTTGTGGTGACAAAGTGAAAAAGTAAAGTATTTAAAAGGAAGTTTAAATTGGAAATTTTAATTATTTTGTCAAGTGTTTAATATGACATTTTTATGAAATTAGTTTTTCAAAATGTCATATGATCAAAGAGCTGAAAAACTTTAAAACTGGTACATTAACTAGATTGCTAGATTGTTTACCAGAACATGTGGTGTCTAGGATAGTCACGATCGGGCTGCGGTTCTTGGAATTTCCGAAACATTTATAACCGAAGGATCTTGCCCGCCGACTGACACCCAAATAAAAAATTTGACGCAACATGTCGTCCATATAGTGGCAGTCACAGTGACCGGTCGTCGTAAGTAGGTTCAGCGTCCGTTGGGTACTTACGCCGCAAACTCGGGAATCTGTGAGGTGAGCATTGCGGATCCTAAGTGAGACTTAGGCTAGTGACTTGCAGTTGTTATATGGTGTGTGTAAGTGGTGGTTCCTCAGTAAGAATGTTGCCCAAGGTGTGGATAAGATTAAACATGATCAATTTGAGAAATTGAAAATCTAATAAGATCTAAGAGTTGCAAGGGAGTTGTAGTTGGTAATAAGTTGCCTGCCTAAGTAGCTTACTCATGTAGGTTCGGCCTCTGTTGGGTGCATGAATAAGTAAAAGGGTTCTTAGGATTAATAAAGGGAAAATTTCGCATAAAAACCATCAAACTACAAGTTTTTTTCGATTAAGTCCCTCAATCAATTTTTTGTCTAATAAGTCCTTTAACCAAATAAAAATCACGAATTTGGTGTTTTTTTAAAGAAAATTTACCGGTGACCTGTTGAGCGGGTTGCAAATTGCTAACGTGAATTTTATAAATCTATGATTTTTATTCGATTAAGTCCCTCAACTAAATAATTTTGTCTTATAAATCCCTCAACTAAATTATTTTGTCTTATAAATCGCTAAACTAAATTTTTTGCCACATAAATCCATTATCTTGATAAAACTCATGATATTTGTTGTTTTATCAATTTAAGTGATTGTTCAATTAACACTCACGTCACACGTACGTCGATGCAAAAAATAAAACAAAATGATAAATCAAAACGATCATTTTTTGTTGTTTAAAATTTGGTCGGGATGAACTAGTTAAATATATTTATAATATTTTGTTCTAGACAAACATGGGATCGAAATAATCATCATTTATGTTTTTATATCAAACCAACTTATGTTATTCGAAATACCGGACTTTTAAAAATATTATTTTCAAACAACCATTTGGTTTTATGTTTTAATATGTTAACTAGTTTATGTTGATGTATTTTCAACACAAAAAATTCAAGTATAACCGTTAAATATTTTATCAATCATTTGCTTATCTTAACGAGTTTCGTCAATATATTTTTGTTCTAAACACGAAATACTAATGTTCTTAAAAAATTATATTACCAATAGATTTTCATGTTTTACGAACGGAACATTGAAAATTGCCACAACTCTTTATTTATGATTGAAAAATTAAGACATCGTCATTTTTAAAACTTTGAAAATAATTCGTTTTATTTTATCGAAAAGTTAAAGATCAAAAATCCTGCCCAGAGATGGCCGAAATAGAGCTTTCATATAGTAATCATAAATAAACAATGATATATCGTATAATCGTAATAAAAACATAAATAAATATCCAAAATAAACATTAAAAAAAATTAATCTGAAGAAAAAAATAAAACCGTAAATGAATATTTTTATTATAATTAAAAGAATATCAATAATAATAATAATAATAACAACAAGAACAAAATTAGTGGGGGAGTTAATCGAAAACGTTTTATACTTTAATGTTTTTGCGAAATAGGTTTAAGCAGACAAATTTAAAAGGGTTAAGTAGTTTGATGACTTATCAGGAAAAAAAATGAAATTGGGACTTAATCGATAAAATTTTATACTTTGATGGTTTTTTCAAAATAAGTTTAAGCATGTTAACCTCTTATTATAACAGGTTAACGGACCAATTTAAAAGGTTTAAGTAGTTTGGGGACTTATCACGAAAAAAAATTGAAATCGGGACTCAATCGAAAATTTTTTGTACTTTGATTGTTTTTGCATAATTTTCTCGTTAATAAATCATCTTCTAAATTTTGGGTTATTGATTTATTAATGGTTAATCAAATACTACTTTTTTGAAAATTGTTTTTAGATGGTTGGAAGAGGCAGAGGTAGAAGCAGTTAAAATGACAACAACAACAACAACAACAACAATGATAACGTTAATCTCCTTCATGTACCTCCTCCTATTGTTAATCCTCCGCAAGTGCACAACACTACTACTATGAGGTCCATTCTGGACAAAGAAAAACTCAGAGAAAATAATTTCCGGGATGGGGAATGAAATCTGAGGATTATTCTGAGAATGGAGCGAAAGTCGTATGTTCTAGAAAGAGCATTAGTACTGCTCCTGTAGAGACTACTACAATTGAGAATAGAAATCTCTACAAGAAGCACTCTGAGGATGCGGTCGATGTTGCCTATCTAATGCTAGCGACCATGACATCTGAGCTGCAGACTAACCTTATGGATGTCCCAACTTACGAGATGTATCGCCAGCTATAAGCTATGTTCCAGACTCAGGCTCGGACTGAGAGATATAATATGAATAGGGCTCTAAACTCCTGCAGAATGGCAAAAGGAACAGCTGTCGGACCCCATGTACTGAAGATGAAGGGTTATCTGGATCATCTTAGCAGGCTTGTATATCCCGGTGACACATGAGATGGCCACGAATCTGATTCTCAATTCTTTATCAAGAGACTTAAAGCAGTTTGTAATTAATTACAATATGCATAATATGGAGAAGACGATCAGTGAGCTACATCAGATGCTACAGACTGCTGAAGAGAGCATGGGTCTGAAGCCTTCTGAAAAGCCTAAGGATATGCTGATGGTCAAAGAGGGAAGGATTAAAAAGAGAGGAAAATGAAGGAAACTGGACACTGAAAGCTAAAGAGCAGCTGAAGCCTAAGACCAAAGAAGTCAAAGCCAACAATGAAAAATACTTTAAGTGCCAGGAAACTGGACACTGGAA
The DNA here is from genome assembly GCA_020465985.1 of Centrapalus pauciflorus. Lineage (NCBI taxonomy): Eukaryota > Viridiplantae > Streptophyta > Magnoliopsida > Asterales > Asteraceae > Centrapalus > Centrapalus pauciflorus. Next base: position 84,072 of record JAANYP010003286.1, on the reverse strand, counting down.
AAGGAATTGTCCTAAATACTTTGAAAGGACTAAGGTCGAACGTATCGGGACTTCAGGATCTGAATTATTTTCACTTCTTATAATTATTCATGGTTATGTGATTTCCAATGAACTAATGTTTTTGCAAATTTTTTGCACGGACTAAAGTGAAGTGAAGAGGGATGACGAAAGTAGTGGGAGCATGAAGATCTTTTTCAGTGTACTCTGCTTATTGCTTATGTTATCAGATCATGGTGCTTAGACAATTTATTTACAGTCATTTGAATAATTTGTTTTGAGATACATATTTGAAAGTTTTTAAATAAAAGTGTTCATTAAATATTTAACTGTTCAAATTGTTGTGCCATGATAGACTATTGATCTAAGTTAAGTTTGGATGGTAAGTTAAGTTTGGATGGTAACTAATCAACAGAGATTGATCAGTTAGTAGTCAAATTCAGATAACGTATATTCGTGTTTTATGGAATATTGTAAATATATTGTTGTGTAATACTGTTGAAATTGTTCAAGGGTTCAAATAAAGTTTCATCGAACTTGTTAACTTTTTAAAGTTAGTTCAAGAGGTTATATGAGTTGGGTATTCATCTGTGATTATCTAGATGAAACTAATAAAATGCAGAATTAAATGTAAGGGGTTACATGTAGCTTAATTCACTTAACTTGTCGAATATAATTAAAGCCTTGATAAGTCAGGATTGTTTAGACAAGAAGTAATCACATTTTATATATTTAAAATGTATACAACTTGTGTGATGGTTAGTCACGTAATAGTCTTTGTCTTGTTTAAACACTCGTCGGAAAACTTGACGGAACACCACAACGAAATGATGTAGATAACCAGGTTCTCGTGGTTATGGATTCATATAACAAATATTGAACACGAAGTTATTAAATTAAGATATCTTGTTAAGATATAGATAAACCGCATAATGTCATATTCAAGACTAAACATATAAATGTATCACCAGTAGCAATTAATCTGAATTGGTAGAGCTCTTAAATTTTAATCTTGATGTCTTTATGAGTGATTTACCAGTTCCTCTGAAGATAATGGATGTGAATTTGAAAGGAGATTCCAAAATGGACCTGAATAATATTACAAGAACTTGTAATAAAGAACTAGTGAAATTTTTCAAAGATAAACGGTAATGAAGTTAAGTTAGTTGATTAGAGAACACTCCCACTAAGATCGTGTCTGGAATTAGTTTTTCGATAGATTACCGTTACATTTGATAAAAGAACAATAGCATTAAATTGATGGATGTCATGTTGTGTTTATTGAGATAAAGGAGATCAACATGATATCTTTAATGTCGTTCTATTTTGCATGTTTTAGAAATTCGAGAATAAATTTGAAGTTATTCTAAAATTATTCCATAGTTGCTTATTGTCGTGGGAACCACAACGAGAATTAAAAGGCAACTGTGGTTTTTGGTTGATATTCATGGATGATGAATATGGCAAAGGTTGAACCAAATTCACAGGTATTTGTTGCGAACAAATATTAGACAGACCCACCGATTGAAACCACTTTGTGGATCATAGTCATGAGTCGACTAAAAAAAAGGTAATCCTTAGTACCTGAGATGTCTACGTACTACAGTGCGGGTGCCGCTGTACGCTTGGCCTAACGTAACGTCATCCGTAACTGGGTCATCATAACGGTTTGATGTCAAATGCAGTAGGAGTCGTGCTAGAGGCCTAGATAGTCAAGATGAGATTTGCACATTCTTTTAACTAAAGAGAGATATTTCTAGACCCCTTAGAGATATTTTTAGACCCCTCAGCGATCGATACTGAAAGAAATGCATGGCCGTGATTGGACAGAAATGATGTGTTTTACTATATTTGTTACATTTCAGTATGAGATCAAGGAGTCGAGAAACATAATCGTGCTTGCTACGCTTGATCTAATCCATGCCTAGCTTTCACATTGAAATAATCAAACTATATAACCTTAAACCTAAACTTACATTCTTATATTTGCACTCTTTTTGCTTGTTGATGGAATAAAATTAGATTGAATATGTTAGTGTATGGTGTGTAAAGATGGCATCACTATTGCATCATTGATGATTTCATAAAACACATGATCAGGGTCACACCGATGAGTACAAGTGAGCAGATGCAATCAAACTATTGAATATATGATATTGGATATTGTTTATAACACGAAGTGATAATTGAGATTAATATAATGGTGATTAATTACACCTCAAAGTATGGGGACTAAAGTGCAATATCAGATATTATAGTAATTTAATTGTCATTGGATGATAATTAAATAATTATCTAGCCTTTTATTTATTATTGGATATTAAATAAAATATGCATTTATTTGAATTAGTATTATCATTTATTATTAGATAATTGGATCTATTATTACAAATAAATAAATAAGAGATAATTATAAATAATTATCTAGTCATTTATATATTATTAGATTATATATAAAAGATAAATATTATTTAATAGATACATAATTATAGAGATAATTATATAAGGTTTAAATAATAAGGATAATTATTAAGATATATATTATATTAGGGAAAATGACATCAAATAGCTCTGAACTTTCGACTTTGTACACATTTATGTAGTGAACTTTTTTTTGTGCACATTTGGTAGTCAAAGTTTCAAAATTGTTCCATTTTGGTAGTTGGCGTACCTTTTAACCGGTTGCTTCCGGTTTCGATGCCTACATGGACAATTTTTTGATGACGTAGCTACCCTTTTTTATATTATACCCGGTTTTATCTACGTGGCACCCCGTTTTTTCAAATCACCCGGGTTTATAACGCCGTATAATATTAAAAAATCACCCGGGTTTATAACGTCGTTTTTTAAAAAACCCGGTTATAAACCCGGGTGATTTGAAAAAACGGGTTGCCACGTAGAAAAACCGGGTATAATATAAAAACGGGTAGTCACGTCATTAAAAAATTGTCCATGTGGGCATCGAAACCGGAATCAACCGGTTAAAAGGTACGCCAACTACCAAATTGGAACAAATTTGAAACTTTGACTACCAAATGTGCACAAAAAAAAGTTCACTACATAAATGTGTACAAAGTCGAAAGTTCAGAGCTATTTGATGCCATTTTCCCATTATATTAATATATTAGAGTTTGATTAAAACTAAAACTCTTAATTTATATATATATATATATATATATATATATATATATATATATATATATATATATATATATATATATATATATATATATATATATATATATATATATATATAGGAGTGGGTTTAATGGAAAACCACTATGCACCAGAAAACTATGGAAACCTACGCATACCATCCGATTGGGTGCATTTCATGAAAAACGCGGTGGCATGATCGTAAATAAGGTGATTCATCACGCGGGATTTTGATGCATCATGAGGGGAATTTGATGCATTTATGGTGGTGCAGTGCGGTTTTCACAAGTTTTTAGGTGCATGGTGGTTTTCTATTGAATCTCCCTCTCTGTTTCTCTCTGTCTCTCTCTCTCTCTCTCTCTCTCTCTCTCTCTATATATATATATATATATATATATATATATATATATATATATATATATATATATATATATATATATATATATATATATATAGGATTGGGTTCATATGAGAACCCCTCATTACCGTGAGAACGTGAAAACCACTCTAAAAATTGTGCATCCACTGTATAAAATTGTGCATTTGATATTAAAATTAAATGTTTTCGATATATTTATGCATTTCATGTAAAAATTTACGCATCTCATGCTATAATTTATCCATTTTATGTACGAATTGTGCATTTAAGAAAATTTGTGCATTTGATGTTCAAATTTGTGCATTTAGTTTATAATTTAATGAATGTAAGTTTTGAATGTAATTTTAGTGTTAAATTATGATATTTATTAATATTTAACACTAATAATGATTTTAAGTAAAACTTTTAATTTTAAAATTTGTGCATTTGATGTACAAATTTGTGCATTTTGGAGTGGTTCTCACGTTCTCACGGTAACAAGGGTTCTTACCGGAGCCCAACCCTATATATATATATATATATATATATATATATATATATATATATATATATATATATATATATATATATATATATATATATATATATATATATATATATATATAGACTAAAGATCTTTTGTGAACACTTTATTCGTTGTGAACATTGTGAACAACTATAAACTAGCTTTGAATCTTATTAATCTTGTTGAAAATACTACTGAACCATTCTATTAACCTATTAATCTTATTGGATCCTATGGATTAAATTGAATCCCATGAATTTATTGAATCTTATGAATCTTGTTGAATCCTATAAATCTTGTTATAAAAACTATTATGAACCTTTTGAATGTTCTGAATCATGTTATAAACAATTCTATGAACCCTTTGATTTATATGAATCATGTTACAACACTTGTTGATATATATGAATGATTATATGTATTATTTTTATTTGTTCACAACGAATAACTTGTTCACAATGGATCTCATCTATATATATATATATATATATATATGGGGGGGTTTCAATGGAAAACCAACATGCATCGGAACACCTTGGAAAACCTCCATGCACCACCACAAATGCATCACAATTCTCGCGTGATGCATCGACTTTCTGCATGATGCATCATTTGATCCATTGGCTATAAAGTGGTTCCCGGGTTTTCTGATGCCTATAGATTTTCCATTGAACCCACCCCTATATATATATATATATATATATATATATATATATATATATGGGGGGGTTTCAATGGAAAACCAACATGCATCGGAACACCTTGGAAAACCTCCATGCACCACCACAAATGCATCACAATTCTCGCCTGATGCATCGACTTTCTGCATGATGCATCATTTGATCCATTGGCTATAAAGTGGTTCCCGGGTTTTCTGATGCCTATAGATTTTCCATTGAACCCACCCCTATATATATATATATATATATATATATATATATATATATATATTATATATATATATATATATATATATATATATATATATATATATATATATATATATATATATATATATATATATATATATATATATATATATATATATATATATATATATATATATATATATATATATATATATGTATGTATATATATATATAGGGTTGGGATCAATGCAGAATCTTAATTTAGTGCAGAACCATAGAATTAATTTAAACCATTGGATTATAATATATCACTAGGGATATGATGGTAATTATGCAATTAACATTGAATTAATAGTAGCCTACCAAGTTTGACTGTCCACTTTGACTTTTTTTTTACTCTTTTAATATTGAATGGACATGCAGTGTTGCATATATGATATATAGTAACACTTCGACGTTGAATATGTGATATAAACTATAATTCGACATTGAATGATCTCTATTTAACATATTAAATGGTCGTCTGGGCAAAAAAAAATTTACGAAAAATAAAACGTAAAATTTTTTCGAAAAAATATATATCATGACCGTTTTCGTTAAATCCACCAACTTTGACTACTAATTTTAACCATTATTTTGACTCTGTTAATAGTGAACGTATATACAGTTTTGCATCGACGTTGAATATACGATATCAAGTGTTACTTCGACATTGAATGATCTCACCATGCTATATTGCATCGTGGTCTGGGTAAATTTATTTTTACGAAAAATAAACACGTAAAATTTTTTCGAAAAAAAATATATATAATGACCGGTCTCGTTTTAAGGGGTATAAAATTCTCGTTTTTATGGTATAATTTTTTTGATTTAAAAATTAATCATATTAATGTTATTTTAATTCAAAGAAAAAGAATATTTATTTTGCTAATGTCAATCTTTTTGCTATTTCCAATCTTTTCCTTTTTTACCCCTCAAAGAATTAATATATCACTAATACCAATCTTTTTTTCACTAATTCCAAACTTGACTCTTTTAATCAAGACCATTAGTTTAATCTAATCTATGGATGATATTGGTTCTACAGTTCTACACTAAATTTAAGTTCTGCAATGATCCCATCTCTTTCTATATATATATATATATATATATATATATATATATATATATATATATATATATATATATATATATATATATATATATATATATATATATATATATATATATATATATATATATAGGGGTGGGTTCAATGGAAAACCACTATGCACCTGAAAACTTTGGAAACCTACGCATACCGTCCGATTTGGTGCATTTCATGAAAAACGCGGTGTCATGATCGTAAATTAGGTGATGCATCACGAGGGATTTTGATTCATCATGCGAGAAATTTGATGCATCACGCGGGATTTTGATGCATCACGCGGAGAATTTGATGCATTTGTGGTGGTGCAGTGCGGTTTTCACAAGTTTTCAGGTGCATTGTGGTTTTCCATTGAACCCCCTCTATATATATATATATATATATATATATATATGTGTGTGTGTGTGTGTGTGTGTGTGTGTGTGTGTGTGTGTGTGTGTGTGTGTGTGTGTGTGTGTGTGTGTATGGGTTCAAATGAGAACCATTACTTTTGCGGAGTACCGGAGGTACCTCGCTTAAAACCATTTTTTTTGAAATTTTTTTCATGATAATGTTTAAATCAATAATATAAGAATACTTGTAAAAAATCACACACAAACACACACTAGAACTATGTGAAACGTGTGTGTTCACACAGTTGTGAACGTATGTTCACAACAAGCATGTTCACGTGAATTTTTTCACGTTCACATGACTTTTAAGAGGCTAGGATGTGTGAATGTGTGTAATTCTTTTACAAATAGACTTATATTATTTGTATCTAAATGAATATGAAAAAAAAAATTTAAAAAAAAAACTTTTTTTGGAGCATGTTCACATCTAATACCCGCCCGTGTGTTCACAGGTACGCACAGTACTCTGCATCTTTGAGGTACTCACACGAACCATATTCTATATATATATATATATATATATATATATATATATATATATATATATATATATATATATATATATATATATATATATATATATATATATATATATAGAGAGAGAGAGAGAGAGAGAGAGAGAGAGTAAAGTTCCCCGGCGTACCAAGCAAAATCTCGCGTATCCAACGTACCCCTCACATGCAAGGGTATTTTCGTAATAACAACCATCATTCACATCACTTATAAAATGATCATTCGCATCACTTATAAAATCATCATTCGCATCACTTACAAAATCATCATTCAAATCACCTAGTTGATCATTCACAGTACTTAATTGATCATTCACGACACTTATTTGATCATTCACAATAAGTATTTGACTTTTATAATTCTTCTACAGTTATTTGATCATTCACAACATTTATTTGATCATTTACAATAATTATTTGACTATTTACACTTCTTCTACACTTATGTGATCATTCACAACACTAATTTGATCATTCACCTTACTTAATTGACCATTCATAGTATTTATTTGATCATTCACAACACTTAATTGATCATTCACATTAGTTAATTGATCATTCACAATACTTAATTGACTATTCACATTATAACACTTATTTGATCATTCACAACACTTATTTGATCATTCACATCACTTATTTGATCATTCACAAAAATTATTTAACTATTTATAATTCTTCTACACTTATTTGATCATTCACAACACTTATTTGAACATTCACAATACTTATTTGACCATTCACAATTCTTCAACACTTATTTGATCATTTCATACTAATTTGATCATTCACAAGAATTATTTGACCATTCACATTATTTATTTGATCCTTCACAACACTTATTTAATCATTCACATGAATTATTTGACCATTCACAGTATCATTTCATTATTCACAATAATTATTTGATTATTTAACTTATTCTACACTTATCTGATCACTCACAACACCTATTTGATAATTCACAAGAATTATTTGATCATTCACACTTCTTCAACACTTATTTGATCATTCACAAGAAATTATTTGACCATTCACAACTCTTATTTGATCAAATATGTGTTGTGAATGATAAAATAAGTGTTTAAGAAGTGTAAATAGTCAAATAATTATTGTGAATGATGAAATAAATAATGTAAATGGTCAAATAATTAATGTGAATGATCAAATAAGTGTTGTGAATGATCAAATAAGTATAGAAGACTTGTGAATGGTCAAGTAAGTGTTGTGAATGAATAAATAAGTGTAGAAGAAGTGTGAAAGGTCAAATAATTTTTGTGAATGATCAAATAAGTTTTGTGAATGATCAAATAAGTGTAGAAGAAGTGTAAATAGTCAAATAATTATTGTGAATGATCAAATAAATACTGTGAATGATCAAATAACTATTATGAATGATAAAATAAGTGTTGTGAACACTAATACTATCAAACCTGATGGTGTCTGTGATGACAATGTCACAAATGACAACGCATGTTGTTGTCATCATTGGGGACATTAATGTTGATTTATGTGAACCCACACCCACTGTTGATCCCAAGGGTGAACCCGTCTATGTGATGAGTTCCCGTAACTGTCTAATGTTTCCTTTGTGACTTTACAAGTTAAGCAACCTAATTAGGTTTCGTACTTAGATAGAAATGTTTTTTGCCACACAACTAGTTGGTGACCTCAAGCTTTAAAAAGACCCAAAAGTTATTTTTGGTGATACTATCCAATGATCCATACAAGGATATGTAGTGTTGAATGTTGGTGTGGTAGTATTCAAAAAGAGTACCATATGTGATGCTGAGTACAAAGTCATATGTTTGATGAGCAGTTGATGGTACCCTTGAGAGATCCTACTAAGGATCAATTCATTTTTTATCAGAATTGTAAAATCGAAATATCTCAAGATCATGATCGTGATCTTAACAACCATAATTTTTCCAATTCCAAAACTACTAAAATAAAAGACCCATTTGCTTCCCCACAAAGTTAAACTCTCTTTGTCTATCTAACTCTCTATATCCCTTTCTGGACTTAAACTAAAAACTCAAAAGGACATTTCCTTCTCCTCTACGATAGGCATCCCTCTCTCTGATCTACGATTTCCAATCTTTCGTTGCTTGTGTACACACAATCTCTCTCTCTCTCTCTCTCTCTCTCTCTCTCTCTCTCTCTCTCCCTCCCCCACTCTCTCTTTTTAAAATGAAGCCAAAACCCAATCCTATCATCTGGCAACGACCACCATCATCGCTTACCGTTGAAGGTCATCATCACTGCATTTCATCTAAGCTCACCGTCGGCTCCGCTCCAACTCTGTCTATGCTAACGTCAACAACCATTGCATCAACGGACACTGCCATTCTACTCTCTCACATCCCTAATCGCTATATGTCCCCTGTTGTTAAACCAAGGTAAACGTATATTGATTGTATATTAAAATAATAATTCCAATGACTCTCTTTATATGGAGATACTAATTACATATGAATACCCTATAAACTATCACATATACATATAAGTATATTTAGTCTAATATGCCCCCACAAGCTAAGGATGATTAACGACATGTAGCTTGAATTGTAAAAATATATTTTCTGGAGTCAACAATGGGTTCATGTATCATTTTGAAATGTTGGATTTTACGATTACTATTTGGACCTTCCCGGTTTTCAATTTAGCTATTAAAGTTTGGTCAGGTTTGACATCGATTTTATGGACTGATAAGCACACTTTTTGGGGCTTCACTACGTTCGATATTATTGTGTCATGGTTTTATTCACTTCTGATGATTATTTTGGGTGACATGATCTTATTTTTAATGCCCATGTCTATATGGGAGGGCTACCCTAAGAATGAAAAACTGGAATATCCATGTTATGTTGTGGGTGTTCTATCATTTACATGGATTGATTAATAAATCTCTTTGGTATAGTATTTAGAGCGGTGTATTCATCAACCCCTCAGCTTTAGTCGGTTCTCCTTTTATGATGACTACTCATGTATTTGATGCCTCTTTCTTTGGCGATGGTTCTCACTGGCAAATGTAAAAGACTGGTGCATTGAAAAAGCATTCTATTTGCTAGAGATCCCTCTTGCTTTTTGCTGCTAAAGTTATCTTTCTTAAGGAAAGCATATATGGGACATGCCATCGTTTTCATGATGACGCTTTACTTGATAGTTACTTGGGTGTAAAGGTTGGGTGTAAAGGTGCACGAAAAATCTGGTTATCTGATTTTGATCCGAAACCGAACCGAAACCGGTTTCCCTCTAACCGGATTTTTTTTGTAACCGGACCGGTTATTGTCTTAACCGGTTTTTCAACCGGTTGTATGGGTTTTTGGGTGACCGGTTTTTTTACCGGATAAAAAACCGGTTTTTTTGTAACCGGTTAAAAAACCGGAAAAAATCCGATTTTCAGCAGTTCGAAAATATAGCCGTTTGAGGGATTCTAGCCATTTTTTTGACCGTTTTTTGCCCTAAAAATTACACTTTTGCCACCCAAATTTTGTATAAATAGTTAGAAAATGTTTTTGGTTGATTACCTTTGATTCCAAACTCTCTCATTTGATATTTTCGGTATTCTCTAACTCTCTCGTAATATTTTCGGTATTCTCCAACTCTCTCGTTTGATATTTTCGGTATTCTCCAACTCTCGTAATCTTGAAAATTCCAAGCAATCTTTTTCTTTCATCTCAAATGGCTACTAGTAATACTCCCGAAACGACGGGACAATTTTCCGTCGGTGGAAATCTTGAAGTTGTAAGGGTGCTCGAGAATAATCGTAACAGAGAAATTTGGGATCATTATGATTTGTGTGAAATGTCGAATGGTTCGAGAAAAGCTCATTGCAAACTTTGTCAAAAGTTTTTTACGGCCGAAGGAAACACGACGTTGAAAAATCATATTCCGAAAGCATGCAAGGCACTACGGATGAGAGTCGATCCGAGTCAACCGAACATTAACCCGCAAGGTGGCGTTTTTATTTACGATAACGATAAATTGCGGGAAGCATTTACAAAGTTCGTGATTACGAAATCGTTGCCGTTCGATCACTTTGACGATGAAGCTTTCACGACGATGATTCAACAATTAAAGCAACCACGTTATACGCAAGTAAGTCGTACTACCCTTCGTCGTGATGCTTTAAAAATGTGGCGTGTTGCGAGAGAAAAAATGATTTTGGGTTTTCAAGAACATAATTATAGTGTTTCGTTAACTTGCGACGTTTGGAGCTCTCCTCACAACACCGGAAATTCTTTTTTAGCCGTTACGGCACATTGGTTGGATGTAAAAAATTGGCAAATGATGAAAATAACGATCGCGTTTGATTTATTCGGTGAACCACATACCAGTGCAAATTTATTTGCACTTTTGAAGCGTGTGATTGTTTTTCGATGCCTTTTGATAATGCGTCGAATAATATAAACGCGGTTCCGAGATTAAAATTGTTATTAAATCCTATTTTAGATGGCGCTTTTTTTCATATTCGTTGTGTTGCATATATTATTAATTTATCCGTGCAAGCCGGGTTGGAGGTTATTGAACCGATTAGATTAGAATTTAAAGCGATGATAAAGTCGGTTCTTTGTAGTAATAGCCAAAGACTAAATTCATATAGACGTTATTGTAAATCGGTTAATAAAAAAGCTTTAAGTGCCAATTTAGATTGTCCAACTCGTTGGAACTCGACATGGATGATGATGCACTCCGTGTTAAGCCAAAGGGAAACGTTGCAACCGTTTCACAATCGCCTATACGAGAAGGGCCATGTTCCAAGTATTTATCCGGGTTCGAGTTGGGAAATGATTGCGAAAATAACCGATTTGTTAAAAGTTTTTAAAGACGCAACAGCTTATTTATCCGGTGTATATTATCCTACTAGCCCTTTGGTTCTAAATCAAATTTGTTTGTTAGCTTCCAAACTAAATGATTTTGAATTTGAAGGCCAAGTATTTGACAATATTGGCAAAGCAATGAAAGAAAATCTTTTGAAATATTTTAAGGAAATTCCACCGGTTTTTACTTGTGCCGCTGCTTTAAACCCGACGGTAAATGTTGGTGGCGTTGAAACATTAATTGAAAGTATTGCATTTGCTTTTGGTTTACATGAAGATTTAACCGAGCCCAATTTTATCCAAAACCAAATAAACTATTTTAACAAATGTTTTCGGGAGTTATTCGATATTTATTTACGTAAATATGGTGCGAGTAATATAATACAAGAACAAATGAGGAGAGGGGAATCATCTAGTAGAGGAACCAGTATATCTCTTTTTAACACACTTTTAAATTCCCAATTGAAACGAGCACGTACTAACACCCTGAGTAGCGAGTTAGGAAACTATATTGCTAGTGATGTCATTTCAACTATGACATCTGAAGAGTTTGATAACCTTGATCTTTTGGCTTGGTGGAAAGAAAAGGAACCGATATATCCGATTTTAGCCGCCATGGCCCGTGATTTACTAACCTTCCAAGCTTTCACGGTAGCTTCGGAATCCGCTTTTTCTGTTAGTGGCAGGGTTATATCGCATCGGAGGTCGAGACTAAGTCCGGAGTCGGTAGAATGTTGTATATGTTTGAAGGATTATTTGGATGGAGCGGCTCGAGTGCAACACGTAACGACATTAGAAGATTCAATCGACGTCGACTTTGAAACAAATATACACAACGAAGAAGTTGAACTTGGAATATCACCTCCAAACGAAGAAGATAATGAAGACGACGACGATTGTGAACCCGAATATTAAAATTTGGGTGAATAAAAGAAAAGAAAACACAGCATTGTGAATCCGAAGAGACGAAGATTGTAATTTGAATTATTAGTTGTCGTAGTTTAAATTATTAATTGTCGTAGTTTGAATTATAAGTTGTCGTAATTTGAATTTTTAAACTTTTTATGTATTTATAATCAAATATAATATAAAAAAAATATTTGATTGGAGTAAAATATATGTGTTTAACTTAATTTATAAATTATAATAATCATATAATTTTAATTATAAATTTGTTAACTCTTAATCTCTTAAACTTAAAGTCTTAAACCCAAAATAAAAAATTTGTAAAACCCAAAACAACAAGCCCAAAAGAAAAAGAAGATTTAGCCCAGAAGAAAAATAAATTCTAGCCCAAGAAGAAGAAAAAAGAGTCCAAAAGAGAAAAAGAAGAGCCCAAAACAAAAAAAAAGCCCAAAAATGAATTCTGAAAAATCGGTTTTTTCGTAACCGGTTTTCCAAAAAAATCGGTTTATAATATCCAAAACCGGTTATAGCGGTTACATTTACCTCGGCCCAAAACCGGTTAAAAACTGGACCGGTTTTAAAAAAAAAACCGGTTTTTTTGAAAAAAAACCGGACCGGTTATTATCCGACCGGTTCGGTTACAAACCGGTTTTTGTGCACCTCTACTTGGGTGTCAAAATGTATAGTATAGGCAATATTTTAATATTCTTTTGGACTAAGCCATTAGAAAAATGAGTTGATGTTTTGGGTTTTTTGTTAGTTAGTTTTGTCCTTGTGGTGCAAGTTTAGCCTGGCTCCCTTCGTTTGTTAAACGTTCCATTAGGTTTTCTGTTTTTGAATTTTTCTAATGGCTCGTTGTAAATGTTTGTTCATTTATATATTTTATCAACGAAAAGTCCTATTTACCTAGAAAAAAGTTAATCATTAAGAAGATGTTTGATACGAATGAATGAAATCACACGAGATTTCCAAGCTTTTTTTTGTCATGCAACAAAAATCTTGATTCTAAGTGAAAAGAAATAAAAAATGAAATTACATTTTACCCCTAAAGAATTCTATTCATCATTTACAATGTAATAAATTAATATGTAACTACTATGGCTTAAAATAGCTTACAAATTAAATTTAATTTCATTCCACCGTAAACAAACGCCCAAAATATATAAGGATTCAATACAATTGATCAGTTTTTCGATTCAATATGATTTATCAGTTTTTCGATTCAGCATCAAGTTATACTTTCCTACAATGGACCATGATTTACCCGGTTTGTGATCTATTATATTAATAATTCCTGGGTTAATTGATAAAAAGAAGCCACATGTTCTTCATAATTTCGATGAGGCGACGGTAATGGTGGATATCCTTCGAGATCCAAATAATGTCCGGTAGGCGGTAACAAGAATCGTGTTTAAGTGCAGCGAAAACCGATCATCAGTGAGTGTAATATGGACAAGGATTAAAGAAATCCCCACAAAAATAAACAGCATATGAACCAACCTGACTGCATCTCGGGTTTTTTCGCTTTCTCCTACCCTTACAAAATAACATTTCATTTAGTTTTGACGCTTACCTCGTGTTTAGATCAAACTCACCCCCTTCACGCCAATCACTTTGTGTACCCGTATCTTCGTTATCCCTTTCTTCATCGTTCAGAAAATCCTCAGACGGTTCTTTTTCATCTCGCGGGAAATTATTTGTCCATCCATTCATCATTTCATCAGGATTAACATATTGGTCCTGTTCCACCATTTCATGAGCCCCCAACGCACTGGCTCTTATCGGTCCCCGAGCCATCATCTCAGCATGAGCTTGTGACTCGGCACGAGCTTGTTCTGCTTGGACCATAGCAGCCATCCGTAGACTAGCGGCTTGAGCTTCTCGGCCTGCCCTCTGTTTCATTTCCATTTCTGCCCTTGCTTCGAATAAGGCTTGCCTCTCCTCCTGAAGGAGAATCTGTTCAACCAACAACCTCTCTTCAGATCTGAACTCACCAATGGCTCGTTTTCCGAAAATGATATTGAAGGCGAGAACTTGTTTCTCAAAGGTCGTGGTAAATTCGGCTATTTTGTTAGCAATGTTGTGATCCCATTGCTGAGATCGGGACAATGCTTGGCCAGTGGTGTCGGAATCAAGGATTCTATCATCCTCCTCAGCTTCATAGTCGGCTACCACATGGTACGGTAGCAGCCTGGAGAGCATGAAAGATAAATATGAATAAAATGTTCAAACTTAAAATATGAGCAACATCGAGTTCAATTTGCAAAATACATATTGATTGTGTAAGCCGAAGCATAACTGATAATTTCTGTTGTGACGAAGTCACGTACCTAGAGTGTGCTACACAAGGGACCATGAACGATAACCAGGGGTGGAAAGAAAAACGATTGGGGATTGTAAAAAGAGTTAATTGTCAAAATAGCAACATACTTTCATCTTTTTACCAATAATAGAAACATATTATGAAAGTTATCTAATAGCAACATAACTTTGTTTTGTTACCAATATTAGCAACAGAATTTTATTTAATAACCATATTTTGTTATCATAAATAACAACATATTTTATTTTAGGGTTTAATATGGAAAAAACGAACATGTTTTCATGTTTTTTTGTGATTTAGTCCCTCCGTGTTATTTTTTTCTAAGAAAGTCCTGAGTTATTGTTTTCAATCCGGTTTTCGGAAAAAATTTGCTTTTTTTCATAATCAACCTGACTTTTTGCACAAAAAAACTCCAAAAAGTCCACAAACTTGAAGACTTTTTTGAAAAAATAAAGAAAAATTCTAAAAATCACAAACAAATATATTACTTAAGGATTTTATTGGTAAAAAATAACACGGAGGCACTAAAACGTGAAAAACATGTTGGTTTTTTTCATATTAAACCCTTTATTTTATTAAGAATAATAACAACATTTTGTTATTATTGGTAAAACACTAAAAACATAATATTGCTATTGCTGAAAACTTTCATAGTACATGATTACAATCAGTAAAAATGTGAAACTGTCTTGCTATTTCTAGCAATTATCCCTTTTCTAATGGTTAATATAGTTTTTTAGCAACCATCTCAAATTTCCCTAATGTCCCTAAACTTCTCTTTGTATGCATTAAATCCTTAAATTTATACTTTTTAGTTCCACTTCCGTGAATTTCAGGGACATCTGCTATCAAACGACATTAATCCAATGTTTGTAACTTGTAAGCAATAACTAAAATAGGACTCAATGTGTACTAGACAAAGAAGTTTACACATTAATGACTTTTAGACAACATTTGAGATTGATGGATGATAAATAAAACATCAACCCTTGTAAGAAAAGCTAATATGGAAAGGAAAAAAAAAAAAAAAAAAAAACTTGACTACAATAACTTGTATGTAAAGTTTGTAAGCTCAAGTTTCAAATCATGCAGAACCAATGAGGCTCAAAAAGCCTTCAGGAAATTTTTGTTGCTTGTATAAAGAACTTAATATCGACCATTGCTAGTAAAAAGTGCGCAATTCACAGAGATTCTAAACACAACAAAGCATATTATGAGCAATAAATTACCTCAAAAAACTATAGTCTATATCGTCTTTCTACGCATTCATATTCCAATTAGCTAATCAGTTATGAGGAGCTTGATAGTACCCAAAGCAAAGTTAATCATGAGCAGCGTAAGTCCTTAAAGAAACTAGTTCTTCTTGTGTAGCCAACTTTTCATAAGTTAATAAAACTTTATAAACACAAAGAACACAACAACATGCCAATTATCAAAACAAGTTGGGGCAATGTTGTAGAAATCGGTAGGCGGGAGTCGGCCGGCCGACTGGGGACTAGGGAGTAGTCGGCCTAGGCGGGGACTAGTCGGATTGGAAATTTTAGTATGTAAATTTTAGAATTATATATGTAACATGTTCAAAAATACTAAGATATACATGTAGGTTAGTTAAAAAACGATTAAATAATAATTAATAATATGTTATAATTAGAACTCAATGTTAATCATCTAAATATTTTAAGGTAACAACCTAAATTTAATTGATTTAGATTCGTTATATTATATTTTATATATATATATATATATATATATTAAATATTAAAGGATTCTCTATTAATTAATTTATTAAAAATAGAATAAATAATTATAATTACTAAATAAATATGTAAATTATTTAGGGTTTTTACTTTTAAACACCCAGACGCTTCTCGGTCGCTTCCTCTCCCTCTGCTGCTCTGCTTTTCCTTCTCTGCTGCTCTACTTTCCTTCCAGCAGACGCTTCTTCTCCCTCCGCTCTCCCTTTTCCTTCTCGGTCGCTGCTCCCTCACCTTTGCCGTCGCTGCTCTCTGTTTGCTGGCCGCCGCCGTTCTCTCGGCCTCACTCTGGACATCACAAGGTACATATATCTCTCTCTAATCCTTCTTCTTCCTCACCGAATCCATATTCAACGCCGATTTTAACCTTGATTTTGACCGTCTAGAGCCGCCTAGGACCGACTTTGACTACCACCGCCTAATTAGTCTGATCAGGTTCAAGTCGTAGCGGCAGTATCCCGAGTCCCGCCTAGTCGCCGATTAATCGGCGGACTAGGCCGATTTTTGCAACATTGAGTTGGGGTATCCTAAAATACATATAACAAGCGGAAATTATAGATAGGTAAGTGCAACTCAGAAGCAAACATAATGAGCTAAACCCTATGGGGGGGTTTGATTCAGTGAAATGGACTTATGAGTTTTTTTAATCAACGGTAGCAACAAATAAATAGAGGTTGACATAGAAAATGGAAAGAAAAAAAAAAAAAAACTACTAAGGGGCTATTTGATTGAACTTATCAACCTATGATAAGAGGCAACCTCTTATTCAGTAAGAAGAAGAATGTTATATGTGCATTTGATATGCATAAGACATAAGAGGCAATATTGCCTTATCTTGTCTTATTTTGATCAGGGGTTGACAAGCCTCTTATCACTTCTTATTAAAAAAAAAAGGCACCTCTCAACCAAACCCTAGCCTCCTCTCTACCTGCACTCCCTTCTTCCTCAACCCAAACCCTAGCCGCCGAGCACCACCTTCTCCACGCCGTCGCCGACCACCATGGTCCCCTGAGCCGCCGCCAACCGCCACCTTCTCCACGCTGCTAACCACCGCCCCCTTCTCCACGTCGGTGACCGCCACCTTCTCCATGTCGTCGACTTCGATGTGATGGTAAATTCATGTGTATTGAGAATGAATATGTAAAATTAATAAAAAAAGCAGAATCTGATAATTTATGATAACAAACAGACTTAGTGAATACTTTTATCAGATCTTAGTATCTTGTCAGGATCATCTCTCATCAATCAGAAATGAAATCAGACATCAGAAAATTTACCTCTTATGCAATCAAACAACACCTAAATCTCCATTCCATTTTCATGTTTTTGATTCTCTCAAGGAAAGGAAAAAAATGAAATTTATAATCGACTCAATCCTCTACTAATTTTCATTGAGAATCAAAGCTCTCATGACATAATAAAAACCCTTGTAAACCATTCCATTCCATTCCACACCGTACCAACCAAACGCCCCCTAAGGGTTTGTTAAAAGTGAATGGCAATCTATCTCGACTACTACCCCACGTGACAATCTCTGTCTCACCTAACAATGTTTTTTTCTTTAAGAAGTATATTCAACTATTTATTTTAAAGTTGACTAAACCACATTAAATAGTTAAATGCACGATCACGCTTTCACCTCAACGTTCCCTTGCAACCCTTGTCTAGCGTGTGTGAGTGTGTGTGATCTTTTCTTTGCCAACATTCAAGTTTGACCCACATATCCCATGAAAAATATAGAACAAAGCCCCCCTCAACCTCAAGTCACCATCTATAAGTCAATACCAATAATTGTTTTAATAGTCCTGCAACCATAATTTAATTACAATAACATTTCAAAAGGAAAGAAAAACAGGCAAAAGTTAGTAAAAATATATATAACCGAAAAAGATGATGAAGTTTTAGGCAATTAGGTGCATATCAGACAGAGATGAACAGAATGAAGGAAATTCATGTAGTTGGCTACAAGTAAGAAGGTTTTCAATAAATACAGACTTGAATTATGATAACGTACGATTGACATCAAGATATGAGCAACTGAATGTCTTATCCAGCTAGGGAAGTTCGATAACCAAAAAGCATCAATGTATTTGCAAGTCGTACAATAGAACTTGAAGTTAATGCTATGCGGTTAACTCTCCTTTCTTCACTTTCATCTACCATCTACAAGTAAACACGTGGACCACCCCCAACCCCCCAAAAAAGTAATAAAAATAAAAACAAAAAAACCTTCAAAAAAATCTACGTCCACCTGTCTTTTTCAAACATAGCTACATTTGCCCATAATGGATTTTACCAATAAGGAGCACATTGAGGACCATACACCTTAAAGGAGGTATACTGATTATAGTGGTGTGCAAATGGTCCACACTGGACCGGACCAGGACTGAACCAGACCAAACCGCGACCGAGAAAATGGAAAAAACTAGATCAAGAACTGGGACCTGATGGTACGGGTGACGGATCGGTCTCAGTTTTTCCCGACTTTTACGAAGAAAAAATGAAAAATCAGACCGGACCGACGGCCAAGAATCATTAAAAATTAGAACCGAGGACCGGACCAGATGACACTAGAACCGAGAACCAGTCCAACATTCTACAAACCTTATCTTTATGGCTGTGTGTATAAACAATGTCAGAAATTCATATCAATGAGATATGATTGTCAGAGTTATATAATTTAATTTTTGGTACACAAATGCTCATAGATATTTAAAAATCTCGTAGGAGCACCACATAACTCGGCTGCAATCCAATAACTTCTGAGATATAATCAAACAAGTATGCATACAGCATTGCAAATTGCGTTTCAATATAGACAAAAACAAAACAAAGCTGCATTGTAAAAAAAAGGGGGAAATTTATCAAATTATATAAAAATAACAGAACCTCTCACAGGCGTCTTCTAGGGAAGAGAAAGGACGCTTGAAATCAGGATGGCAGACACGCCAAGCGTCTTGATACGCCATTTGCAATTCAACCTGGTTCGCCGGAGAAGTATGAGAAAGACCTTGGGGCCGATTAGGTTGTAAATTCAAAGAGTTAGGGTTTTGCAGATGATTAGGGTTAGGGTTGGGATTCTGTATCTGTTGTTGATTTTTAATTGGATGCAGCGGTGGCCGGAGATGGGCATCAATGTTAGACGGAAAACGAGAGACGGCGGCCTGCTGTTGCTGGATTTGTAGCAATAGAAGGAATTGTTGTTGATGGTGGTGTTGTTGTTGTAGAAACATTTGTTGTTGATTTTGCTGTTGTTGTTGCTGCTGAATCAACGCCTTCGCCTTCTCCATTTGGTTGTCTCCGATTGATTTCCGGCGAATATTCCGACGGAGTCTTCAACTGCCCTCTAGGTTTCCGATGAACCAGGAAAAACAATTTTGGTCCCCTACCGGATCCCTCTCTTTTTCCTTTCTTTTTTCACCTTTGAGTGAATTACAAAATATTTTACTAAACATTTATTATCAAAATTGTATTTTACATTACATTTTTAGACAATTTGTCCATTTATATATTTGCATACTAGGTTACAGTCCGTGTACTACATGGATTGATTTTATTAATTAGAATATATAAACATGTAAAAAAAGTATAAAACAATTATAATAAAAAAGTAGATACATAGTTTCAAATTATAAACCGAAAAATATTTCCTTATAAACAAAATTGGTTGTTTTGATGCTAACTCTACATTCATTGTCTAAAATTAAAAGTTTTAAACATTCTCTACGTTTAACTCTAGACATAGCAACATATATTTAACCGTGACTGAAAACTGGGTCATTGAGAAACAAACCAACATTCGACAGTGACTGTTCTTGGCTTTTATTTATCGTCATAGTCAAGCATACAATAAACAGAAATTGTCTTTTCTGAATTTTGAAATGTATCTTTTTATCTGAAGGTGTCAAATGAAACCTTGGAATAAATGTTCGCTTGCCAATAATACTGCCAGATATAATCTCAGCTTCTATAATGCGGTCACCCATTGATATTACTTGTAGCCTAGTTGTGTTACATAAACCACTCTGCTTATCAATATTTCTTAGTAGCATGACTGGAACACTGACTTATAGTACTAACTTATGGTTTGGCAAACCAGAAAGCTTAAGATCGTTGAAAACATCCGGCGAGTATAAACCTTCAGTCAAGTCGTTCCGAATATTCTCTGATTCACAGATGCTATCAGAGCGGGTGCGTTCACTTAACGATAAGTAAACCTTCTCATCTCTGCTGATCAATATTTCTTAGTAGCATGACTGGAACACTGACTCGTTTTCGTTTTTGACGAAAACAAGGGATTTATGAAAACATGTTCACTTTCATATTTTCTAAAATAATTTTTCATTTTCAATAAATTTTCATTTTCAAAGTTTATAACTAAATGTTGAAAACAATTTTAATTTGTTTTCAAACCATTTTCATGAATTCCAAACTGAAATTGCAATTACTATATGAACGTGTTTTCAGAATTCTCAATTGTTTTTTGAAAAACTAAATTTAAAAACATTTTCTTGAAAACTAAAATTGAAAAGAAATGAAAAATTTCGTCAAGTGAACGGATAAGTAAACCTTCTCATCTCTTGAAAACATTGACAACAAACGGTCGTTTATTACATCGACAACCTCGTGTTTTGGTGCAAGTATCTCTCTTTCTTGGAAGAACTTCGGAGTTTTTAGATTTTCAAGAATGCAATTATAGACAAATTGAATTAATGATCCTACAAGATCAGTTGAATCATTAATGAGAAGATCCTCGGGTATATCAATAACTGCTTCACCATCATTGGCGGCACCAACTTTGCCTTTTCCGATATCCAAAATTCAATCTCCAAAATTTTCTTAGTTGCTGTAAATTACACGGTTCACATTCAACCGTCAATCTCATGTTTTTTTTTTGTTAATTTAAGGACTTTACAATGGTTCCAAATATAATAGTAAGTAAATGATGCATTGACGATGTTGTGCCTACTTCTACTGGGAATGATTGAAAGAATTTGTCTAAAATCTCCTCCAAAAACGATAACTTCACCTCCAAATGGCTAGTCTGACGGTACCCTCGGCCGCCTATGACGGAGGACTTTTTTCCTCTTCTCTGAAATCGTAATTTTTCTGATAGGAACATACCCTCTCATTCACTTACTATAGGCGGAGGAGCGTAGATTCATCTTACTTTTTATAAATGGAAAAAGAGACATAAGTCACGCTTCCATTGTTCGTTCCAAAGCTTAAAATGCATGTTTATGAACCATCGGTGGTTCGTCCCAAATAATCAACTTGGTTTTTCGTAATAAAGAAGCGATATCGTTGTTCGACGTTATAAAACAAAGAGAATCCTCATTATGATTTATGGGAATTAGTAATCGAGAATGTGTTGTTTTACCTTCAATCAATAACAATGAAGCAATCCCGCTTGAAGCAACACTTAAAACAATTTGAACTTTAGATCTTATTGTTGTGGATAATGTTTTCCAGACGAAGGTTTTTCTAATTCCATCATAACCATAAACAAAGAAAACCCCTCATTGATTTATATCAAACGTCGCTATAACACTGTCAAAAACACCCCTTTGTTCATTTGTTAATGCAGCATAAAGTTGATCAAGTTCGATCTGTGGAGCCGGTCTATCATAAGTTAGCTCTTTAAAAATCAATCGATTGTTTGAAGAAGATATAGATACATGATCCGGGCAAGGTATCCTTTCAAAAATATTCAAGTAAAATTTTTCCAACTAAGCAAACAATGTCAAGTTGTTAACTTGATCTTCCGTAAGTGATAATCCTGAACGATATGATATAAACATATTATCACAAATATTTTGAAAAAAAAGTCAATGCAAATAATAATGAGTTAATATAAATATATAAAGTAAATAGTAAATATATATTTGTAGACTTTTCCCATAAAATAATACCATCCCTTGATATTTCAATTTAGACAGTTGCTCGAAAAGAATATCGTCTGTTAAGTACTGCGAAGTTTCTTTCCAAACAAATTCTGGTCTAGATAGACTACTTGACATGAGCATCATTGAAAATAAAGAACGTATATATTATCCAAAACTAGAGAAACTTGCTTTCTGAATAGCATCGATGTATTCTTGATCATCATCCAAAAGACCAAGAGCATAACATGTGTCTCTGAAAGTATCATATATTCTACCATCAATAGTACGAATGTCATCGAAACTGGTTTGTCTCTGACTTTGTTTAATAGTATCCTTAAGAATATGCTTCACCAGCAGTAGGGGATACATAGTGAATTCTCCCGACTGAAAAGCCCTTCTTCCTTGGCTCCCGACAACTTTTTTGGCATTTCCACACAACCTCTGTAGGGAATTCAACGCATGTCAACTCTCGTGCGTGTGTATAAGTTTTGTTACAATCCATCCAAGATAAAAACATGGTAGAAGCCACAGAAGGTTTGTTGAGAACATTGTCTATCGTCGTCTACACCATATACTACCTATTGTTGTCTAGGAAGATGAAATGGAAGTCTTACAACAGAAGGAGTCTTGTAATGAACATCATATCCAAATATCCTCCATGACGTTTCGCATGCAGATATATATCTACAATCATGGTACTTGTTAGTGCATCCCGTGTGACGATAGCAGTCTAAGTATAGATGATATTTTGTAATAGTCAATTTGTTCGTAATTGCATATTAATACATGTTTGTTATATGTTTGTTATATGTTTGATATTGATTGTATTTATGTTTGAACTTTGTTGTAATTGATGTGTTACAATAAGTTCAAACATAAGTTCAAAGGTAAGTTCAAACATAAGTTCTAGAACAAGTTCAAAGACAAGTTCTAGAATAAGTTCAAAGGCTTGATTCGAACTTATGGTGGACAAGTTCGTGGGCTTGGGCCTTCTCGAACTTGTCCAGAGCAAGTTTGAATCTGAGCCTTATAATTAAGGGTTAATCAGTTTTGATTAACAACTTTTGCAGAATTAAGGCTAAGGGCGATTACGAACTTGCAGAGGCGATTTTGTGTGTCCTTGGAGAGAATCACGTGTCGGGGCGTTCTAGTTTGCGTCTATCATCGTGTGTGTCTCCATGTTCCGTGTGTGTGTGATCTATCCGTCAAACCGCTAACGAGGATTCCGCACTTGTTGGACGGCGTCGCGTCAAGATAGGATCCGTAGGTAGGTGACCTTACGGTACTGTTGAATTTCATCTACTTCATCAACAATATCATCTTCATTTACTTTGTACAAAAGTAACAGTAGCTCTATCAGGATCCTTGTTCATATATTTAAACAAATACTTAATAGTTACGGCTTGGTTGCACCACTCAACATTAATGTGTGTCTTATATCTTTTTAGAAGAACTTTATTATAGGCAACCACATTTCTATTATCTAACTTAACACCAGACTTCTCAACAAATAATCCATTATCTCGTCTTCTATACTAGGGAAAACCATTCGAATCAATGGAAGTGTTATTATAGAATTTCTTAGGAAAGTTTTTAGAACACTTTTTATCGATCCTACATGGACAATGCATATTATGAATACCACATGGACCATTGATCATAAACTCACTGACAAGGGAATATAATTCAAGATCTTCATCTTTGTCTAAAATCTCTGCAGATATAATCAGATCTATATATGGTCACGTCACAGTTATGAAGAGGTCTGGGTATCCAAACCACTTGGAAGTGACATGGCATCTAGATAGTTCTGCATCATGTAGCGCACACCACCAGTAAATGAGGAAGGTAAGATAACACGACGTCATATGCTTAAAATATCAGTGTTTCCTTGATCACGTGCCTTACACAAGGTCTCGTAGGATTCACCTCTAAGAACCTTCTGTTGACTCCTTATGTAAAACAATCTCTGACTTTCAACCATAGGATAAGCATCGACCAAAAACTGTTGGAAAAGCCTTCTTGAATTAAGGATTAACCTTTCTTGCATTCTATAAGCAAAGAATTCTCTCATCGTACAATTTAGGCATTTGCTGTTGCTTGAAGATGTGACGTCTTTATGAGGAATATCAATTCTATACCCATCATCTCCATATCAACACAGTAGTGGGTATTGAAGAGGAATAAAAGAAGGATGTTGTAATATAATTATACCTTTTAAACGTCCTGACTGTTTTTCAACCATAATATCCCTATTATCAAATGAATCACCAATATCACCAATAACTAAACCAGCCACTTCGGAAGCAGTTGGCAGGTTATATGTCCTTCCGTCTTGTTGTCTTTTTCCTATTAGTTGTAACTTTAGGTCTTCATGTGTATTTGCATGAAAGCAATCTCTTACCCTCCTGTGTACATTAACCAATACATTTATTGAATCCAACATACTCTTCAAATACATTATAGTTTCAACATCATGAAGATCAGTAGTTAATGTAGACTCATCCTTTGGTTCGCTTCTAGAAATGCAAAAAAAAAATAATAATAATAATAATAGATGCATTATGAGAGATATAATTATATGAAAAAAAAATAAAACATAATGTATTCATTGGGCACCAAAGTGTGGAAAAGGAATTGAAGACGTACTTAAATATGTATCTTTTAAAAGATTGTGTAACTTATTTAGATTGATAAATATACAAAAGTGATATACAATATCCCATGAAGAAAAATCCAAAAGTTAATAATCATGAAGTAGAATATACCTGAATGCTTTTTGCCTATTTGAAAGTTCATTATATGTGTCATATATGTAAAGCTGAGAGAATTTTGGTTTTGAGACATTTACAGGTAGAAGGTTTCCCATAGCATGGTAGTTTTGACCACTAAGTCTGAATATATATGGAGCCTTACCCTTATTTATTGAGGAATCAACCTTCCCACCCATTGAAGTGAATGAAAACACAGAATTGTAACGACGAATATTCTAATGAAGTTTTTGCTTTTCGATGACGAAGAAATAGATCCTCGTATAATGGTGGTGCTGCTTTCAACTCCGAAAGATGAACCTTGTTGTAACCGCAACATAGGTAATAACATGTTTTGTCCCCAGTTCTTTGACCTCTAACTACGTCGTCTGTCCATGATTTTGCATGACATAGTTGACATATGCGAGTTTGATCACCATGATCAAAGTAATCCGTTATATATTATGATTGAAAAATTAGACATTTATTCATTTAGAAACACCTTATGCATTATATTATATTAAATACATTATACTTACACATGAAAAAACTTTAGATTTGTAAGGATTTCTTGAGCATTGTTCTGAGAGGGAAATGCACCATTCGTTGACATCAAATCTACAATATGAATAAATTGAAATGTTATACCATAATGTTTTAACATTTCCAAGAACCCAATCTAATGTATATAAGGAAAACATATAACTTGAACTGATTAGTAAAATGTCATAATCAACACATAGAAATTATAGTACCTCTCATTGAAGAAATTTAGGTGTTGGATGAACATTGTACTTTCGTTGTTGTAGATGTGGACTTTGATCTCTTACTTTCCGAAGATAATTTTCTTATTGCTCTTCTCTTTTTTGCAAAGTGTGATCCATGTGTGATAATCACATATGTAGGTGAATCATAACATGAACACAAATAAGATCAATCACTACTAAATGATTATATTGAGAATAGAAAGATATTACATGAACTTTGACAGTTTTCTCTCTGATCTCTATTTCACTTTCTTTTTTCACAGAATACCAAGAAATTACTTTCTGATAAGTACAATTCGTACTTACAAAAGTACAACTGGCCACTATATATACAAAATACAAGTTTTAGATATTCACGATATGCCCCCTGAACTTACAACTATAATTGTTTTCATCTCTCTATATATATGTTCCTAACAATCTCTCCCTTAGAGATGAAAGCAATTTTTCAATCAAAGTTCAAAGTTGTTCTTTAAACAATTCTTCTTCATTGTCTCTCTCTGATCTTCATATCTCTTCTTCTCTGATCTTCTCTAATCTTTTCTGATCTTCTCTTTTCTTAAGAATAGACTCTCCCCCTTGAATCATGAATAGGATATGATTCTCTGACTTGATTAATCAAAGACAACATATCATCTTTTATATTGAATTCTTCTGTAGTTGTCACAATTGTCTTCAACAGTTGTTTCAAATATCTTCATAATATTCAGCAGTTGTCTCTGAAATTCAACTTTTCTCCCCCTCATGATGATCATAAGAATCATGAACATCATGCAAAATCTTCAGAGACACAGATGCAGTGAAATTACAATTATACTACAACAAAAATTACAACTCAGATTTATTACAAATCTTCACTCTCCCCCTCAAAATGATATTCTCTCTTTCAAATATATCATCTCCCCTTATTCTGAACAAATTTATCACTCCCCCTAAAATGGATACTCTCTCCTTACAGATTCAAACAAAGTCAAAGCTTTTCAACTTGACTTGAGAAATATGAAACACATTCATTTATAAGTAACAAAGTCCACATCCACATAGAATTCCTATTTGCACAATAGACATAATCTATGTGACCTACTTTCAGCGCTGGCGTGATGTTAACACTGATAGGATTTCCAAATAGTCATCATGAAATCCTTTATCATAAAAGAATCACTCTTATTTGTTCCGGCTTAGTCACTTTGGACTAGTAGTTTATAGTCACGCAGACTGTTAGACTTGATGTATCCTAAAAGTGTATATAATCAGCTCTAGACACAATGTGCATCAAATGAAGTCGGAGACCAGAGCAAATGTCTTCATTGTTTCATTATCAATAATATCCAAATGATATGTCGATAGAAATGTGTTATATCTTCGTGATTATTGAGACATAAATCTTTTGAGAGATAACTGAGTGGTTGGTAGGGTTAAGTGTATGCGTCACTGTGTCCATTACGTCTTTTTCAAATATCAAGTCGCCTAGGACTTGATAGATAATGTGGTTTACCCAGCAGACACAGTGTAGGTAAGATTTTCTTTTTTTCAAATCCTTTCTCAACTCTCAGCTCTTAGCATTTTTCAACTAAGCTCCCTCCGGCTTACTTTTTTAGAAATACAAGTCAATCAGCTTCATAGCGAAAGCATGATCTAATGCACCACCATCTCCTTTCAATATACCCCTCTTATTTACATTTTACCTCTGCTCGACCCTGTTAGTATCCCGTGATAAGTGACACTTCTCAACTAATAAACCTAAAGAACCCTCACACACACACACAAACTATAGATGGTTTGCTCATTGGGTAGGTCTTTCGGTTCTGGTCAGACCATAGAAGCGATATTTATTCCTATCACACAATTTGGTGCATAATTGGAGTCAGCAGAAGTAATGTTCAACATTTCAGCTCATGGGATATCACACAAAGAATGATTATGATTTTCAGGTCAGATGAATTAGGAGTTGAAATTCACAATGAATATGGGAAATGATGAGTTACGAGATATCAGAATGAAATGTAAAATCTGATATAAGATATGAAATGAATCAGGTTTTTATGAAAAAGTTAGCTCATGGGAGATTATGGGAGAATTCAGTATGAATGAATTGGAAGAATTAAGAATGCATGGGAGAATAATGAAGAGAATCTCAGAAGCAATGAGATTATGAAAATGAAAAAGATTAAAACAATTAACCTCAATGATATACTCAGAGAACCAGAAATTAACATCCTTCAAAAAAATTGTTCTTTTCAGCTCAAAAAGCTTTTTATGTGTGCACAAAATATTTTCATGAAAATTACGTACAATTTTTTTTTTCAAAATATCGTCTTCAGAGTGCTTCTGAAACTCCCCCTAGAAATAAGTACACAAAGTTAGTCAACTCATAGAATATCAGGAGCAAAAAATTGTAAAATAAAACTCCCTCTTTGTCAATACAACTTTAGAGTTGAATTCAGGACAGAAATTTCAGAATGATTCATCTTTCAGAATCGGGTTCTAATCTGAAGTGATTAGAAGCCTTTGTTGTAGACGCTTGGGTTTCAGTCTGAAGTAACTGAAAACCATTTGAATTTAAGATCGGGTTCTGCACTGATGTGTACGTAATCCATTTCCATTGAAGACCGGGTTCTAGTCTGAATTGACTAAAAACCAATAACCTGCAAAATTAAGATGTCTTTGGTATCCAAACAGATTTGGATCCAGACTTGTTAGCACTCTTGGGTACCCATTTCAATACAAGTTTAGGTAACCATTTCATTACATGTTTAGGTACCCATCGCTGAATATATGTCTTTTCTTCCTTTTCAAACTCAGGAAACAGATTTCTTTTAGTATGATAAAATTGAATATCTGATTTTTAAAAGAAACTTGAATCTGAACGAACAGAATTATGCAAAATTTTGTTTCTAAAAATTTGTCCGTTGCTGGCTTGTTTATGATAATACTTGGTAATTTTCTTGGAAGATTTCCGCTGAGAAGAATGACCAGTATTTTCAGAAACTTTTGAAGACTTTGATTTCGAAGATTCACCAGAGTAAATCTTGACCAGTTTTTTTCCACGACTTTATCTTTGCCTTTGTTTATCTTTAAAATATATTTAAGTTTAAGACCTGAAGACAAATCAAACTTAGAAAATTTAGCAATATTCTTTTCACTTTCTAAAGATAAATCAGAATGATCAACTTTATGTTCTAAACAAACATTAGAATCCTTAACATCTGCTTTATTTGAAGAAGGGGAAACATTAAATTGTTTAGAAAGATGAAGTGTTTGATCTTCTAATCCTTTGATAATGACCAAATATGAATTTCTGTCATCATCAAATGATTGGAAATCAGTTTTGAAAGATTATTCTTTAATTAAGAACAACTTTTGCTCATCTTCAAACAATTCGGATTTCACTTTGAAATCTTGTTCTTTAAGTAAGAACTCATTTCCTTCTCAAATAATTCTTTAGTTAATGAAAACTCATTTTCAAGAGTAAAAAATTCTTTAGATTTGTTTGAAACATAACTTTGATCAAGATGATTTGTCTGTGAAAGTGTTTCTTCAATATCTTTAACTTTATTGTTCAAAACAGATCGTTCAGGCAAGAGATATTTTATTTGATTTGCATTCTAAAATTTTCTTGTTTAGAATCTTCAAGTTCCTTTGATAATTCAGATATTGCACAATGAAGCTCTTCTTTTTCAAAATCAAAACTTTTATTTCACATTCATCAGACTTTAATTTTGCCAAAAGTTTAAGATTTTCTTTAGTTAACACTTGAACTTGATTTTCAGCACAAGAAAAATCTTCTTTAAGTTTAAGAACCAGTACCTGATCAAGTTTGTATCTCTCTTGATAAACATCAATTGTAGCTTTGAGTTCTCGAATTTGTATATATTTGGCTGTCCAATTATCTTGAAACATCCTGATGATATAAATGAACAAAAAACAAATCAAGTCAAAAATGAAGTCAACTATGGTCAACAGAAGTCAACAATGTCAAATATAATCCAATGAAAGATCAGAAAATATCAGCAAGTTCAAGGTTGTTCGAGGATAGAAATCCAATGTTGAAGCTCTGAAAGATGTATCTGTGGATGATGATTTTCACCTCTGAATATACTTTTGGACGTTGAAATTTCAGCTAATCTGTAGAAAAATGCCTGTAACGTTTTCCTGGAGCCGAATTATGCCTCGAAAATTGCCCGGACCAACTTTTCCTATTTTATAAATCGTAGATCTCGGTTCAAGCTTCGTTTTGGCATCTGGTAGGCCTTGTAACGATGTTCCAGTCAAAAGTTACGGTCAATTGAAGCAGCAAAGGTCATAAACTAAATGTTGTATAGAATCTCGAATTGCATAGTATGAAACTAACAGAGTAAAACTCGATTAATTAAGAATGAATCTCGAAAGACACAACATAAAACTCGATTGAACCTTTACAAATGTCGATTAAACCTTTACAAAACTCGATTGAATCTTCACAAAACTCGATTAAAACTTGATCAACCTCGGATGAATTTTGAACAAACTCAAATGAAAAGGGAAGAAACTTGGTTAACACTTTAACAAACTCGGATGAAGAGTAATCAAACTCGGATGACTCTTTATCAAACTCGGTTGAAACAGGAAACAAACTCGAATGTAGAGTTATAAATCTCGAAAGAAGTGTTATAAAACTCAGTTAAAGCTTTATAGAACTCGCACAAAGCGTGATAAAACTCGAATGACAAGTGATCATACACAAAGTGTTGTCGATCAAACTCGATGGAAAAATGCTAGAACTCGATCAACAATAAATAAAATTCGGGCAACTCATGATAAAACTCGGGCAACTCATGATAAAACTCTGGCAACACTAAAAGTGCAGTTTATTTTCGAGATTCAAGCGTTTTTGACAGATTCAAGTCCAAATCCACTAATTTTTTCAAAATTTTCACGAATTGATCTACAAATCACAACCAATGTTCGTTTTGATAGCAGATACTTTGTTTTTAGAGAGAGTGTCCATTTGAGGGGGAGTGACAAATTTGTTCAGAATAGGGGGAGAGAATATCATTTTGAGGGGGAGAGAGACAATTTGTAATATTTCTGAGTTGTAATTTTTCATTATAATTGTTGTTGTATGTCTGCTACTGTAAATTCACTGCATCTACGTCTCTGATGATTTCACATGATGTTCATATGTCTTATGATCATCATGAGGGGGGGGGGGGGGGGGGGGGAGAAAAGTTGTATTTCAGAGACATCTGCTGAAGTAGTTTGAAGACAATTGCAATGACAGTTCAAGACACTTGTGACAACTACAGAAGATTTGAAGATGAAAAATGATAAGCTGTCTATGATTGATCAAAGGAGAGAATCAAAAGCTATTCATGTTTCAAGGGGGAGAGTTTGTTCATTAGAAAAGAGAAGATCAAAGAACAAGAGATGTGACGATCAGAGATTAACAATGTAGAAGAAATTTCATTTGAAGATTCAGAGATCGAAGAGAAGATAAAAGAAAAGTGTTGAAGTTCCTACCTTGAACTTTAATTGTAAAATTGTTTTCATCTCTAAGGGGTAGATTGTTGGGTACATTTATAAATAGAGAAGAAAACAATTTTATTGTAAAAAGTTTAAGGGTGTAATATGTAAATACACAATAGTAGTATTTGTGTATATAGAGTAGTATAGTGCTACTGTTCAAAAAAGGAAATGAATGCATGCGTGAACAGTACACAAATAGATAGTAGTTTGCTGTGCAAGAAACCATGAACTCAATGTAATATTCTTTTATCACTTAATCAAAGCATTGATATCATGTGTCATGATTGATGTTCTTAATTGTTGTTAATTGTGAATTGAATTGTTGAATACCGAATTATCAAATATATTTTGTTACGTTAATACGCTTTGATTTAAATTTAGTATTTTATTTTTTTTTTAAATTTTAATATTTTGTTATGCCAATACCTTTTAATTTTAATATAGCATTTTAACCGTTTTGATTTACAAGTTTGTACATTAATATGTTTTATTCGTTTTCATTTAAATATTTTGTTAATTTTCACTTAAGTATTAACGTAGCAAAATTTTACATCAAAAAAAAAAATAATAAATCAAAACGTACTGACATAACAAAATATTTAAATCCAAACAAATAAAATAATAATTATAACTAAAAACATATTAGCGTAACAAAATATTTAAATCGGAAATAATAAATTAGTAAACTTAAATTAAAACGTAATGAATTAGTAAATTTAAATCAAAATTTACATAAATCCAAAATTTATTAACGTAATGAAATAGTTTAATGGAAACGTATAAATAATAAAATTATACAAATAGTTTAACCAATAAAATTGTTAGGAATTCGTATCATTTTTCATAAAAACATAAACATTAATTGAATTAACGCACAACGGAAGATTTTTAAAATCACGAATTCCATACACGGATCATCAAGTATACATAAGATAAGTAAACGAGAAAACATATAAAAATCATACATTTGTATTCGATGACAAGAATACACAAATGAGATGTTTTCGGTATCCACCGGTGATTACACAGTCGAGCGGCGCCAAGTATGCAATTGAACACACGAAGAACGGTAAAAACAAAAACCCACAACGATTTGTGGTTTGTTTCTTGCGGCCGAAACTCACCAGCACACACTACTAGGTTTTTTGTTATGCTTTTTGAGTTTCAGTTATCACACACACATCACCCATGTGTATATATAGTCGGTCGTGTGTGTGTGTGTATTATTAAGAGTTTTAGTTTTGATTAAACTATAATATAATAATATAATATATATCTTAATACTTATATTTATTATTTAAACCTTATATAATTATCTCTATAATTATATATCTATTAAATAATATTTATCTGTTAAATATTATCTAATAATATATAAATGACTAGATAATTTTTATAGTTATCTCTATTTATTTGTTTATAATTATCAAACTAAATATCTAATAACTAGATGATAATATCAATTCAAATAAATATATATTTTATATAATATCCAATAATAATTAAAAGACCAGATAATTATTTAATTATCATCCAATGATAATTAAATCGCTACAATATCTAATATTGTACTTTTAGTCCACGCACTATGATATATAATTAATAATCCATTAATTCAATCTCAATGATCATTTCGTGTCATAAACAATATCCAAAATTATTTATTCAATAGTTTAATTGCATCTGCTCATTTGTGCTCATCGGTGTGACCCTTAAGTGTTTTATGAAATCAGCCACCATACACTAACATACTCCTACTTGTGTAAGACGACATACTGTCCTGCAGCATGCGCCTAAAGGAGGTAATGGCTAGACACTTTAGGCAACCAAGGTCATAAAAACTTTGACTCTCATTCGGGCATTCTTGTTGAAACAACCTTCCAAAAAGAAACTTAGGTTATATCCCATGCATCGCGATATTTCAATGTGAAAGCTAGGCATGGATTAGATCAACCGTAGCAAACACGATTATGTTTCTCGACTCCTTGATCTTATACTGAATTATAACAGACAGGTTAGAACACATCAGTTCTGTCCGAGCACGGCCATGCATTTTTGTCAGTATCGATCACCGAGGGGCCCAGAAATATCTCTTCTTAGTTAAAAGAAGGTGCAAATCCCATATTGACTATCTAGGCCTCCAGCACGACTCCCACTATAACCAGTCTCGAACCGTTATGATCACCCAGTTACGGATGGCGTTAGGTTAGGCCAAGCGTACAACAGCACCCGCACTAAAGTACGTAGACATCTCAGGTACTAAGGATTACCTTTTTAAGACGACTCATGACTATGATCCACAAAGTGGTCTCAATCGATGGGTCAATCCAATATCTGTTCGCAACTGATGCCTGTGAATTTGGTTCAACCTTTGCTATATTCATCACGAATATCAACCAAAAACCACAGTAACATTTTAATTGTCGTTGTGGTTCCCACGACAACAAGAAGCTATGGAATAATTTTAGAATAACTTCAAATTTATTCTTGGATTTCTAAAACATGCAAAATAGAACGACATTAAAGATCTCATGTTGATCTCCTTTATCTCAATAAACACAACATGTCTTTCATCAATTTAATGCTACTGTTCCTTTATCAAATGTAACGGTAATACGATATATCGAAAAATTAATTTTAGACATGATTTTAGTGGGAGTGTTCTCTAGTTAACTGACTTAACTTCCATTACCGTTTATCTTTGAAAATATTTCACTAGTTCTTTATTACAAGTTCTTGTAATATTATTCAGATTCATTCTGAATCTCCTTACAAATTTATATCCATTATCTTTAGAGGAACTGGTAAATCACTCATAAAGACACCATAAAATTTAGGAGCTCTAGCAATTCAGATTAATTGCTACTAGTGATACATTTAGATGTTTTGTTATTGAACCTGACAGTATGCGGTTTTATCTATATCTTAACAAGATATCTTAACTTAATAACATTGTGTTCAACATTTGTGATATGTATTTATAACCACCAGAACCTAGTTATCTACAACATTTTCGTTGTGGTGTTCCGTCAAGCTTGCCGATGAGTGTTTAAACAAGTCAAAGACTATTACTTGACTAACCATCACACAAGTTGTATACATTTCACATGTAATTTTATAAAAATGCAATTATACTTCTTGTCTAAACAACCTTGACTTATCAAGTCTTTAATTATCTCTGACAAGTTAAGTGAATTAACGTCCATGTAACTCCTTTACATTTAATTCTGTATTTTATTAGTTTCATTTATATAATCACGAATGACTATCAAACTCATATAATCTCTTGAACTAACTTTCAAGAATTAACAAGTTCAATGAAACTGCATTTGAACACATGAACAATTTACATAACAACATAGTACCCATTTTATCTGAATATGACTACTAGCTTGTCCAATCTCTATTGACAAGTTTACTATTCAAGTTCCACTTGAATCAATAGTCTATAATCATGGCTTAGTAATCTTAATCAATAGGAATTTCAAGCAATAAATTTTTTTAACTCCAAAAACTTTATTTATTCCAAAAATACTTGCAAGAAATTCAACTACAAAATTGTTTACTACACCATGATAAACTATTGATGACATGAAAAGTAGTGTCCAGCAGAGTATTTTCTAAGATGTCTCTATGCTCCCACTGAATCTGTCATCTCTTTTCACTTCATTTTAGTCATTGCAGACATTATGCATAAAACTTTGTTCAATTGGTTATCACATGTCCAAGAACAATAGAAGTTAATAGTTCAGATACACGAAGTCTCATTGCGGTCAACCTTGACTGTTTCCAAGTACTTGGTACAATTCCTTTCCCTTCCGTCCCTTTCCCTATTCTCTCTCCTTAATCATTCTCTCAGCAGTCTAAAGCATCTAATGCAGCCCACTGATCATCTTGTCCATGCATATTGTAATAAATTACAAATGGCTTAAATTCCTTTAATAAGCAATTGAGAATTAGATCTGTGGTCATCTCCTGTGTCACAGGATACCCAAGTCTGCTAAGATGATCCAGATAACCTTTCATCTTCAGCACATGGGGTCTAACAGCTGTTCCTTCTACCATTCTGCAGGAGTTCAGAGCCTTAGTCATATTATGTTTCTCAGCCCGAGGCTGAGTATGGAACATATCATTTAACCGGAGATACATCTGGTAACCAGAGACATCCAGGTTAGTCCGCAGCTAAGATGTCATGGTCGCTAGCATTAAACAGACAACATCGACCGAATCCTCAGTGCTTCTTGTGGGGATTTCTCTCCTCAACTGTAGCAGTCTTTACAAGAGCAGGTCCTGGTGCCCTTTCCAGATAATACGACTTTCGTTGTGTACTCACAACATTAGTCAGATCTTATTCCTAGTTCAGGGAATTGCTTCTTTTGAGCTTTCCATTTCCCGAATGGTCCTTAAAGTAGCAATTTTGCGCTTTTTAGGGAGCATTTTCAATAGGAGGAGATT
Source organism: Centrapalus pauciflorus (assembly GCA_020465985.1). NCBI lineage: Eukaryota > Viridiplantae > Streptophyta > Magnoliopsida > Asterales > Asteraceae > Centrapalus > Centrapalus pauciflorus. The sequence continues at coordinate 47,947 of JAANYP010003286.1, read as the reverse complement.
GAGGAGATGTGAAGACCTCCCCTCACGGGGCAGTCGTCACGAGTCTAGGTCCCACATCATGCAACACGATACCAATCATAACTAAGATAGAGTAATTAAGTTGCGGAATTATAAATTACAAGTACAAACATTAGAATAAGTTTAATACAGTTTACAGTTTTCAAATTAAACTTATAAAGGGTACCATCTAATCTTATTCATGTCATCATACAATCAAATCAATCTACCCAGACCACCACAAATTTCATCTGCCAATCAGTACCGAAATGCTTTGTTGAGTGGTGGTCTATGAAAACTTCGACTTGATTCTTGTAAGACCTAAGAACTAGGTCCGGCAGGTGACTTTCCTTTATCCTTTCCTGTAAAAAGGTCAAACAACAACTATAAGTAATGCTTAGTGAGAATATAGATTTTTAGATTACATGCATTATCAAGCGGATCATGGGTCTAGCGTGATATATCTTGACTGCCGCTACAGCCACTCATGATTGAGACATAGTAGTCATAGAGTCGGATGATGTTCAAGCCACGCTCACACTTAAATCGTGGGGATCAGCCACATACTGGGCTACCAGTAAATCAACATGGCGGAAGATCGGAGTATCATACCAAGTTCCATAGAACTGGTGAAATAGCATGGTCTAGAACAATAAACCGTCAATGCTAATCATCTTAAGCTGAATCGATATGTCAAAAGATGCGAGCAATAGTGAAAGCATAGTAATCAAGGTCATGATAGTAATAATCTCATAGCAATATCTGAAATGAACTGTAAATTCAATGTCATATGAAATGATAAATCAATTAGCTATCATGATCCACAGGGCATCACCGAACCATGGTGAGCACAGGTCACAATCCATCTGATCATATATGAATGTCAAATTAATCTATCATCAACAATATGTCTCAACCGGAATTCTCGCATGTAGATCTGAATATCTATAACTCACTGGTTCTTGTGGTCGTTATCAAGCAGATTTACAATCCACCACCTGAGTTATCCCAGGATTTTATCTTTAATCTTTGTCTATCTGATCTCTGTCAATTCTTTTCAAATTAGAGACCCGCTTTCAATCTCTATAGTTCTTTGTTCAGAATTTAACTGAACCTGTCCAGAATTATATCATATCAATGTCATCAGCTTTTAGCTTTAAAATCTTTATTTTATCTGATTCTGATAACTGATAACTCATTGATCATTTATTTGTTCATTTTCTTTGAATTCTCAAAAGAGATATATATATATATATATATATATATATATATATATATATATATATATATATATATATATATATATATATATACACACACACACACAAATATATATACCATATTGCTTTAATCAATATTTCATTATATATTCATGAGTATTGTAATTTTAAAATGTCATTTACTTGTGATAATCAAACATCCGAATTCGGACCCCTGGTTTGGACCATCCGGATTCGGACTAATCCGGATCAGGCACCCGGATTCGGACCGAATGACTAACCCGATTTTGGACCGACCGAAGCATAACATCCGAAATGGAAGCATCCGAATTTTTGGACTATTTGAACTCATGGCAACCGAACCGAAGTGGGGAAATCCGAAATAGGTTGTCCGAAATCATAGTGATCCGAAATGGGGCATCTCATCCAAAGTAGACTACATCCGAAACAGGTACCATCGAACCGAATTCGGATCCCTATACTTAGAAATTTTCCAGAAATGTTCTTGGTGTTCATACTTGTGTTCATACGGATTTTTACTAAATTGTTTCTAAATTCATTTTTATTAACATGCAACTTAATATAAAGTTGTATTATCGTTATTGGATTGATTTTATACTATTTTCCCTATCAATAACATCATAAATTGATCAAGATTGTCCAAAATATACACTTTTTGTCAAGAACACCATTTTATCAAAAATTCTGATTCTTCTTTATTTGAATGATCCAACCCAAAATTTTTGTTTCTATGACTTCTATTAACTTAAATTCATAATTATCTATTCAAATTTTATACATGGAACATACGTTTTTCATATTTTAATCCTAGGTTTCGGTTTTTTATAAAACCGAACCAATTCTAAAAGTCTTTGAAATTTAAATCGAGAATTACCTCAAAATCTTGTAGATTATTGTTGTTGAATACTTCTTGTAACTCCTTCTTGGATTTAATCTTCAATTAATTTGCAATTTATGGAGATTTTTGATGAATTGTGAAGAAACCGTAGCTTTGAGAGAGAGAGAGTGTGAAAATCTTAATTGTGTGATAATGACTTTTAATGTCATAAATTTTGGTTTATATACTTCATTTGATAAATACTCATTTAATCTCCACACTTTTGTATAATACATCTTTTAATTTAATCATTTAAATACTTAATAATATTTATAACATAATTAATTAATTAATTTCATTAATCAATTAAATTCAAAATAGATAATGTAATAAAATTACATTATTAGCCTAAAATCAGATATTACATATTTGGCCAAAAGCTAGGTTGTTACAGAATGGGCTCCACCACGCAGAAACTTCGTCCCCGAAGTTGGCTTTGTTCGAACAGACTTGGATAAGTTGCTTTCATGACATCTCTGGATTCCCAAGACTGATGCGAACCCTTGTGGTGTTTCCACTGAACGAGCACCATCTGTATTTCTTTATTGCGAAGCTTTTTGGTCTTTGAATCCAGAATACATTCTAGCTCTTCAACCACTCGAAGCTTTTCATCGATTTGCACATTAACATGTGGTAGTTGAACTTCTCTATAATCTGCTAGGCTCTTTCTCAAATGACTAACATGGAATACAGGATGTATTCCCGCTAGGTCTGTTGGCAATTCAAGACGATAAGATTGATTTCCTATCTTTTCCACAATCTTGAACGGACCAATGAATCTCGGAGCTAGCTTGTTTCTCTTTATAAATCTCACCACATTCTACATTGGGGATACTTTCAGCATCACCCAATCGTTAACTACAAAACTAATCGATCTGTGCCGATTGTCATAATATGACTTCTGCCTGCTTTGAGCTTCAAGAATGTTCCTTCTGACAAGTTGAATCTTCTCATGAGTCAACTGTAGAAGGGCAAGTCCTGCTATTGGCGATTCACCTGTTTCGCGCCAACAGGTGGGAGTTCTGCACTTTCTTCCGTATAAAGCTTCAAACGGAGTCATCTTGATCGTTGAATGATAACTGTTATTATATGAGAATTTGACCAAAGGCAGATGGTCATCCCAGTTACCACCCAGATCAAGAACGCAAGCACGAAGCATATCTTCGAGAGTAAGGATAGTGCGTTCACTTTGTCCATCTGCATTAGGGTGATAAGCAGTACTCATTGAGATTCGAGTACCCATCCCTTCTTGCAGCACTTTCCAAAATCTCGAAGTGAAACGACTATCACGATCAGAGACGATAGATTTCGGCACACCATGACGAGAGATAATTTCAGTGATGTACATTTGTGCCAATCTATCAAGAGAATATGTCTCTTTTATCGGTATGAAGTGAGCTGACTTCGTTAATCGATCCACAACTACCCAAATGGAGTCGTGCTATCTCTTGGTTTTAGGCAATTTAGTGACAAAGTCCATGGTTATATGCTCCCACTTCCACTCAGGAACTGGCAGTGGTTGCATATCCCCGAAGGGTTTCTGATGTTCTGCCTTAACCATCTGACAGACTCTGCAGCTTTCAACATATTGACCAATGTCCTTTTTCATTCATGGCCACCAGTAGTCAGCTTTCAGATCGAAGTACATCTTTGAGCTGCCAGGATGAATGGATAACTTGGACTTGTGGGCTTCAGATAGAAGAGTGTTGCGAATAGAACCATATTTAGGAATCCAGATTCGGTTTCCCTTGAGACATTGAAGCCCCAAATGATTCATAGACAAAAATTGAAGTTGCCCTTTGAGATTTTCAAAACAGAATTTCTCTTCTTTCAATGCTTCAACTTGGGCAGATTTGATGTATTCTATAAGATCAGAAAAGAATACAACAGGAGTCAGGGCATAGCAACACTTTTCTGGATACGTCTTTCTACTCAAAGCATCCGCGACCACATTGGCTTTGCCGGGATGATACAGGATCTCGCAATCATAGTCCTTCATAAGCTCCAAGGACCGACGCTATTTCATGTTCAGATCCTTTTGAGTAAATAGATGCTTGAGGCTTTTATGGTCAATGTAAAGCTGACACTTAGTCCCATAAAGATAGTGACGCCAGATTTTTAGTGCAAAGGTAACGGCAGCCAACTCAAGATCATGAGTTGGTGCACTTTTCTTGTAGTCTTTCAATTGCCTTGAAGCATAGGCAATGACGTTTCCCCTTTGCATGAGGACACAACCTAGACCTGTACCAGATGCATCGCTGTAAACGACAAAGTCATCATTGCCTTCTAGTAAGGCTAGGATTGGCGCTTGAATAAGTTTCTGCTTTAACGTTTCAAATGCCTCTTGCTGTTTATCAGCCCATACGAAAGGTGTATTCTTTTGTGTTAGCATTGTGAGAGGCACATCAATCTTCGAGAAGTCCTTAATGAATCGCCAATAGTAACCGGCCAATCCAAGGAAACTTCTGATTTCAGAGGCATTGCGAGGCGTTTGCCACTTCTGAACAGCCTCGACTTTAGAAGGATCGACTTAGATACCTTCGCCAGATACAACATGGCCAAGGAATTGGATCTATAAAATTACAAAGGAGAATTTCAAGTTTTTATTCAATCAAAAAAACGCTTAGGAAATAGCTCGAGACAATATAGGATTATACCTGTCTGAACCAGAATTCACACTTGGAAAATTTTGCGTAGAGTATTTCTTTTCTCAATAACTCTAGCAATTGACGCAGATCAATGACATGACCAGCCTCCGTTTTGGAGTAAATCAGAATATCGTCTATGAATACGATAACTGACTTATCCAGCATTGGACTGCACACCATTCATGAGATCCATGAACGCCGCTGGTGCATTCGTTAAACCAAATGGCATTACGAGAAATTCGTAATGACCATATCTTTTCGGAAAGATGTCTTTGGAATATCCTCATCTCTGACTTTCAACTGATGATATCCAGAACGAAGATCGATTTTGGAAAAATAACTTGCTCCTTGCAGCTGATCAAATAGATCATCGATTCTGGGCAGAGGATATTTGTTTTTGATGGTGACTTTGTTCAACTCACGATAGTCGATGCACATACGGAGAGTTCCGTCTTTCTTTTTAACAAACAAGACAGGTGCACCCCACGGAGATGAACTTGGTCGGATAAATCCCTTCTCTAACAGATCTTGCAATTGTTTTGACATTTCATGCATCTCTGCAGGCGCAAGTCTGTAGGGAGCTTTAGCAATTGGAGCCGCACCAGGAACTAAGTCAATTCCGAACTCAACTTGACGTTCCGCTGGCACTCCAGAAATATCATCTGGAAATACGTCTGGGAACTCACAGACGATAGGAATATCAGACACAGATTTCTTGTCGGCTTCAGAAACGGATTCAGATGTGATAAAACATAAATAGGATTCATGACCCTTAGATAAATATTTACGTGCTTTCTCAATAGAAATGAAGCAGTGAGCACCTTTACGTTTGTCGCCTTTAATTTCTAACACTCGACCGTCTGAAGTCTTGATTCTGATGATTCGGCGATTGCAGACAATTGTAGCTTCATTATTCGTTAGCCAATCCATGCCAATGATGACGTCGAACTCTTTTAACGGAATCGGAATAAGATCGAGGTTGAATACGATGTTATTGACAAGTAACGTACAATTTCGGTAAACAGAATCAGCCATAACATAATTGTTACTGGCCGTCTCAATATCAAGTATGACAGGAAGCTTTGATGGAGATTTTGATAGTCTTTGTGCAAAAGAAGTCGAGATATATGAATGACTTGCTCCGGAATCAAATAGTACGCGCGCAGGTATTGAATTTAGTAAGTACGTACCGGTAACCACATCAGGGTTTATTTGCTGCCTCTGTTGTTATCTGGAATGCACGGGTTCTTGCAGTTGGAGTTGCGGCTGAACTTTTCATAGTAGAACCTCCAGCTGATGATTGTGATTGACCTCGTTGTCCACTACGACACTGATACATGAAGTGTCCACGCTTTCCGCATTTAGCACATCCAAGTCCTCGCTGAGGGAATTCTTCACTGTTGTGGTCGATTCTGCTACATGCATAGCAAGTTACATCATCGGGATTGCACATTCCCATGTGTGATTTTCTGCATCTTTTACAAACTCGGGGTTCATTCGTGAGAGAGTAAGCTTGGGCTTTCTGTGGCGAATTATACTGTTGGGATTGTTGAGGTTGCTGGGACTGGGACTTGTTTGGCTTAAAGAATCGGCCAAATCTTTGCTTCTTTGGAGGAGAAGGACATGTCGGGTTCGTTGATGGAGCATAGAGTTGATCGCCGTACTCTAGATATCCCCTCTCGATCTGTCTTGCAGCTTCAACCATCTCTAAGTAACTCGTATACTTTATTGCGCTCATCGGGTGTCTGTATCTCGGATTAAGCCCTCCGCGAAATCTGTTCATTTTTCTTTCCTCGGTGGCTACTTGATATGAGGAATAGCCACAGAGCCGCGAGAATTCGTGCTCATACTCGTCAACAGTCTTGGTTCCCTGAGTTAGCTGCATTAGTTGAACCTCCATCTTGTCTCGTTGGTCGACAGGACAATATTTCGCATTAAACATATCGAGAAACTGGTCCCATTCTAGAGTATGAATAACCTCTTCGCCATAAATACTTCTCTGGGTTTTCCACCAGGCACGGGCAGCGCCGACGAATAAAGCAGATGCATAACTTACTTTCTTTGACTCTAGACAATCAGATATCCTGAAGATTTCTTCAGTGTGACTAATCCAATCCATCGCTTGAATTGGATTAACTGTACCCTCAAAGTTAAGGGCACCGCTGGCTTTGAAATCTTTGAACTTACAGCCTTTTGGCTGTTCAATTTGGGCATTGGGATTTGAGTTATCAGAATCAGATTCATTATTCTGGACTTGTTTATCTTTTCTCTTATTCTTTTTATCAGCACATCTTTTTGCTTCGGCCTCATCTCTAGCCCGAAACTGTTCTTGCATGTTCTTGTTTTGTTGTTCAGATTGTTGGGCTAATAGTTGTTGTACCATTTCAAACATTTGCTGAGGGGTCATATTGTTGGGGAAATCACCTGATCCTGATCTTGACATCATTACTGAAAATTAAAATCATTTAACTATCAGTTTATAGACATAGATCTATGTACCCTTTTTCCCATCCTAACAGTCTGTACATCCTGTCTCAGTTCAAACCACCTAAATGATTGATACATATGTATTGCTTCAGTTTGAGACCAAGTATTACTCTCGTAATATTTGATTCACTCAAACTATGGTCTCTGATACCATCCTGTGAAGACCTCCCCTCACGTGGCAGTCGTCACGAGTCTAGGTCCCACATCATGCAACACGATACCAATCATAACTAAGATAGAGTAATTAAGTTGCGGAATTATAAATTACAAGTACAAACATCAGAATAAGTTTAATAAAGTTTACAGTTTTCAAATTAAACTTATAAAGGGTACCATCTAATCTAATTCATGTCATCATACAATCAAATCAATCTACCCAGACCACCACAAATTTCATCTGCCAATCAGTACCGAAATGCTTTGTTGAGTAGTGGTCTATGAAAACTTCGACTTGATTCTTGTAAGACCTAATAACTAGGTCGGCAGGTGACTTTCCTTTATCTTTTCCTGTAAATAGGTCAAACAATAACTATAAGTAATGCTTAATGAGAATATAGATTTTCAGATTACATGCATTATCAAATGGATCATGGGTCTAGCGTGATATATCTTGACTGCCGCTACAGCCACTCATGATTGAGACATAGTAGTCATAGAGTCGGATGATGTTCAAGCCACGCTCACGCTTAAATCCTGGGGATCAGCCACATACTGGGCTAGCTACCAGTAAATCAACATGGCTAAACATCGGAGTATCATACCAAGTTCCATAGAACTGGTGAAATAACATGGTCTAGAGCAATAAACCGTCAATACTAATCATCTTAAGCTGACTCGATATGTCAAAGGATGCGAGCAATAGTGAAAGCATAGTAATCAAGGTCATGATAGTAATAATCTCATAGCAATGTCTGAAATGAACTGTAAATTCAGTGTCATATGAAATGATAAAACAATTAGCTATCATGATCCATAGGGCATCACCGAACCATGGTGAGCACAGGTCACAATCCATCTGATCATATATGAATGTCAAATTAATCTATCATCAACAACATGTCTCAACCGGAATTCTCGCATGTAAAGCTGAATATCTATAACTCACTGGTTCTTGTGGTCTTTATCAAGCAGATTTACAATCCAGCATCCGAGTTATCCCAGGATTTTATCTTTAATCTTTGTCTATCAGATCTCTGTCAATTCTTTTCAAATCAGAGACCCGCTTTCAATCTCTTTAGTTCTTTGTTCAGAATTTAACTGAACCTGTCCAGAATTATATCATATCAATGTCATCAGCTTTTAGCTATAAAATCTTTATTTTATCTGATTCTGATAACTGATAACTCATTGATCATTTATTTGTTCATTTTCTTTGAATTCTCAAACGATATATATATATATATATATATATATATATATATATATATATATATATATATCATATTGCTTTAATCAATCTTTCATTATAAATTCATGAGTATTGTAATTATAAAATGTCATTTATTTGTGATAATCAAACATCCGAATTCGGACCCCTGGTTTGGACCATCCGGATTCGGACTAATCCGGATTAGGCACCCGGATTCGGACGGAATGACTAACCCGATTTTGGACCGACCGAAGCATAACATCCGAAATGGAAGCATCCGAATTTTTGGACTATTTGAACTCATGGCAACCGAACCGAAGTGGGGAAATCCGAAATAGGTTGTCCGAAATCACAGTGATCCGAAATGGGGCATCTCATCCGAAGTAGACTACATCCGAAACAGGTACCATTCGGTTCTAACCGAATTCGGATCCCTATACTTAGAAATTTTCCAGAAATGTTCTTGGTGTTCATACTTGTGTTCATACGGATTTTTACTAAAATCTTTCTAAATTCATTTTTATTAACATGCAACTTAATATAAAGTTGTATTATCGTTATTGGGTTGATTTTATACTATTTTCCCTATCAATAACATCATAAATTGATCAAGATTGTCCAAAATATACACTTTTTGTCAAGAACACCATTTTATCAAAAATTCCGATTTCTTCTTTATTTGAATGATCCAACCCAAAATTTTTGTTTCTATGCCTTCTATTAACTTAAATTCATCATTATCTATTAAAATTTTATACATGCAACATACATTTTTCATATTTTAATCCTAGGTTTCGGTTTTTAATAAAACCGAACCAATTCTAAAAATCTTTGAAATTTAAATCGAGAATTACCTCAAAATCTTGTAGATTATTGTTGTTGAATACTTTTTGTAACTCCTTCTTGGATTTAATCTTCAATTAATTTGCAATTTATGGAGATTTTTGATGATTTGTGAAGAAACCCTAGCTTTGAGAGAGAAAGAAGAGAGAGAGTGTGTGAAAATCTTAATTGTGTGATAATGACTTTTAATGTCATAAATTTTGGTTTATATACTTCATTTGATAAATACTCATTAATCTCCACACTTCTGTATAATACATCTTTTAATTTAATCATTTAAATACTTAATAATATTTATAACATATTTAATTAATTAATTTCATTAATCAATTAAATTCAAAATAGATAATGTAATAAAATTACATTATTAGCTTAAAATCAGATATTACATGTTTGGTCAAAAGCTAGGTTGTTACAGGAGAGAGATTTGACGTTATCATTATTGTTGTTGTTGTTGTTGTTATTTTCATTATTATTTAAACCGTTTCTACCTCTGCCTCTTTCAACAATCTAAAACTATTTTTCCCAAATTTGTATTTGATTAACCATGAATAATCAAGAACCCAAAATTTAGAAAATGATTTACTAATCCTAAGAACCCTTTTACTTATTCATGCACCCAACGGAGGCTGAACCTACATGAATAAGCTACTCATGTTGGCATCTTATTACCGATTACAACTCCCTTGCAACTCTTAGTTCTTATGAGATTTTCAATTTCTTAAATTGATCATGTTTAATCTCATCCACACCTTGGGCAACAGTCTTACTGAGGAATCACCACAGACACACACCATATAACAACTTCAAGTCACTGGCCCAAGTCTCACTTAAGATCCGCAATGCTCACCTCATAGCTCTCTGAGTTTGCGGCGTAAGCACCCAACGAAGGCTGGACCTACTTACGACGACCGGTCACCGTGAGTGCCACTACATGGACGGTGTGTTGTGTTAGGTTTTTAATTGCGTTTATAACCAGTCTCTTACCTAGTCAGCGGGCAGGATTCTTTCGGTTATAAACCTCGCAGAATTAACCACAGCCCGAGCGAGACTGTCCTAGGCACCACCTATTCTGGTAAATAGTCCAGTTAATGTACCAGTTTTAAGAATTTCAACTCTTTGATTATATGACATTTTAAAAATAAATCTCTTTTTATTTGCAAAACTAATTTCATAAAAATGTCATATCCAACACCTGACAAAATAATTAAAGTTTCCAATTTAAACTTTCTTTTAAATACTTTAATTTTTCATCAAAAATGATTGTAGTTATAATTTCTTTTATTTATCTACTTTGTCACCACAACCACGCAAATATAAATAAAGCATAAAGAAATAAAACATTCAACCACATGGTGACAAAGCCTTGCAAAAACTAAATTGGTTTCCGAGAGCCATACGGACAAACCAATTAGGTCAAAACCTAAGGGACAAAATCAACACACAAGGCAAGAAGGTTGAGCTCTTTCAGCTCCCACTAGCCTCAGCATCCGATGATGTCTCCGAGCGTCCTTGATGAATGACCACCTTCTTGATGGACATCTTCGCCCAGATTTTTTACATAATTTTAATCTGAATACATTTGCCTATTTTTTAACCTATTACAGATTACATCATAAAACCGGGATTCCAATGGCACGCAGGCCTTCCCAAAAATAACCAATAATAAATAGCAAACATCACAATTAAGTAAACAACCATCACAAACAAAGGGTCTCAAGGCTTGGCTATGTCATAAACATTAATAAAGTAGTAAAGCATATTAATAATCCAGAATTCATTTTCATCTTGCCATGAAAATAATTCCAAAACCAATTAATCTACCATTAATTGAAATAATCATGTCCAATATCATTCTTAAATTAAATAAGTTTCGTAAACTCGAAATTCAGGAACACTTTCCATAATTAGAAACTTTTCCCGGAATATCCAAATTCAATTCCGTCTTTGCATTATCTTTGGATTCATAACTACACTTTTCTTAAAATATTCAATTAACAAATCAAACACCTTTGAAACTTAAACTTACTATTTTAAGAAACCTTTATTAAACAACCTTTAATAAATATAGTAATTATTTTCAAATAATATTGATAACTAATTTAAACTTCCTTTAAATAATTATCAATTAACTATTATTCAATTTAAACGTTTTTTTATAAACTATATAAACTTTATTTTAAATGTCAATTTTCTAAATAAACAAATTTACCAATAAATATGTCTTCTAGAACAAAATTGATCATCTTTAAATAACACCAAAAACTTTTCTTTATGGTTTTAAACGAATTCTACCAAAAATGTTAATGTCGAGATTAAATCTCAAAACATTAAACCATGACCAAGCATGAAACTCAAAGTCACTAATTCATCAATTTGAAAATAGAATCCTTAAATTAAACTCCCTTTAATTTAATAATGCATTTTATGGAACTAAATATTAAATGCATAAATTAAATCCAGTTTATAAATTAAAATTACCATCAAATTTTATCCGGCCAAATGTTAAAAAAAACTTATGACAAGGTCGATTTCAACAAAAAATATGATGATATTAATTTTAATTTCAACATTAAACTTACCTTTTAATCAAAACCGATTTAATTTAAACGACGAATTACCGGAAAACGGAAACGAATCAACTTAGTTAATCGACTCATACGTGGGTTCAATAACCCATATGAACCGAAATAAAGTAGGGTATTAAACCCTTTGACGGTTGAAATTAATCGAAGTCATTAATCAACTCACTTTGATTATTTCGAATTCCATATTCCAATTAATCGTTTAATTATCGAATCCAATAATATATATACCAATTTGTGAATTTTATAAAACTAATGAAGTCTCTCATTTTACTTTTATAAAACAGAAAACATACTTACATGTATTTTGTCACAATTGTCTAAATATTAATAATCAAACACTTTTGATTTATTGATTCGATTTTAACGCATTTAATTTAATCGTTCGAGTTTAACCGTGAATTAATGACATGACGGAATAAACCATCAATGACTTCGGCTACCACATCATAGCCGAGAGGTCATGGGTCTCAACCCATGGCCGAAATCTCAAGGCTAGATTTTACGAACTGGGACGTTTATTTCTCGAGCAATCAAGCATCAACTAAAATAAAACGAACTAAGGATTCAAAATCCCGAGCTTCGAGGAACTCCAAGGTTGGCCGAGAATCACCATGGGGTTTCCAAACCCTTTGGTCGATTTTCTCCAAGCCGAATCAAAACCTTAAACATTTCAATTATTGATTTTCGATCGTTTAAACACTTTTAATCATAAAAATCAAAACTTTTAAGAACATTGGACATATACACTTGAATGATTACTATCATTATGTTACTTGAGATGGCTTATCATTGGGAATTCGTATCATTTTTCATAAAAAAATAAACATTAATTGAATTAACGCACAACGGAAGATTTTTAAAATCACTAATTCCATACACGGATCATCATGTATACATAAGATAAGTAAATGAGAAATCATATAAAAATCATACCTTTGTATTCGATGACAAGAATACACGAATGGGAAGTCGGAGCACATTGAAAGGAAAAACCATTTTGTTCGTAGAAAGGTTGAAGAAGGACACGTGATTGTGAAGCATGTACAATCAGAGAATAATCCGGCTGATCCATTCACAAAGGCATTGTCTAAATCAAAACATGATGATCATGCTAGGAGCATAGGATTAAGAGATAATATAAAGTTTTAGTTGTTAGTTTGAATTTGAAACATTACAAACAATGATTGAAATTGTAATAGTTTTGGTGATTAAGTAATGGAGATTTGTTTATTTGCAAGAGTGCCTACCATTTACTATTGTTTATCGTTGTGTTTCGTTTTGCATTTTCAAAATTAAATTCCCGAGTAATTAATTTTACTCAAACATCCCCAGTTGTTCATACGTCAGGAAGTAAGTATCGATTTAAGACTGTCATGGAGTGTTAGTAGATTCTCTATAAGAATTAGACATAGCATGGAGAATGTTGCAACACTCATGAGTAAACCCGCACTTAGAGAGATTACTTCATGGATTAAAATCACAAGTAATTCTAAGATGATAATATCCTCTATTCTTAAAATGGAGATACATTAATCAGTTTCTAGTTTTTCAAGTCTGTTATACTTTAGCTTATTCAAACGCTGCGCGTAAATGCCAGTTATAAAGGGTATGCTATGTATGACATGATAAGTTGGCTGGCAATATGTATTCGAAATTTATTTGTTCCTTTTGCCTAAATGGTAAAGCGATATTTCTATGGGCCCTCTGATAAATTAAATGTTGACTCAAAAGTGCTAGGCCTAGTTGGGACTAAATTGATGCGTTCAATTCAGTAGTCTTATGTATTCAATTATTTGGAAATCAGAAACATAATTTTGAATTTTGAGATTGATTAAAATCCATGTCTCAGTTTCATATGATATCAATAGAACAAAGAAATAGTTGATCACTTATCTAAGGGCTGTCTCTAGAATATGATTCAGAGTTTGGGAGTTGCATTGGATGACATTCTCTACTTGGTCAATGGGATAGAATTGGACCAATAATAGTTGATGACTTGTCCAAGTGGGAGACTGTTGGATATGTGTCCAAGTCATAACTAATTAGTAAGACTATAATTAAAAAGTAGAGTCCTTTTTGGGTTTCCCTCAATGAACTAGTAAAGAGAAATAATTAAAAAAAGGAGAAATAATATTAATTAGAATTAATATTATATAAATAATTAGTTAATTGGTTTATTAATTTATTATAGTTAATAATTTAATTAGAAGCTAAATAAGTAATTATAAAGAAGCAATGAGCTAAAGTGTAATAGTTGGAAAGTTACAGATAAACCCTAAAAAGATGGTTCTTATCTATGAAATTGTGAAGTGTCTCGCATCCCCAGAGAATCAGTTTCCAAGGGTTTCATCCCCTATATATATACGGTTTAATGCCGATGCTTCAATCATTCAATTCTCTTGTCTGATTCCTACTCTTTCTGTTAGGAGTTAGATATTAAATTAGTTATATTTCTCTTTGGTTCATGGGTGTGAGCCACTAGAGGTGTTCTCGTTTGAGCACTCACCTCCAAGTTTTATTCTCTCGTTCGTAGTGGCATACGCGTGAGAAATCAGTTTTCTCAAAGGTTAGTATTTTTTATTTTTTTTTTATTTTGTTGCTTTATTTATTATGTTTAAATCTGTTAGGGTTGTGTTTCTTTGTTGTTCTAGATTAAATGATTTTTTCGCATTTTAATTAATCTAGATAGGGAATAGAAAACCTATCAAATATATGTGTTATATAAGTATAGGGTGATTGCATAATGTTATAGTGTCATTATGGGGCTTAAAACAAGTGTTTTGGGTGTACTGGGGCTCGACTCGACGAGTTAGGAAGTCGACTCGACGAGTCAAAACTTTCTGGAATCGAAATCCTCCCTTTTATACACCGACTCGACGAGTCGTATGGGGTGACTCGCCGAGTCACTAAGACCTGCACCCCATTTTTTCTGTTTTAATTCCCCTGCTCGTAACTCCATTTATACAAATCGAACTTCAGCCTATATAACCATTGAAATGCAGTGGCGGACGCAGGAAATTTTTTTATAGGGGTCGAAATTTTATAGCTTTGAGAGTGTAAGTGTTTGTGACTTCAAAAATTTTTTTTTTTTTTAATTTCAAACTTCCGGGTCGGTTTATTTAGATCATCTAATAAAACAAATACGTAAATAATACGATTTCATTAATCGTTATAATCTTACAAACAAACAAAAACTACATTCTAAAGTTGGCCCCTACGAGTTTTCATCTTTTGAAAACGGGTTATTACATCTTCATCCGACACATTGGCAAGTAATTCTTTCTCTATGGTGCAAATGCAACAGTCATTCATCCATTCGTCGCCAATTGAATTGCGCAAATCTGATTTCACAAGCTTCATTGCAGAAAAGCATCGCTCAACAGATGCGGTTGCAACAGGCAAAGTCAATGCTAACTTCAATAATTTATAAACCAAAGGGTATGAGTTATGCTTCTTTGTTTCCACCATCAACCTTGCAAGCTCTGATATGTTATTCAACTTGACAAATCTATCATCTTCTTTGACATTATGAATGTAGTATCGAAGTTGATGTGCAAGATCATTCTTGTCCTCGAAACTAAATCATTCGGATAGAATTCTGTTAACTTCAACAGCTTCAGTTCATCAAAGTCTTGAAAACATTCACTCGGATTCAAAGATCCCATACACATAAGCAATTCAGAACTTTCCTCAGTAAAACGATCACCAAACTCTTGAATTTGCATATCTAAAATTGTGTTAAAGCATTCAACCTTGTAAAAATGCCCAAAAGTATAAGTATACTTTTGCCTTCGCCTTTTTGGATTGATATAAATGTCCTCCATGTTGAAGATTTCAATGTCATATTTTTCACAAAAAGAAGACACATTCTTCATAAGTGAGTCAAACCCATCAACTCTAAAATCCTGCAATTGGCGTTTGGTTGATTTCACCATACAAATGGCATTCAAGATATTTTCTTCTTTCCTTTGAAGAGTTTGCGATAATACATTTGTTACTCCCAAATGTGAAGCATCAAGTGTAAATAGAACGCAAAATCAAATGAACCAAAGTATACCTAAAGAATATTTAGTAATGATGTAAGTGCAAAATAAAGTGTAAATAAAAATAAAATAGAATAACTTAAAAATATACGTGAAGACCTGCTGCTTGACTTTGACTAGTACTGTTATCACACTCTTTTTCTATATAATGAAGCACTTCAAGAACAGAAGAAAACAAATCTCTTAAGCGTAAAAGTGTCTTGTAGTGAGAACTCCAACGTGTATCTCCAGCTCTTGCAAGAGAAACTTCTTGGTTTAACCCACTTCCACTTTCAATTTCACCGGCACCAATGGCTTCTTCCAATTTCTTTTTTTGACTTTCTCGAATCATATCGGTTCGTTTGCAAGAGGCACAAACCACATTTGTCACTACCGCTATCATTTCAAAGAAGCTCGCAACATCAACATGTTTTCTTGCAACCGCAACAACAACTAGCTGAAGTTGATGAGCAAAACAATGTACATAATATGCTGTCGGATTTTCTCGTAAAATTAAAGCTTTCAAACCATTAAATGAACCGCGCATATTGCTTGCACCATCATATCCTTGACCTCTAGCATTCATCAAACTTAACCCATATTCAGCAAACAAAGAATCAATCGCAGACTTAAGAGTTAAAGCAGAAGTGTCTTTGACATGAACAAGTCCAATAAATCTCTCTTTGACAACTCCACGTGAATCGACAAATCGTAACACCACAGCCATTTGTTCCTTTTTAGATATGTCACTAGACTCATCAACTAGCAAAGCAAACACATTATCACCTATTTCGTTTAGATTTTGTTTAACTACTTCTTGAGCAAAACAATGACTTATATCTTTCTGAATCTTTGGAGCCACCATTTGATTAAAACTGGGAGCATTTCGTAATATGACCTTACCAATCTCTTCACTGTTTTCTCCGTCTCTTTTTAATACTTCCAAAAAATGGCTTCTATAAATACCATTATCCGACTCGTCATGACCACGAAATGGTAATGTGCCTCTCAACAAAAATCTAACAACACTAATTGAAGCAGTTAATCGAATTCTATATTCATTTTTTTGCATTTCACTTTGCTTATGAAAGGCAACATGAATAGACTGATTTTGTCTCAACAAATCTTCACATTTTTTAAGTGCTCTATTGTGAAAACTACCCACATCACCCACATGAAGATCAAATCTTTCCGTTTTATTCCAACTATTAAAACCTTCCGTCACAAATGCATCTTTTGTATTTCCGCTCCCAATTCCACCTTGGTCTCTAAATAAATAGCAGACAAAACAATATGCCTTGTCCGTTTTAACACTATACTCTAACCAATTAGCATATTGATCAAACCATTGAGGACGAAAACGTCTTGCATTACCACTAATTGTTCTTTGTGGAAACTTATGACCGCGTGGTTGACATGGACCTCTAATCAAATACTTTCGTCTAATTTCATCTTTTTGATTAGGATGATATTCCGAAATATTTTTTCTTTCGGATGGATCCCATGGAAGATCACTCAACTCAATTACTTGTGGTATTTGTGGAGAAGTATTAGAAGCTCTTCCACTTGACGGAGAATCGGATCTTGAGAACTTTCTTTTCAAAAATCGATCCATATTGATATTGTCTAATAAAATAAAACAATTAAATAAATGTAACTTAATATTAAATATTTAATATTTTAACTCTTAATTATTAAATAAATAAATAATAATTTAACCAATTAATCTATTAAACTAATCCTACTATTTACAAGAAATAAAAAAAAAAGAAACATTTATATACGGTACCTAACAAGTAACAGGCTAACAAGAAGAATTATTATAAATTATAAATACAAAAAATAAAAAAAAAAGAAAAAGAAAGAAAGATTTATATACCTAACTTTGAGTTTGAGGCTTTGAGCCTTCCAGTGAGGCAGTGAGAACCGAGAGAGAGAGAGAGACTGAGTGAGAGAGAGTGAGAGACGCAGACCGGAGACGGCAGACCGGCGGCGGGCGGCAGCGGCGGACGGCGGTCACAGGCTCACATCACAGCTGCACAGGTGCGTTTCACCTTTCACGGTTGTTTATCTTCTTCCCGTTTCCAAAATCCTATAACCCTACCCTTTCTTTCTTTTCTTTTGGAAACTGAGAGTACCAGATCTCACAAGTGGGCAGTGACCCAAACCCAAACCCAAAACAGCAAGCCCTATTCTGTTTATTTTTTAGCCCAAAATCTACCAAAACTAAATTTTTAAGTTTTTAGCCCAAATCTTTCACTTATTTGTTAAATAGGTAACCAACTATTACGTATATGTATATTTTTTTAGATTTTGTATCATATTTTTTTTATATATAAAATTTTTGAAAACTTATCAATAGTATAGGGGTCGAACTTGAAAAATCATCGGGATCGGAAAATTTTTAACTATATATATCACACGTAAAAAAAAAATTATCGGGGTCGTTTGACCCCTACCCACATACACTGGGTCCGCCCCTGTTGAAATGGCTTCTTTTATGTTATATATGATAAGTATAAACATATATAAACTCAATTTAACACATACATATGCTTGAATCATCCAAAACCATCATCAATTCATCTCTTTATTTACCTTTTTCCAACAAAACCACTTTTCATTTTTTTTATGTTTTCTTGCATTCATAAGACTAAAATCACACCACAACTTACTAATCATTATTTAGATTCTTTGAACCATCATCCTCCTACTCCTCTCTATTTCACCACATCTTCTATTATTATGAAAAGGGAGAGATGGAGATGATATATATATATATATATATATATATGTATATATATATATATATATATATGTAGGTATATATATATATATATATATATATATATATATATATATATATATATATATATATATATACATATATATATATATATATATACATACATATATATATATATATACATACATATATATATATATACATATATATATATATATATATATATATATATATATATATATATATATATATATATATATATATGAAAAGGGAGAGATGGAGATGTATATATATATGATATATATATATATATATATATATATATATATATATATATATTATATATATATATATCGATATATATATATATATATATATATATATATAGACATACACACACACACATACAACTCATAACATAAATTTGAGGTTACCTTGGGTTTGCTTTATAAACTGCACACTGATTTGGAGCTTCACTTAGCCAAATTTGCAGAAAATTTTTCCAGCCCTAAGGCTCTTCTCAAGGTGTATGTGTGCAGGAATTTAGGAAGCAAAGAAATGGGAAAAAGGAGGTAGCCGATCGGGGATTTCACAGCCTTAAATTGGCCACTTTCTTGCAACTAACCCCCTTCCACCAAGTTGTTTATTCTTTTCATTTCTAATTCTTCCCATGCTTAAACCACTTATACGTCAAGCTTACTATCTTGTACTTAATCATATGGATTTCCAATATACAAGTTTCAAAGCATGGAGAACAAGTTGGTTAAGCTTGTGGCTAAAATTTGAATTCTAATCATAACTAAGCAACTAAATAAAATCCATTTGGAAATTTAGTTGATCATAATTAGTACCTTAAACTTTAGGATGTTACAAAATTAAGAATATATATTTATAAAAACACATGAAATAATAATAAAAAATTGTGTTTATTAGATTTTAGTTAATTATATATTAGATTAGTTAGATTAGGTTATAATAGATTAAATTGGATTTAATTATAATTCAAATTTAATTTAAGTAATAACATGTGACAGATTGACGTTTACTCGTGACGAATTGAATGAGAAGTCGATATCTGGCAAACTAGTTTTAACTTTTAAACCTTGTATCTTGACACCGTACATCCATGTCATCATAATAATAAAATTCACAAGATAGATATAAGTTAATTTAACTCGAAAGTAAAGCAGAATTTGACCCGTAGGGTCATCACAATTAAACAGTGGGATTCAATCCCTGCTAAGTAATCTATTTAACCAGAAATTAAATAATGTACAGTCATCCCAGAATATCGACGAGTATGTCGTAAACTAATTGACACTGTCTACTTACTGAAGTAGTCAACTAAACCAAAATTAATACAGATGAGCACCATTAATGTTGTCTGTCTCCCTAGGCATCAGCTGAGTATATCTAAGATGTACAATTAAAAAGTAAACATCAACTCAACGAGCTGATGCGTAATCAAATAAACACTGTATGTATCTTTTAAATCCACCTATAGAAATTTTAAAACATGTATTGTGACATCTTGCTAATAATTACTTGCAACTCTCAAGATCATGCTAATTTAAACATGAGGCTTAACACAAACAACAATTATATAAATAAAATTAAAATACTATCTAAACAATTACATGCTAGAAGATTCAGAATAAGGTACAAGCCTAGTAGTCTATTACAACCAAATTGAAACACAAATATCTACCTAACCATACATCAAATTAAAAGATAAATACCACTAAGAAGTGGCGGAGCTAAATTCTCTTAAAATCCTTGAAACCTAAGAGGACGGTCCAACGGAGTCTTTTCCTTTTGCCTGAAAAACATAAATCCACAAGGGTAAGCTAATTGATTATTGAGTGAGCATATAATACATTTCATACGCAATTATGTGTGTGGTGTGTTGCATGCTGTGTTTGCTTAAAATAAGAGACACCAATCGAATTTGCAAACATGATGCGCCATATGCTTATACAGTAAAATTGTTTCCGCTATTGAGACACAAGGCATTTAATGATAAGATGATGAATTTATCACGTACACGCATTTAGTAGGGATCAACCACGTACTAGGCTAGCTACCAGTAGGCAACCGTGGGTAACATCAGAGTATTACACTGCTTAAGTGCTAACCATCAAGTAAATAAGCACTTTACAACTTAGACTGCAGTCCATCACTGTACAATAGTGTTGGTGCTAAGTTTTGCAACTGAAAAGCTGGGATACGAAGCCAATGATTGATTCTATAGATGTATAGCATGAAAGTATGATGTGCATAAGGTTACTGGCAAATTATGACGGACAACTTGCTTAAGTTGCTCATGTTTTAAATGAGCGAAGGACAATGAAAGCTACACTGCAAATAAAGTCTCAAATTACATAATGTGCAATAAAAGTAAAATCTACCACTCACTGTGATTTCTATGCCTGAGTTGATGAGCAAGGATATGGTGAATCTATTATTAAAACGTTTATTGACTCGCTTTATGCCAATGGGTATATGCAACCCTTTTTGCAAGGATATGGTGAGTTTTGCAACTAAAAGCGCGTATCGCCTCAAATAGTGCTTTGACTCTGTATAACATTGCAAGGTATACAACTATCATCCTTTTAATTACATTGCTAAAGTATATTGCATAAATGTGTTTGCTAGGCTAACTTTGTATCCCCTAAGTTCGGATATTCATCCGAACTTCAAATTGATTTAGACATTTTGACAACTTGATTCCCAGTATATTTTGCACTCAAACATAATAATCAAACGATTTGTATTAAGAATATGAAGATTACAAAGAGAGAATTTGAACACTCAATCTCTAGGAACTTTCACACACTCAAAACATACACTAGATGGAGGCTAGATGGAGGCTCCTTTTTTGACTTCTTTCTAAAACCCTAATAGAACAAAATTATTTATACCTAAGCTTACTTTGGGGGTTTGTACAAACACTCCCCTTAAAATCTTGGAAATTAAGATTCCCCCCAAAGTAAACTATTTCTAATTATAAATTGAACCTAGACTTTTATTATATTTAATTATACACTATTTTAGGGCTAACAATCTCCCCTTTAGTGTATAATTAAATATTTACAATTAAGCGCAATTACACAAGCTTGAATTACAAGAAATAAAGTTTCTAACAATCTCCCCCTTCTTGTAATCAAGGCTTGTATTCTTCTGAAGTCTTGGGCTCTGAACTTTGATCTCTGAAGTTTGAAGAAACTCTGATTGATCTACTTCAGATGACTCTCCTCTTAAATCTTTCAGATCGCTGGCTCTCCCCTTGTGTATAGTACGTCTTTCAAAATATTGCAACTCCTTTCAGAACGTTCTCCCCCTCATGATGATCATGAGAATTATGATCATCATATAATCAGTTAAGCTCTCCCCTTCAAATGAAAAACTTCAATGTGTCTTCAAATCTTCTTTCTTTGTCGAAGCAGATGATTACAGACTCAGAAAGAAAATATTACATTTAAGAACATTACAGACACAGAAGTACTTATCTCGCCCATGTTACAAATTCAATCAGTAACTCTCTCCCTCAAGAACAAAATATAAACAGTTACATCATAAATTTTCTCTCGCCTTCAGAAACAACAATCTCTCCCTCATTACAGAATATTCAGGACCAAAAGGATATTACAGTGAAGATCATGGCTTTGCAACCTGAATATAAGAAAATGAAACAAATTCATTTGTAAGTAACATTCTAGTTCCACATAGGAGTTTTGTTTGCACAATAGACTAAGTCTATGTGACCTACGTTCAGTGCTGACGTGACATTAACACTGGTAGGATTTCCAAATAATCATCGTGAAATCTTTTATCATGAAAGAATCACTCATATTTGTTCTGGCTTTGTCTTGGTGACAAGCTGTTTATAGTCACGTAGACTGTAGACTCCATGTGTCCTAAAAGTGTATAACATTAAGATCTAGACTCAAAGTGCATCAACTGAAGTCGGAGACCAGAGAGGATGTCATCCTCGTTTCAATATCAACAATATCCTAATGATATGTCGATAGAGTATGTGATATAACTCCGTGTGAATTGAAACAGAAGTCTTTTAAGAGACAACTGATGAATTCCCAGATGTAATCAGCACATAAATGTTCTATTATCACACACAAGAAGAATAAAGACTCAATAATTGTGTAATGGATACAAACCCTATTCTCAATATGTCAACCGTGTACATGGATACAAACCTTAGGAGCCTATGTGTAGGCTCCTTTAATTAAGTTTAAAGGAAAGTTACTTTTAGTCCTTGAACTTTACATACAACATAAACTATCAAAGAGAAACATTACAAGACTAAATGTAAACTAAATAATTATTACAAAAGAGATCCACAAGATCGAAACTTAATGTCTAATAATCTCCCCCTTTTCGATCAATGTGGAGGTCCTGGAACTCTGGCATGGTCAGTTGATTCACGGAGCCCAAGGATGACATCGAATCGTCTAATCACTTGTCTCATGTGTAGCCGTTCGTTCAGGTGTTCGATGCCGCTGAGGGTATCCTGAATTTCCTTCGGTGAACATCTAAGTTCTGAATCTGGTTGCGCATCATATTCTTGAACTTTTCGTGTAAGCACGGCTCTAACCAATCTGATAGTACCGTTGGAATAACAGGGAAGATCCTAAAAGCACATGAATCTCTTATAACCTTTATGGTTCACAAAAATAACACACGGGCCTCCTCTGAAGATGACTCTGTAAGCAGGATGGTGGGCGAGAAGAAAGCTATCTTGGTCAGGTGCTCGTAGTCCAACTTTAACCAGCGCGCTCTCTATCGCCATTTGAAAATCTCTGAGGCACATGATAATAGAGCGGCGGTTCATACTTCGAATGAGGGCACCAAAGGCAGTCATGTGAGACAGACGGTTTTTAATTCGATGTTTCAATCGGTCGTGTAAGAATTCAACGTCGTCCACGTTCACAAAGTCTAAGTCATTTTCATAGAATTCCTCCACCGTGCCATCTTTTCTCTCTACCTGAAAGGCAGGATAGTATACTTTTGCTCTCTTGCACATGGTGATGGTCAGGAGTTTTTTTATCTTTGACTTAGAAACTTTGGACCTTCTCTCCCTGAGCATTAATTGATTGTATTCGGCCTGTTCAGCTTTGGAAGCATTTGTGAGTTCCATGAGTAAGCTCCTGCTGAAAGACCCTGGCTTCTTTCTGAACACCATCTTAAATCGTTCTTCTAGGAACGGATTCTGGAACTGCTCCGGAGGAAACTTTTGTAGAAATTCTTTGAGGCCCTGAACGGGGGGTTCTTCTATTTCTGATGATTTAGTTTCTAGTAATTTGAAGATTTTCCCCCGCCTTTCTTGTCTTAATTCCTCTTTCAACTCAGGTGGTAGAGTGTGTACCTCACCTTTTGAATACCAGCCCACCCAATATAGATCACTTCTGTCATAGATACCGGGTTCTGTAGGAGACTCATCAAAGTTATCTACCCTTCTGGTTTCTGAAGGTCCTGGTTGTTGGGTTTGTTGGACTTGGGGAGGACATTGAGTTCTTGGCGGTCTTTAGACTAAGTGGGATTCTTTTAGTGATGGGGGAGATTGGATGGAGGATAGTATTTCTTGTTGTGGAGCTGGGGGTGGAGAGTTTAGGAATTCAAAAGAAGATGAGGATTTTTGTGGTGATTCGGGCTCAGGCTTAGGGATGACTAAGGGTTGGTTGTCCTCAATATCGGAGTCTGAGTCAGACACCAATATGATTTCAACTTTTTCGTGGATGGGTTCGAACTATACCATGGCCGTCATTGGATCCAATGGAGCTTGACCCTCAAACATGTGTTCGTCTTCTATCATCAAATAATCCTGAGCCTCATGCATCTTTTCCCCTGACCCCTGAACCTCTGTACTTTCTGATTCTGCTCCCCCTACGATCAACATTAGGTCCTCAGACTGAGTCTTTTGGCGCTTCTCCCCCTCATGGTGATCAGGGTCGTCCTGATCGTCATGCTTCCTCTTATGGGACTCAGCCTGTGGACGACATTGCAGCTCGATAAGTGCAGATTCTAGACGGTACATGCGGGAGTTTAGTTGCTCCCGGACTTGAAGGATTAGGCGGTTTTGCGCATCAATTTTATCTGACAGCTCTTGAATCATCATTTGGACTGATCGGGTCCCTGGTGGAGGCACATCCTCAGAAGCAACACCCTTACCCTTAATTAATGATAGAAGGGCGGTATGTCGTCCCTCGGCAGCCTCCTTGTGGGCGTCCAGGGCAGCCTGGGTAACAACACCGGCAGCAAGTAGAGCTGTCATTAACATCTCTAAGTTTATTTGGAGATGGCCTGAAGTGGATGGCGTAGATGGAGCCACTTCAGGTCTTCCTTCTGTCATTTCTGGCTCCACAATGGGATGCACAGATCTAGAAGTTTGAGGAGCCGCCACGGAGGCAGCTCATTGATGGGACGCCACGAAGGCGTCGTGCGATGTGTGTGGGGGTAGGGAGTGAATCGTGGGAGAAATATGTTCGGTCACATGGGGCGGAGTGTGACCTCGTTCAACACCACGGCTCTCCGAATAAGAGGGTGATGGCGTGCGTGGTAAACCCCCGTGCAATGAAGTAGCACCCTGTTGAGAGGATGCTAAGTGGGTGGTTGGGGGTGAGTTTGACCATCGGACTAATGGTCTGAAAGTGGGTTGTCGGGCTGATTGGGCTGTGGTCACCCTCGGATGTTACTTCTATCCCTCTTACAACAGAGACGGTTCGTTCGGAATCCGCCGTCTCTGCTGCCTCACCTGCTCCTCCCTCTCTCACACTCACAAGCTCCCGCTCACCTAACCCCAAAGATTGTTCAACCTCCACCGCTTCTCCCTCTTCCTCACTCACTCTAATCTCGCCTTCGGACTGGGTAGGCTCAGTCGGATCTGACCGAGCCTCATCCGGATAAAATTCTCTCAAGTACGCCCTAACCCTTTCCGATTGCACTGCCCTTTGAAGAAGGGACAGTGGGATTGTCATCACCGGTACAAAAGGAGCCCCTTTTGGCAGATTAAGCTTTTGGATCGCCACTGTTGGGTAGACGTCTGCCTCTGGACGTTCAAGAATGTCGTCATCGTTGTCCATGGCATACTGAATTATCAATTGTAGAAAACGCTGGAGAGGGATGTATTTTCGTCCTTGTTTGGTGCCCCTCTCCAGGTGAACTCTCCTCAATTCCTCGAAGAGGAATGCCGCGTAATCAACGTGTCTGTCGTAGGCAAAGCCAGCGAACATGGCTAGGACTTGAGCGGATGCGGAATCATGTCCAGCATGCTTGGCGGTGAAGCACTTGTTGATTACATCAAAAAGAATCCTCCAGTGAGCTTGGAGATTCTTGGTCCTGAAGTCTGAAGGTTTGGTGAGTGGACCGTCATATCCTAAGGTTTGAATTTCAGAAAGGGTTTCTTGGAGGGAAGGAATGGGGGCAAAGTGAAGGCGATTCAGGGAATGGGCTTCAGCGGGTAGGTGTAGGATATGGCGTATGGCTGTGGTGGTTATCTTGACTGGGACACAGTCTATGGTGGTGGTGAAGTGTGGTTCGGCATCGGCGACAAATTTTAACCGATTCCAGAATTGTTGCAGGTAGATTTGGGGAACGGAGATGGCTGTGGAAAGGGAGTAGTAGATTGGGTGGTTTGTCAGGATGTCGAAGGCTAGTGTTTCGGGTTTGCGGGTAAGAATGGACACATCAAGCTGCCAAATATGTGGCATGAACTCAACGAATTCGGCTTGTGGAAGAATAGATTCTTCGGGTAATTGGTCATTGTTGTTGGGAATTGGGGGATGGGGTATGGTAAGTACGACTGCGGGTTCCATGATTCCTGTAAAGGTGCATCAAAGTTAGAACAAAAGACTTTAAATGATAAGACATTGATATGAAGTCTGGATAAGTGTGAAATAGAAACTGCCTGATCTGTTTAAAGCATCGGGTCTTTATTAGTAGAATGGAATTCTACTGAATAAAGTCCAAAGTCAATCGTTAAGAGACCAATGTTAGAACAGACATTTTCACTCAAACACTGATCCTAACTCTAACCAATGGTGCACCGAAATGAAAATCTTTTTGGGGTTTTGATTTATAATGAAAATGCAAAAATGGAAAAATTTTAAAAAATACTAAGTGTTGGATTTCGGATGGACCGAATTCGGATGAACAGTACAACCGAATTCGGATCCAGCGGAAATCCGGATGATGAATGATAATGGTTGGGAAGGTCCAAATTCGGTTGATGAGATGGGTGTGGATGGTCCGAATTCGGATGGTGATGCTAATTCGGATGAGGACCGAAATGGAATGGATGCATGCAATGAAAAGGAATGGACCGAATTCGGATGGAAAACATAATTCGGATGGGAACCGAATTCGGATCCCATCCGATTTTGGATGTACAGTACTGAAAACTTAGACTTAATGAAATTTTGAACTTTCTTTGAAGGACCGAATTCGGATCTAGAGTGGTCCGAGTTCGGATGCACAGTATCCAAATTCGGTCTTTCTAGTTGGAAAACTTTGGAATTTTGTCTAAGTGGGACATCCGAATTCGGGGCTTGGTCCGAATTCGGGCGTCCGAAGTCCAACAGTTCATTAAATGAGTTCATTCAGCATGCAACGTGAACAGTGGTGATAGTGATAAAAATGTATGAGAAAGAAGTACCTAGTCTAAAAACATGTAAGGAACAATTTATTTAACTACCATTAACTAAAATAAGCATATTAAATAACCTAAAAATAGCAAAAACCGAATTGAAAAAGTGAGAATAATTTGAAAATCAAATGGACAAAATAGGTAGTTAAATGCTAAAATAAAGTAAGAAAAAGGTTACCTTATGATGCCGAAGTCGAAAGAAGCAAGAAAAATGAAAGAAATTGATGATCGGAGAAGCTTGAAGTTCGAAAATGGAGGTTTTGGTGGTGAACGGCGTCGGCAGAGAGGAGGAAGAAGAGGAGATGTGAAGAAACTTAAGGGAGAAGAAAAGTGAACATGTTGACCGTTGACCCGCCCTATTTAAAGGGAGCGGGTCGGGTCGGGCCAAAGAGAATCCGCGCCCAATTTCCTTTTGGGCCGCCGGATTGCAGCCAAACACACACACAAACAAAATAATGTTTTGGGCCTTAAAATAAATAGAAACAAACATTTTAAATGAAAATTTTTGCTCAATTTAGACAAATAAATATAATCAAATGTACAATAAAATATTTTTGAGATTTTCTTTCAACAATTGAGTTAATATAAAATAAAATAAAATAAAATAAGACAAAATATTTTTGGCTTTTTGACAAACCTTAAACAAATAAAATCTTTTTGGGATTTTCTGACCTATTAAATTAAACTTTAAAATCTAAAAATTAACTAACCTAAAATTTTTATAAAAAAAATTAACTAAGAGAAATAATAAAAATAAAAGAAACAAAGGATTATAAAACTTAACATCCTAACTATACTCCCCCTCAAATAAACACATATTCGCTTCCTTTTTCTTTTACAGATTAATTCCTTGAACCTATTTAGCCTTAAAGATACAGACAAACCTGGATTATATTTGCGTCCCACTCAGTGATGAACAATTCACACAACAATTTGTCAGGATCATTAATTATTAAAGATGTTCATAGATAAGGAAATATTGAATTTTAATTTTGTGACATAATCCTTAAATTTAAATAATAGATATTTTCTAAAATAAAGGAATTTCAAACATAATAGTTTGAAATAGAATTATTTAAAACAATATCTGATACTTAATTGGAAGGTGGATTCAACATGTCGATATGGGATACTAAAAACTGAAAACGAGGTTCGTCTAAAGCTTTAGAAAAGATATCCGCAAGTTGATATTCCGTGCCAACAAAATACAACTCAATTGTTCCCTTTTCTACATGATCTTTAATAAAATGATACCTGATATCTATATGTTTTGTTCGAGAGTGCTGCACGGGATTGAAAGAGATGGCAATTGCACTTCTAAAATCACAGTAAATTAGGATGTTGGTGAGTGAGAATCCATAATCGCGTAATTGTGTTCTCATCCACAGCACTTGAGAGCAACAACTTGCAGCTGCTACATACTCAGCCTCAGCTGTGGATGTTGAAACACAATTCTGCTTTTTGGAGGACCAACTCACCGGTCTGTCTCCCAAGAACTGTATTCCTCTCGACGTGCTTTTCCTGTCAACTCTAAAAACTGCAAAATCAGCATCTGAAAAGGCAGTAAGATCAAAATCGGTTCCCTTTGGATACCAGAGACCAAGATCGGGTGTACCCTTAAGATAACGAAAAATGCGTTTTACCGCAGTTAGGTGTGATTCTTTTGGGTCGACCTAAAAGCGAGCACAAAGACATATTGAAAACATTATATTAGGCCTACTAGCAGTCAGATATAGTAAGGATCCTATCATCCCTCTGTAAGTTGTATTATCGATACTTTTCCCACAAGGATCGGTGTCTAACTTACAGTTGGAGGCCATGGGAATTGCGATACTCGTGCAAGAGTCTAACTTATACTTCTTGAGAATATCAAGAGTATATATTGTCTGGTTCACAAAAATCTCATTCTCAAGTTGATTGACTTGTAGTCCGAGGAAAAAATTCATTTCCCCCATCATACTCATCTCGAACCTGGACTCCATTAGGGCTGAAAAATCCTTACAGAAATTACTGTGAGTAGATCCAAATATAATGTCGTCGACATATATTTATACTAGCATTATGTGTGGGCCTTCCTTTTTCATGAACAGAGTTGTGTCCACCACACATTTGCTGAAACCGGCAGAGATAAGAAACTTAGAGAGACTATCATACCATGCGCGAGGTGCTTGTTTTAAACCATAGAGGGCTTTGTCTAGCACATAAACATGGTCAGGTTTATGTGCGTCAACAAATCCTTGTGGTTGTTCAACGTACACCTCTTCGTTAAGTTCACCGTTGAGAAAGGCTGTCTTGACGTCCATCTGGTACACTTTGAAGTCCTTGTGTGCCGCGTACGCCAAGAAGATTCTGATAGCTTCGATCCGTGCAACTGTAGCGAAGGTCTCGTCATAATCTATCCCTTCTTGTTGTCGGTGGCCTTTGGCAACAAGTCTCGCTTTATTCCTTATCACAATGTCGTTCTCATCTCGTTTGTTCTTATAGATCCACTTTGTTCCGGTCACTGTACGGTCTTTTGGCTTGGGAATCAACCGCCATACTCTGAGCAGTTTGAACTGGTTGAGCTCTTCTTGCATTGCAACTATCCAGTCTGGGTCTTTCAAAGCTTCATCCACACGAGCGGGTTCTATCATAGTAAGGAATGAGGCGAAGAGACATTCATTAGCAGACGCCCTATGTGTTTCGACACCAGTTGAGACATCACCAATGATTTGGTTGTTTGGGTGACTTCTGGTCCATTTAGTCTCGTGTGGAAGAGGTGCTCGGGATGGAATCTCAGTGGTTAGAGTGGGGATGGATGATGATTCATGGTCAATGGTTTCAAGTGATGGTACCACTAGTTCCGGTTCGAGTTCCGAATGTTCAGATTAAGGAAGGATATTTGGCATTATATGCGAGGGTATTACAGAAGTAGATTCAACTGCGGATGTATCAGTGGATGATGTTGATGGATGAGGGTATGATGTGGATGAAGATGGATTGGATAAAGTTTGTGGTGCAGTTGAATTGTTGGATGGATTACCTACATTATTAGCAACATTAGACACATTAGCGTTAGGACCGAAAAATTCTACGTAAAAAGGATCAAATAAATTAACTAAATCGGAAGATGAAAAAGAAGTAGAGTGAGTAGAAGAGTCTCCAGACATTTGTGTAATGCGTGGTCCTGTATGATCAACTTCGGGTGCCAATTCAGCCAAGTCATCAAATGTGACATGCAAACTTTCATAGACTGTCCTGGTTCGGGTATTGAATGCACGATAGGCCTTCGAGTTGGATGAGTATCCAATGAAGATCACTTCATCCGCTTTTTCGTTGAATTTCCGAGGTTGTCTTTATCATTCAGCACATAGCACCTGCAACCAAATAGACGTAAGTACTTGATAAAAGGTACTTTATTCAGAAAGAGTTGATAAGGAGTTTTATTGAAGCGCTTATGGATTATGGAGCGATTCTGTGTATAGCAAGCTGTTGATACGGCTTCGGCCCACAAGAATGGAGGTAACTTTAAGTAGGTTAGCATTGTACGAGCGGCTTCCACAAGGGTATGGTTACGCCTTTCCACGACTCCATTTTGTTGAGGTGTTCTAGCAGCAGAATATTGATGCTGAATACCTTTGGATCGAAGGAAGCCCTCAACTACCGAATTCTTGAACTCCGTGTCGTTATCAGATCTGATTTATTGAACTGACAGTTGCTATTGGGTTTCGAAACTCTTTAAAAAATCTATGATTTCTTGAGCTGTCTCATCCTTGGATCGCAAGAACTTAACCCAGGTATATCGTGAGTAGTCATCAACGATAACCAACACATATCGCTTCCCATTTATACTTTGGGTCCGCATCGGTCCGCATAAATCCATGTGAAGTAACTCCAATAGTCTTTTCGTTGATGGTTTGGACTTTGGTTTGTGAGATGATCGTTTCATCTTTCCTTTCTCACAAGCTCCACAAAGATGGTCTTTTTCATATCGTAATTCTGGGAGACCTTTAACCAGTTGTTTTGCAGCCAGCTTGTTGATATTGTCAAAATTTAAATGGGATAACCTTCTATGCCACAACCAATAGTCTTTTGAAGAGGCTTTTGATAAGAGGCAAATGCTATCCTTAACTATGAGCTTGGCTACGTCTATGGTGTAAAGGTTAGAGTTACGGGAACCAAATAAGATTTCTTTGCCATCCATACTCTTTACACTGCAGTTCTTAGCCCTAAATGTTACTTCTAGTCCTTTATCGCAGAGCTGTCCTATGCTAAATAGATTATGTGATAATCCCTCAACATAGTCAACATCCTTGATGACTAGATTATTCAAGACTAAGTCCCCGCATCCTTTTATATGAGCCTGATGGTTGTTCCCGAATTTTACCATCCCGCAATATTGTTCAACTACGTTGGACAGCAATTCTCTTCTCCCAATCATATGCTTGGAGCAACCCAAATCCATATACCAGATGGATTTAGCCTGAAAAACAAATAAATTCATATAATGAAAAACTATATGCATTCAAACACATCCATCTTTTATTGACAATCAAATTGTGTTCTGAACCGAGATGTTCAGAAAACATGATGAAATAAGACCGGATCCTGAGATGTGTGCACAGAAGCCAAACGTGTCGGTTTAAGCACAACCGACAAGCAGAAGAACGGGTCCTAGTCTATGGTAACTAGAACCCAATTCAGTGAAGTACGGGTCTTGATCAGAAGTAACCAAGAACCATCTGCATTAAGATCACACAACTTTGGGTACCCATCTCAATATGGGTCCCTTATTGTTAGGAGTTCCATGTGTATATGGCACGTGTGCAGTATTAGGAACCCATTTAGCAGTTATGTGTGGTCCGGATGCATAGCCTTTTGGAATCCATTGAAGATTGGATTTATTAGGCTTTGGAACCTTAGGCGATTAAATTACCTTCGGTTTTTGACTTTTTGAGACCTTTTTGACCTTTGCTTTGGTTTTGGGCCTCAGCAAAGGACAAGTCTCATTTTTCTTTGTGGCTGATGATGCAACATTTTTTGTTTTCTTTTTGCGAATTCTTTTAGCAGGATATGGCACAAAAGCATTCATTTCAGGAACCTGACGTCTAAAACGAGTTGGACATAAATTAAACAATTCACTGAAAGAGTACTTTAAACAAACAAAAGAATTCGTTACATCGTTACACACATTGTTTTCTGAGATTACAGGTATCCTATCTCTAGAAACAAATTCAAATGGCATTACAGCCTTCTTCACAAAAAAACTTGAAAAATCCTGCATGGTGGTTTTAGGGACTCTTCTTACATAATCTGTAGGAACAAAACGATGAGAGTCAGTATGCATGGAAGATTTAGACTTTACAGATTTTTCTTTTTGTTGGTGAGTGGGTTTCTTAAAAGACTTGGATTGAATCTGAGTCTTTTTAGAAACCTCAGCTTCAAAAGGTTTTGAGCACTCACCTTTATAAGTGATAGAAGAATTTTTCAGTTTTAGTCTTTCCTTTGTTGGATGACACAAATGGGATTTTGGTGGGATGAGAAACTGTTGGTTCCTTTTAAAAATCTTTCTATGCTTGAGAAACCATGTCAAATTTTTCTCTGTAGATAGTTAATTCTACAGATTGTTGAAAAGTTTGATTTGCCAATTTTTCTTCACTCTTAAGAAGATGTAGGTCCCAAAAGGTTTCCCAAGTGTATAGCTCTAAGCCGTAGAGGCGGGGGGGTGAATACAGCAGTTTAAAACTTAGACACTCTTTTCTCAATTTTTGTATGTATTATCAACAAAAGTTAATTACAAACAAGCTTGAATGCGGAAAGGTTCATGAGATGACAGATACAACAGTTTGTTAACTAATCTAAAACACACTCAGACTAGTTACAATGATTACTCTCACTTAGAAGCACTCACTGTTTTTTACAAGACTCAAATGGACAGCTTATACACAAAACAGCTTAGACACACTCTACTATTTTATGTAAGCAGACTTGCATGCATGGAATAACACACTTCAATGCACGTACTGATTGTCACACTCTTAATTTTTCATTTTCCTTAGAAGCTTCCTTTTTATACCCGAAAGGAGAATCTCAGAGAAGCTTCCTCATTGGACAAATGAGATAGTGGAGAGTCTTTCCAAAAAGACAAAACGCCTTTCTGCATGTTCTGATAAAGTATCTTTGTCTTCACATGGCAGAATCTTTGTCTTTTCCTTTTGTCACTGTTGCATAGGGCTTTAACCAAAAGAGGATGTCAACTTTGCATATTTCTTCTTTTGTTAATGCAATTTTGATATAAGAAAAGGTCTGTCACCCTTTTCAAATATGTGTTTTGTCTTCATGTAACAGAACAGCGTGGGCAGGCTGTGCAGTTCTGTCTTCCACTTTGTCTTTGACTTGTAAACTGATCTTGTAGCCAAAAACAATACATGAGGACTTGGAAACATATTCCATAAAGTGTTTAACCTGTTCACAAAGAACAGGTTCTGTTCACAAAGAACAGAACACTTGAAAACTGCCCAAGCTGCTCAAGAGAATAGAGCAGCGTAGACAGTTTATGCCCATCCTGTTCAGCAGACAGAACAGCTTGGACAAAACTGTTTTTGTTGCAACGAATGCAACATGGTAAACAGCTTTGGGCTGATATTGCAAATCACTTTCAGGTTTCAATAAGGCATATAACAGGCCTTAAATTCATCCTTCAAATGCATCAACAGGTTTGATTAAAAATCTCCCCCTCAGATGTACAGCAGGTTTGACTGAGGCCTTTTTGTGCCTAACAATCTCCCCCTATTTGCAATAATCAGTCTAAGCTGATTTAATCAATAATCACTATACATTTTTACAATACATCTTGCTGAAAGGAATTACAACAATTAAGTAAGGTAAAAGATCAGTTTATATATACTGATTTTGATTACATAAAAACCACACATGTTTTTACAAGAGTACAACTAATGTACTAATGTATATTACAACTGATGTAAATAAGTAAAGTTACAACATATGTAACAAAATACAACTAATGTACAAAAAGTTCAACACTTTGGACTGTTGATTTTGGGAGCAGATAATGGCAAGCCTGTCCAACAGATGGACAGCTTCCATTCTTCACTTACCTTGATGGTAAATGGACTTCATTCCAGTGGAGGTGGTCCTTCAAACAATTTTTCAAGCTCCTCCCTTGTTTCCTCCGAGTCTTGGATTTCAACTCTGAGGATCATAAACTTTGGATCTTGAAGTTCACCTCTTTCATAAAAGCCTCTGAGCTGATCCCAGACGGCTGCTCTCTACCTGCTTGATTGCCTAAATGAAGCTGCAAGTCTGAAGGCTGCAAGCTGTCTCAGATCCACCTTGTATAGATCTGATGCTCTCTGAAAGCATTTCTTCTGTGTTAAGGGATCTACAAAAAATGCCCCCAACTCAGGCTCTTAGATTATCTTGTCTTCTTCAAACTCTACTCCACTAGGCAGGCTGTAGTCAACTCCTTTCATGTCAACAACATAGTCACATTGTTCAATTAAGATGAGGAGTTGTTCAAGCTCAGTATCCTTCCTTGTCCTCCTGGCCTTTATTTTGGGGTATGTCACAGAGACACCCTCACTGACTTCTTTTGAAATTAGGCCAAGATCCTGCACTCTCTCCATCAGCTTCTTAATATATGCCCTGATAGTCTTAGCCGTTTTCGACTTAGACTGGCTTAGGGCAACTGCCAGCTCAACCCATTCCCTGTACCCCATCTGTGCAACATCAGTGTAGTCATAAGTTTCCAGCTCTGGGCCTGTTGCACCCATTCTGGTTATCTGCAGTTTCCACTGTTTGCCTTTTCTTGCTATGGGGACATCTTTGACAATTGCTTCTTTGGCAAGCCTTCTATCAGCAACATCCTTAAACTTTTTCCTTGCCAAATTATCAAAATGAAACTGGGCCCTTGCAGAGGATGGTTGTTTTGGTTTGGTCACAGAGTCCAGAGCACCCTTAAACTGTTCTCCTTCCTTTTCACCCGCTGATTCCCTAGCAGCTTCGATCAGTTTCTTTTGCACATCCAAAGAGGACATTTTGACTTTGCCTGCTTCTTGGAGTGCAAAAGATTTGGCAGCTTTGGCAGAAGCTTCTTCCTTTCTTAGTGCTTCCAGGGCTTGAAGCTGTTCATTTCTGAACTCATAGTATTTATCCATGGGAAGACCCATTTCCTTTGCCCTGGCTTGGTGAAACTTTAACTCTGCTGCTTTCTGCTGTTCAGGATCAGATGCTGCTTTTTCTTTTCCTTTAGCTGTTATAGTGATAACAGCCTCAGGAGAATCTTTTTTTTTCTTCTTCCTCTAAAATGAGATGCCTCCTTCTGCTGCTTGGCCTGCCCTCAGAAATGAATTCCTCCCCCTTAGACTGAGCAGGGTTTGGAGATTCAGCCTGAGTAGGCTGAGCAGCCTGAGAGGCACCTTCCATTGTACCTGGTGCAGATGCTCCTGCTGGTTGACCAGTAGGAACTAATTTCTCCTTAGGAGAAGAAGTTCTCTCCCCCTTAGACTTGGTCTTCGAGGCACCTTCAACACCTGGTCTGCCTGAAGACACGAAGTCAGTAGGCTTTCCAGCAGTTTTGGCAGCAGGCTTGGGACCAACCAGGCTATGCACTAAGAAAGCCAGGTTGTCCTTCACCTCTGCAAGTTGGGAAAGACAGTTCTGAAGAGAGGAGGATTGGGTATTAGCAAGGGAGGTCAGCTTAAGAATGTTTTCCCTATCAGAAGCTGTGAACAGCAAAGTTTGGAGCTGTGCAAGATGTAACTCAAGAGAGTCCTGCACATCAGCAAGATTTGATGACACAGAATTTGATAGAGAGCCTATGAAAGTGTTTAAGATGGCCAAAGTAGTAGGAAGTGTAGAATTGCAAGTGGTGAGGAGAGATGACAGCTGATTGGATATGGCTGTCATAAAGGACACGGAGTCCTGTTGGAGTGAAAGAATGGAAGATAGGGAGGTGGACACATTTTGCAGCTGTGCAATGAGTGCAAGCAGCTGTGAGGAGTTGTCAGTTTGTGGAGTAGCTGGGAAGGAATCCTTGAAAAGATCAAAGAATCCCTTAAGCTGTTCAGACACAGAGTCTGAAATAAGAGAGGGTAGAGAATACATGGATGTTTCTAAAGAACCAACTTTGTTGGTCAGCAAAGAGAGCTGATCCTTCATAGGCAGGTCTTTAGGGGATGGAGGTGTATGAGTGGATTGTTTGGAGTGGGTAGATGGAGATGAAGAGGATGAGGCTGGTGTATGGGGATGTGATGTAGAGGGAGAGGGTATTTTCGAAAGAAGCTCCATAGCCTGGGCAAAAGTAATGTGGCCCAGCTTGGAGGGGTCGATGGGTCCTTCAGCAGTGGCAGTAGTTGCATCATCATGAGAGGGGGTAGAGGTTGGTAGCCTTTCAGATACTGCTTGTTTTGCAGCACCTTCATTAAGGCTAGTGGTGGTTCCCTCTGCAGTACCTTGGTTTAAAAGTACCTCATCATGGGGAGATGGAATTTGCATTTCAACATCAGCAGTGGTGAAACCTGCTGATGGAGTTTGCATGAAGGGAGTAGCCTCACCAAAGGGAGGTTCTATTCCCTGAGGTTCATCAGCTTGAGTTGTGGGTCCTTCAGCAGCTGTTTGGTGTAGAACAGCTGCATCATGAGGAGCAGAAGTTTGAGGCTGATCTGCTGGTTGGTCTAAGCCAGCAATGTGGGCACCTCGTGCAGACTCAGTGTGTAGAGAAGTATGAAGTGGGGACAGTGTGGACACAGTATG
Organism: Centrapalus pauciflorus; assembly: GCA_020465985.1. Taxonomy (NCBI): domain Eukaryota; kingdom Viridiplantae; phylum Streptophyta; class Magnoliopsida; order Asterales; family Asteraceae; genus Centrapalus; species Centrapalus pauciflorus. Next base: position 10,717 of record JAANYP010003286.1, on the reverse strand, counting down.
GAGTGGAGAGAACTCCTGTCTTTCAATATTCTCAGCCTGTTGGGAGGCTGGAATAGTTGATGTGGCTGTCTCCATTTGTACAACTGGATCCTGTTGGGAGGAACCAGAGGGTGTAGGCTGACTTGGGGTTGACACAGGGTGGAGTGAAGCAGGCTCCAATTGTGCTATTCCTTCTCCCAAAATAGGAGAGGCAGTAGGGGTAGCTTCTTTTTCAACTGAACCCTGTTGAGAGGGAACAGAGGTGCTAGTTTGGGCTGTTGGTTTCTTTTTGCGTTGGTATAGAATGTGAGATGAGGTGGGGGATGTTGGAGAGGAGATGAGAGGTTCAGATTGGACAGGTTTAGAGACTAGGTCAGAAACAGGTGGGTTGACCTGTTCCATAGTCTCAGGTGCCACAGAGGCACCTGCCACAGAGGCTTCAGGTTCAACGAATGAACCAGGGTGAGGAGCCTGCTCCCCCTCAGCCACAGAGGCTAAGAGTGCAGACTCAGACTGAGCTGTTTTAGCCTTCTTGGAGACATGCCCAGCTTCAGTGGTTGCCAGGGTCCTTTTAACAAGCTTGGCCCTGGCTTTGGATTTTCTTCTGAGAGCAACTTCTGGATCCACCCTCACATCAGAGGGTCCTTCCACCAATCCTAACAACCTCCTCATGGGTGTTGACAGAGAAGGCTCATTTGGAAGAACAGTAGTGTAGAAAACTCTATACCCTATTACAGGGAAGGCAGCAGTATGAAGTAAAGGCTGAGAGTTGTACAAGTGCTCACCACAAATGTGCCTGAAGATGAGGCTCAGAAACCTGGGGTATCGAACAGCAGCTGGTCGTGTCTCCTGCTGCACCAGGTTCCTCAAGTTCATGAAAATCCACTTTGCCATGTCTATTGTAGTTCCATCTACAAGCTGCAGAACTACAGGGACTTCATCACGGCTCAGTTGGTCAAAGGAGTTAACTTTGCTGCTGAAGCACATTACCACCGAGGAAAACAAGAAGCTGTAAGTAGGAGACAGATCCTTTCTGAACAGCGTTGCTCCAACTTTTGGTTCTGCTACACCACAGAAGTGTAGCAGATTCTTCATCTGATCATCTTCAGGCTGTGGTTGATCATACTTTTCAACCACAGGGAGTCGAAGAACTTCCCTGAGCAGACGAGTGTTGATCTCAATGGTCTGAGTCCCATTGAGTATGGTGCCCTTGATGACTTTGGTATCTGGGTTGTAGGCACAGGTGTAGCAGATGTCATACACCATCTCCTGGTATAGGACACCAGGAGTAGCAGTCATGGCGTAGTTCAACGGATGAACTTTAAAAAACTCCACCATTTGATCATAGCCTTTTCCCACATAGTTCTTGGGGATTGTGAGGTTGGCAATGTAGTTAGTGGGTTTTAATGTTAGCATTGTGGTGACTGATGAGTGTTTCTGTACATCATCACCAACAAATACTGGTAGAAAGGGGTTGTTGCTGTGAGCCATTTTGGAAGTAGTGAGAGTAGCAGAAGCACAAGACACTTAGTCGATTTTTAGGGTTCTTAGGAGGTTTATGGTAGTAGTGAGGAAGACGAAGATGAAACAGTAGGGGGTATTTATAGGATTTGAATGTGAGTGGGTATGAGAGAGAAACATTTGGGCGGTTGATTAGAAAAAGTTGTTAACGAAAAACGGAACAGTTGTCCATGTCAGACCGTTTGTCAGACCACTTGAGCCCTTTTTAATCACTAACACACATAACCCACATTATCCGCAGTAATTAAGTTAAATAAAAACAAAAATTAAGTAACTTAATTGTGAAGAAAGGTAATTAAACTAGTGGTCTAAGCTGATGGTCAAACCTGTGATGAGTAGGGTCATCACAAGCTGTTCACTCTTCAAGCTGTTCCTTCAACCTGTTCAGCTATGTAAGAACAAGTTGTGTTCAAGAGCTGATCAGGTTTCAAGACAATGTCTTGTATGACAGAATGAGAGAGTGAGCAGGGTGGAGGTTTGATCATCAGATCAGGCTTGACACATAGGCTGGTATTTGTCAAACCTGCTATACGCTCAAGCTGTTCAAGTTTTACAGAAAAAACTAATTATAGAACATGCATAACCTGTTCTGTCTAAGCTGTTCTGAAAGAACTGGAGCAGTGTGAGACATATAAAGTCTTAGAGCAGCAAATACACTTAGTCACTTTTGTTTAACATGCCCAGCTTGCTGACAAGGTAATTAAACCTGGTTTCATCAAGAGGTTTGGTGAAAATGTCTGCAAGCTGTTCATCAGTGGAAATAAAGCTTACCTCAACATTACCTTTCTGAATGTGATCTCTGATGAAGTGATGTCTGACTTCTATATGCTTTGTTCTGGAGTGAAACATTGGATTGTTGGATATAGCTATGGCACTTGTATTATCACATAGAATAGGAGTTTTCCTATATACAAGACCATAGTCTTCAAGCTGATGCTGCATCCACAGAATCTGCCCACAGCAGCTTCCAGCAGCAATGTACTCAGCTTCAGCAGTAGAAGTAGACACTGAGTTTTGCTTCTTGCTACACCAACTTATCAACTTACCACCAAGGAGTTGACATCCACCTGTTGTGCTCTTCCTGTCTAGCCTGCAGCCTGCAAAATCAAATGCTGAATAACCTGTCAGTTCAAGGCTTGAGTCTTTGGGGTACCAAAGACCCAAACCTGGTGTACCCTTAAGGTATCTGAAGATTCTTTTTACAGCAGCTAGATGTGATTCTTTTGGATCAGCTTGGAACCTAGCACATAAACAAGTAGCAAACATAATATCAGGTTTACTAGCAGTTAAATACAGCAAGCTCCCAATCATTCCTCTGTAAGCTGTTACTGAAACAGCTTTTCCACTGGCATCTGCATCCAACTTTACATGGGTTGCCATTGGGGTTTTAATAGGAGAACTTTGATCAAATTTAAACTTTTTCAGTAGATCTAAAGTGTAATTTCTTTGATTAATAAAAATTCCATTTGAGGCTTGTTTAACCTGTAATCCCAAAAAGAAAGTTAGTTCACCCATCATACTCATTTCATATTTGGATTTCATGAGTAATGAAAAATTCTTGCATAACTGCTCATTGGTAGAACCAAATATTATGTCATCCACATAAATTTGAACAAGCATAATATCAGACTTCACCTTCTTTATGAACAATGTGGTATCTACTTAACCTCTGGAATACCCGTTGCTCATAAGAAAATCAGTAAGAGTGTCATACCAGGCTCTAGGGGCTTGTTTTAGACCATAGAGGGCTTTGTCCAACTTATAGACAAAACCTGGATGATGTTCATTTTCAAAACCTGGAGGCTGCTGACATAGACTTCTTCTTGCAGCTTTCCATTCAAAAATGCACTCTTCACATCCATTTGGAAAACCTTCATGCTCTTATGAGCATCGTAGGCTAGGAACAAACGAATTGCCTCTAGCCTGGCCACAGGAGCAAATGTTTCATCATAGTCAATACCTTCCTCCTGTCTATAGCCCTGAGCAACAAGTCTTGCCTTATGTCTAATGACATGACCTTGCTCATCCATTTTGTTCCTGAAAACCCATTTAGTGCCAATTATAGTTTTACCTTTAGGAGCAGGGACCAGCTTCCATACCTTGTTTCTTTCAAACTGATTGAGTTCTTCTTGCATGGCAGTGATCCAATTGGCATCTTTAAGTGCTTCATCCACTTTCTTTGGCTCCATTAGGGACACAAAGCTAGAGAACATACAGAAGTTCCCTAAGCTATCCCACCTTGTTTGTACCCCTTTGTTTATGTCACCAATTATTTGATCATTGGGGTGACACCTGATCCATTTAGGATCATTCTTCAATAAAGATTCTCCTGAGTTGTTGGCATCTTCAGCAGGTCCTGTTGAACAGCTCTCAGGGTTTCCAGACACACTGTTGTCTTGAGCCTGTTCACTTGTTGAACATGACTGACCACTGTTGAACATATTAGCAGAGGATCCAGGAAAATCAGCATTGATTGGTTTAGGACATGTAGTTGTAATTAAGTCAGTACACTTATTTACACAGGGTGTATTGACATAATCATCATCATGTCAGTCATGATTAACGGGTTCCACACTGGATGTAGTGGAAGCTTTTGAGTCTTCTTCATTGTTGGAATGCATGAGATCATCAAAGTTGAATTCTCCTGAAACTGATTTAGGAACAGCTTTGGTGGAGGCATTCCTGGACTCTTCAAAGGTGACATTTATAGATTCATCAATCACCTTTCTTTTGTTGTTGTACACTCTGTAGGCTTTGGAGATAGCAGAGTAACCAACAAACACACCTTCATCAGCTTTTGGTTCAAACTTTGCCAGTTGATCTCTTTGATTCAGAATGAAGCAGGGACATCCAAACACATGGAAGTAGCTAATATTTGGCCTTCTCCCTATGAGCAGCTCATAGGGAGTCTTGTTGAACCTTTTCACCACTAAGGATCTGTTTTGGGTGAAGCAAGCAGTGTTGACAGCTTCAGCCCAGAATGATGAAGGTAAACCTGATGCACATAGCATGGTTCTAGCAGCTTCAATGAGGGTTCTGTTTCTCCTTTTAGCAACTCCATTTTGTTGTGGAGTTCTTACCGCTGAAAAGTTTTGTGAGATCCCTTTTTCTTCACAGAAGTCTTCAAGAGTACTATTTCTGAACTCAGTACCATGATCACTTCTAAGCTGCTTTACTTGAGCAGAGTTCAGCATGTCCATCTTTTTGACAAATCCAATAATTTCTCTGGCAGCCTCTCCTTTGCTCTTCAAGAAGATTACCTATGTAAACCTAGAGAACTCATCAACTATTACTAGAGTGTATCTTCTTCCTCCAATACTTGGGACATTAACAGGTCGAAACAAGTCCATGTGGATTAAGAAGAGAGGACTATCAATAGAAAAATTGTGCTTGGATTTAAAAGATGATTTCCTCTGCTTGCCTTTTTCACAAACTGTGCAGAGTTTATCCTTAACAAAAGTCATGGAAGGCAAACCTGTTACCAACTCTTTCTTACAGAGTTTGTTGATGTTCTTGAAGTTCAGGTGTGACAGCCTTTTGTGCCATAACCAGTTTAGGTCTGCATTTGTTCTTGTGAGAAAACAGGTTTCAGTTGTGGGATCAGCAGATTGCATATCCACAACATATACACATTTCTTCCGTTGAGCACACAACACAACTTTGCCTTGGGAATCCAATATGTAACCCAGGTGCTCATCAAAGTAAACCTTGTAGCCAGCATCACACAGTTGACTTATACTTACAAGGTTATGTTTTAACCCAACCACATAGGCTACTCTTTTGAACACTGCAGCACCAGCTTTAAGAGTTCCATATCCCTCAGTGGATCCCTGTACAATGTCACCAAAGGTGACTTTTGGCCCTTTTTCAGGCTTTAGATCATTCAGCAGGTCCTTGCAACCTGTCATGTGCCCTGAGCAGCCGCTGTCCAAGTACCAAACCTGGGATGGTTGTTTGTCTAGTAGAATGTCATAGGGAAATATTAGTTACATTTAAGGGAACTCATCATAGTGATGAGTTCTCCTACTTCATCAACATGTGTTGATGGACTAGTGACATCCACATTAATATTTCCTATTTGAATGGTATCAGTTTGGATACCACCCTCATTGACTAAGTTGCTTCCAACGCTGCTTGTTTTAGCAATGATGGGATTAGCAGAGTCAACAGGCCTCATGTCTTTAGTTTCAGGACAGTCTTTGGCCATGTGAGTCTTCTTGCCACATTTATAGCATTTTCTCTTTTTGGTCTTTTTGGATGAAGAGCTCTCAGAAACATATTCTGAATTATTTCTGTTGATTTTATCACCAGGTTTAGCAAACTTATTACTATTTTTAGATGAATCAACATCTTGGATGGAAGGCACAATAGCAACAGCTTTGCCTGTTTCTTCTTTCCTCTTTTTGGGAGGACAGATGTCAAAAACAGGAAGCTTGATTGGTTTTTGACTTTCCACAAGTTTGGGAAACTTATTCCCAGATTTCTCAGGTTGAGCAATGACTTTGCCTTTGCCCTTACTGAGATGTGATTGATGCTGCCTATCAGCATAATCACTGTTTCTGGTTTTGAAAATTTTATTTTCATTTATAACCAGTTTTCTACTATGATTTGAAAACTTATTTGAAACCACAGCAGATTTGCTTTCAACATGAGACTTACCCTTGTTGAAAGTAGGCTGCTTACCTCTTGAAAACTTATTTTCAAAATGTTTAGCATCAAAAGGATTAACATGTCTCTTAGCATCAAAAGGATTAACATGTCTCTTATTTTCAAAATGTTGAAACTCCAATCCAAAATCCAAATAATATGAATACCCCTGACCCACCATCCTTCTTTTCAAAGTAAACAAAGTCTACAGTCAACACACCCTCATCAGAAGCACCAAGTCACCAACCCCCTAGTATAAAAATGCCAACTACTACAATTAGAATCCTAAGGAATTAGTGAGTGAACCAGAATGAAACTACAGTTGAACAATTCAAGGAAAATCAAAGAAGATATATCAACAAGGCAAATAAGACATATTTTTTATGATATATGGTTCCAGAATGAAAGTACAGTTGAACAAACGGACCGTGTATGTAACAAACGATTTTACAAGCATACTAACCTTTCAACCAAAAGTGTGTATTAAATGAATGAATAACCGTCAGATGCAGTTGCTCACTTAATAACTAGATAGTTCTATATTATTTCAACAATCAACAACCATTTTATACAACAATAGATCATTAAAAATCCCTTTGTGTCAACAGGAAATCACAATCTTTTAACTAATAAGAAAAAAGTATTATATATATAGGCATGGGGTTACAAATCCATCCCAAATCAGTAACCATAGCTCACCGAATCGATCGAGGCAAGGGTTACGTCTCAAATCTGTGACGATAACTCGCTAATCCTATAAACTCCTCAGTTATGACACCCAAAAAACGAGTAACAATTCTGATCTCAGACCATTAAAATCCTCAGTTATGACACCCAATTTTAAATGTTTGTTACTAGAGCTAGATCATGAAACCAAACATAACAAGATCGATGAGGCTTCGTGATCTGCATCTATCACGATCCTACAAAGTTTACAACTCGTGTTTCCAGGCATTCAAATCACAAAACATGTTTAGTAAAAAGCAAGCTATATGAACAGGGTCTATCTAGATATCCCAGAAAAATGTTAGAAACATTTGATTCAAGATCCTCTTCTGAAACAAAATATAGAAACACACATTTCTGAGCATGTTCAACTTGAACAACAAATACCTCAATTCAAATTTCAAAACCCTAATTTGAGACATCAAAACAAAAATAACTCCCCACACCTCAGGAACTCTTCCATTCCAGGCAAATACAAATAGGAAAAGAATTTTTAAGAAAATACCTGGTAAATATGTCAGGCATTCTCAATTTTCGTCAACAAAATCTTGGCTCGATATCAGCATCTCATATCCTGTAAGGTCTGTTACCAGATTGTGACTTCTTGAACTTCTTGTTTTTCCACTTCACAGATGGTCTTTTCGACAAGTTTTGTTTTTCCGTATGCAACTTTACTTGAAACGGGTTCTTTCCATCAAATTCGGTATTCGAGGTCTTTACTTTCTTCCTCTTGCCTCTGTCATATTCTTCATCCCTGTTGAATTATGAGTTAAAAAGAAACATTTTTGGTTATTGTCTGAAGATTAAAATGCATGATACTGTGACTTCGAGACTCACCATTCATCTCCAGTGTAACCGATGCTAAGAACGGACGTGCTTTCTCTTATCTGAGATGGTGTTGACTCGTCTTCATCCCAACGAGGGACTGAAATCAAATAAAAACATGTGGGTAAGAACACTCATTAAAGCTTTCAGATTATATTTTAGTAGTCAACAAATATGAATACCAGAATACAGGAACACTCATTAAAGCTTAGGGTGATGACGAAGATATAATGTGGCGGCGGCGGCGGTGCTAGGTTTTATGCTGTTGCCGTTGGTTTTGAGAGGGAGACAGAGTGAGTGTAAGAGAGATCGAGGAGGGATAGAGAAGTCAATAACACTACTGGTTGTTGGTGAGCGGCGGCAGACGGTAGTCGCCGGCCGGAGAAGCGAGAGAGACGAAGAAGGAGTTCGGTAGAGAGAGGGTGGGGGAGTGGGAGTGTCCGAGAAAGAGGGAAAGGGAGAAGAAAAGGCAACCGGGTCATCAACCCGACCCGACCCGACAAAGATATATATTTGTAACCAATTTTTCTAAAATTTTAGTTTAAAAATTATGATATGTATTTTATCTTAAAAATGATGAATTGTATTTATCTTTTATTTTATTTTATTTTATTTAAAAAATAATAATATATATTTATCTTTTTAGATGAAATGTGGTGGTGCATGTGGTAATTTGTGTTCTCCTTTATTATACATACATACATATATATATATATATATATATATATATATATATATATATATATATATATATATATATATATACATATATATATATATATATTGTATATATATACACATATGCATTATAGATTGTATAATGAGTATGTATTTTTTTTTCAAATTAAAATTAAAAAATTTCGGGTTTTCTCGGTGTCGGTTTTAGCGTCTAGAAAAAGAAAATCCGGTCATCAAACCAAAAACGTTAATCCAGCCAAAACAAAAGGTTAGGTATTATTTTTAATTTTAATACCTTGTTTAGTTTTATTTTTAGAAAATGTTGCATTTATTCTCATTATAATGCAACACTCTAAAAATGTGTTGCAATTTTTTTCATTATAGATGCAACACTCTAAAAATGTGTTGCATTTTTTTATTGAAATATGCAACACTTTAAATAAATGTTGCAAGTTTTAGTAAAATTTGCAACACTTTAGAAAATTGTTGCATTTTTTTAGTAAAAATTGCAACACTTTATAAAAAGTGTTGCATTAAATCATTATATGCAACACTTATTGTCATTGTGTTGCTTTAGAGTGAACTTAAATAAAAAAGCAACAGTTTTTAAATGTGTTGCATTAGCTTCAATTTGTAGTTGAGCCATCAGCTTTGGACCTAGAGCCTGTTTTGTCAACAGGTTTGGTGTCCACAGATGCAGCTTGAACATGTTTTCCTTTCATTTGCTTGTGCGAATTAGCAGTGCACTCAGCAGGCTGATTTGATGGAGAACACATTCCATCATCAACTTTGGGGCCTTTTTCACACAAGCTGTCAGTATTTTGAGGCCTGACAAATCTGTTTGTTGAGACCAGCTTTCCATTAACTTTCTGGATGAAAGTACCGGGAAGCTCACCAAGAGTGGACAAGTCATCTTTCAGATTATTGATCTCAACAATAGAAGCTGCTGTGTCAAGATCCCCTCCAAGATAGGCTTGGATTTGTGCAGGGATCTGCTGACTTATGCAATGGCTGACTTTTTGTGCTGATTGGCACCAAGAGTCAACTATCTTTTGAAGCTTTGCATGTTTTACATCTGTTTCTCTCTGTTCTTCTAGCAAAATAGAGTTGATGTGTTTTAGTTCATCAAGCTCAGTTTCCAACTTATGGAAACTGTCTAGTTTACTAGATTTAATTTCAAGATCAGTTTTAAGCTTAGAGATTTCAGATATTAAAACATTATGCTTCTCAACAGCAGCTTTTAAATCAACTAGCATGTATTCAAACATTTTTACTTTTTCATCTGAACTGTAAGCCATAAAATTTTGTACCTTGTACATCATAGTAGGGTTCCAGTTATCCAAGCTGCTGAAGGCTTCAGCTTCAGCCAAGTCCTGTTTGAAGTTGCTAGTTGATGGGACATCAGTATTGGACATCAGACAATGTTGTCTTCTTCATCTGAGGATGAATCAGACTCCTCCCAATCACATGTCTCTGCTATCAGTCCCTTTTGCTTGTTGGAAGCCACTGAGTTTTCCAACTTTTTCAGCTTTGCCATGGCCATAAGGTACTTAACCCTATAGCCATCGTCCCTGTTGGTCTTGTATGGTTTGGAAGACTGTCCAACAGCTTTTGACACACAGTCAGCAGCTATATGGGCAGTTTTGCCACATTTGAAGCACTTAGCTTTAGATTTATCAAATACCTTCTTCTTGACAGCATTTGAGTTTCCCTGCAGCATATTTCTTCCAAACCTCTTCTTGTTGAACCTTTTGACAAGCATGGCTATCATTTGCTCATCATCTAGCTCAGCAAGATCTGCATTGTCTTCCTTATCAGACATTTCCTCTCTTTCATCATCATCAACCTGTTGATCAGATTGTGTGAACACATCACACTCCTGTCCAACAGGTTGTCTCACACTTGCCACTAAGGCAGCACCTCTCTTGGATATTTCCAAGGCATTTCTCTTCTGCTGCCTTGACTGTTCATCATTTAGTAAAGATCCATATAAGTTTACCAGATCCATACCTTTGATAGTACCTGAGTTTCTCAAGATGGTGGAAAAATAGTTCCATTCTTCAGGTAGAATGTCCAAGAACTTGTTCACCAGGGTTAGGCTGTCCTTAGTGATCCCAACAGCTTTGAGATCATTGACAAGAGCAGTAAACCTGGTGTAGGTTTCTGTGAGTGTCTCCTTTGGTTTTGCAAAGGAGAGTTCATACTGTCTAACAAGATTATTATTCCTGTTGTCCAGTGTGATTGTGGGTCTATCATAGACGGTACACAAAGTATCCCACATCTCCTTTGCAGTCTTCATCTTCTCAACCTGTTTGAACACAACATCAGGCAGAGAGATAAC
>JAANYP010003285.1:0-18993 GCA_020465985.1 Centrapalus pauciflorus | reverse complement strand
TCCCACATGCACTCACTATCCTCTATAAAAAGACTTTTGAAACAAAGTGCCAATTTTTTGAGCGTTGATGTTCCATTGCCTTCTGCAATGATGAACATCATTCCAAGAAACAGAGGAGAGGGTCCTGAGCAGGCTCAGCCTATCATCACTGCTACACCCCCAGGACCCAACCCACTCCTCATGATACACAAATTCCTTCTGATCCTTTTGAACAGCCACCACCCCCACTAAAATTTCTATATAAAAGGAAAAGAGGACCAGGAGCTCCTTCCTCCTCAGTCCCTAGTCAAGAACCATATATCCCTGTGCAGGAGGACACTTCTGCACAGAATATCCAAAGGGAACCAACTGAGGACACTCCCATCCTCACTCAGGAGGTGAACATCTCTTCAGAGACTGTTCATATGGTATCTGTGGCTGGCACTACTGCTGTCCCTGCACAAGAGGCACAGGACAGTGCCAACATCCCTAAGACCACGCCCATGGCAACAACAAGTGTGCAAACACAAGCTGGAAGTCCCCAGAACCAAGAACAGAGGGGCCCAGAGGTTTCTACTTCTGGTATTAATGTCAGTGATAGATCACAAGCACCACTGGTGTTTTCTGATCTTGAGACTAGTCTGCAACTCATGCTTTTGACGGATCCCAAGCTGAAACCTGTTGTAGCTATGTTGGAATACCAAATGTCCATCATTGTTGCACAGGGTGCACAAATAATGGCCCTAAAGCAATCAGAAATGGCTCAAAATTAGAGGATGGATTTTCTTCATAAGGGGTTTACCCTTTGTGGAATAAGCTCATTCAATTAGAGCGTTTGATTCAAACCCAAGGGCCAAAGGTTGTAGGTCCTCCTGACCAAACCAATGCTTTCAAAAAGGGGGAGAATCAGGAGGTTCCTGAATCAGTGCAAGCAGCTCCAACAACATCAGTCCAAGCAGCCTCAACAGTTCCACCTTCTAGGCTAGCAGTCCCAACAGCTTCTCAAGCTGTTGGCCTAGAAACTCAAGCTGCTGCCTCAAAAGCAACTGGAGTTGTTATAAGGGAAAGGGTTCAAGATCCATCCAGTACAGTCCAAGCTACATCTTCTGCTGCAAAAGACAAAGGCAAGGGCATTCTTATTGAGTCTCCAAAGCACAAATTTTCCTCCAAAGAAGCTCAGATTGCCTTTGATGCTGAAGTTGCCAAAAGGTTAGCAGAAGAACAGGAAAAGGAGAATTAGATCTAAGATGGCGGCCCAGCCACCCCAATTGGATGAGTGATGAAGACCTTAGGTAGATTACCCGAAAGGGTTTTTGTGGGTAACAGGGAGAAAAGAAAGGAATGCTGGCCCAACAGGGCATCCAAATTTGAGCAACAGAAGATTTTTTAATCAATTTTGCCTTTGAGTGTATCTCCAAAAAGAAATGGCTCCAGTCCAGGATATGAACCTACTGAAAGGCGTTGCAAGAGGAGTGTCCATGACAAAGAAGATGGACCAAAAGAAAAAAGAACAAAAGTCTCCAAGAAGTTCAACTTCAAAAGAACCAGTTTCAAACTGAAGCTGCTGCCAACACCCTGCTCTACTGATCAAGCTGTTGCTATCTATTCCTGCATCTGAGCCATCATCACAAGCAGCTTGCATCAAGTTAAAGGGTGTTATTTGCAGCAACAAACTTGCAAGAAAGCAAATGGAGATAGAAAGTTGATTGATCAGCGATGATTTTACAAAGCCTCTGATCAATACTGGCTATGCCAAGTCATGGACAACGTGCATTTAAGAGTTCAGTTTTATAGAGTGAAGAAGGGGAGTCTGGACCAGAAGAAGAAATATGATACATTTTGGCAGATGGTTCAGAAGTTGACCAGAGATGAGCTTATCAAAATGCATAATATTGGGTCTGTGACACAAGTTAGATATGCTTTACCACAAGTGAAGCAAGTCATTAAAGATCTAAAATCAATTGTTGACCCTGAATCTGCAAGGAAAGAAATAGAGGATGCTGTGAAGAAGGGAAAGAAGGTCAAGCAAGTTGATCTGTTTGTCAAGTCAAGGACATACAGAATAAAATTCTCAGATGGATCTGGTATATTCTTCAATCTAGAATTTTATGATTTACCAAAAGATATGCTACTTCAGATAAAATCTGTTAGGGTATCTTGTGATAGAGATGAGATGAAGAAAGAATTTTTGAAGGCTGTAGATCAGAAACTTGCACAGTTATAAGTTTTTGAAAGCCTTGGTTTGTAAATAACAGTTTACTTATTCATTTCCAATTTTGTATAGAACTTAAAGTCTTGTGTAAAGGAATTTAAGTTAGGGGGAGATTGTTGGAAATAGTTTAAGTAATTTCAAGCCTGTAGTTAGTGTTAGCACAAAAAGGCCTCAGTCAAAACTGTTCGTACATCTGAGGGGGGGAGATTTATAATCAAAAACCTGTTGCTGCATTTGAAGGTGAATTTAGAGGCCTGTATATCCTTATTGAAAACTGAATAATGATTTGCAATATCCAGTCTAAAGTTGTTCTATATGGTTGCATGGTGTTGCAAACTGAAGTCTTGGTCCAAAGCTGCTCTTGTCTGCTGAACAGCTGCGACATAAACGGTCTACCGCTGCTCTACACTATTGAGCAGCTTGGGCAACTTTAAAGTGTTCTGTTCTCTGTGAACATATGCTGTTCTTTGTGAACAGGCTAAACACTTTATGGAATATGTTTCCAAGTCATCATGTATTGTTTTTGACTACAAGATCAGTTTAAAAAGTCGAAGACAAAGTGGAAAACAGAACTGCTCAGCCTGCCCACGCTGTTTTGTAACATGAAGACAAAAGGTTATTTGAAAAAGGGTGACAGACCTTTTTCTTATATCAAAATAAGCCTTTACAAGGAAGAAAGACGCAAAGTTGATATTCCTAAATTAGTTAAAGGCAATGCAACAGTAGACAAAGTGAAAAGACAAAAGTTCTGCACATGTGAAGACAAGTCTGCTTTTCAGAAAAGTGCAGAAAAGGTTATGTTGTCTTTTCAACAAGACTTCTCCTTTTTCATTTCGTCCAATGAAGATGTTTCTCTTAGATCCTCTGAGTGGGTATAAAAGGAAGCTTCTAAGGACAGAAAGAAGTGTGAAGAAAGCTAAGTGCTGAAACCAAGAGTGAACGTGCAAGTGTGATTTTCATGCATGCAAGCCTTCTGTGTAAATCAGTATCTGTGTGTCTAAGCTGTTTTACATAAGCTGTTCCCTTAAGTCTTGTAAACACAGTGAGTGCTTCTTAGTGAGTGTATTCATTGTCTACTAGTTTGAGTTTGTCTTAGACTAGTGAACATACTGTTGTATCTGTCATCTCAGCTTGAACTATTTCAAGCTTGTTTGTAATTAACAAATTGTTGATAATACATACAAACATTGAGAAAATAGTGTGTAGTTTGTAAATAGCTGTATTCACCCCCCCCCCCTCTACAGCTTAAAGCTATATACTTTGGGAACCTCTCGGGACCTACAGTTAGACTTCTCAAACTGTTAGTAGAGTTTATATGTAAATCCAAAGTTCATGCTGCTAGTTGAAGAAACTCGAGCTGCCAGTGTAAAAGTTCAAGCTGCCAGAGCAAATCAACTCGAGCTGCTCTGTTCATGCTGTCAAGTGATTCAAGCTGCTCAACAGTTTCATAAACAGAAAGTGCTGATTTTCAGGAAAAGATATATACACGAAGATTCCAGCATATCTACTATCAGAGAAGTCATAGTTCTTCAAGGAAACATATCAAGAAGCAATATAAATACATAGAATAGGTCTTTCTATTGTATTAGAGTTTTCTGCATATTTGAGTCTGTAATTGCTTTTTGTTGATTAAGTTTTCATAAGCCTCTAAGGTTGTAAAACCCTAAGAACAGTCTGTGTTCTTCGTCTAATCAAACAGATTAGAGGTGATTGTAATCATTGAATTCAGCAATACAAACAGTCTTGATTATTTATTGTGTTTATCTGCTATTTATTCTGAAAGCTTTTGTTAAAATAATTAAGTGTTATTCCGCAAACTTCTTAATTAAACTTTGATTCAAAGCAAGATTATTGATTTATACTATGATATATTCAAATCAGTTAGTCTTGGTTAATTAGTTTTAGATCCTGACAAATATTAATAGAAAAACATAAAGCATAAAGATTATATTATTTTTAAACTTATTAATATTAATAAATCATTAACTCTATCCAAACATTTGTCATCATTCAATATTAATTACATTTCTCATTATCTAATATTTATTGTACTTTTAATAGTAGTTGATACACATATATAAATTTTATATAATCAATTATTTATTAAAATATATCCATGTAATACGTGGGTCTTACATGTGACTCAACGAGCCGACCACGCGACTCACCGAGTCGAGCTCAGTTCAGCAGTTATGCCTTACTGCCTTACTGGTCTAATACCCTGAAACGGTTAAGAGCCTTTACCCAACCTATATAAATTTTATTCGACTAATTTTTGACATGAAAAACCTCATTTAATCCCTTCCAAACTTCTAAGGTTCATAAAGACTCTAACATGGGGTTTTAAGTCCAAAATCATCATATCACTTAAATCCTACATATAATGCATGTAGATGATGAAATAAACATCACATATTAATCTCAATTGAGATTTGAGACTTCTAGATGATTTTCCATAAAAATTCATTTAGAGTTTAAAAGGAAAAGAATGAAGTACATAAATGTAGTTTTTGTACCTTTTGGATCTTCAAAATTGTATGTTCCAACAATCAGATTTTGTTTTTCCCCCCGGTGAGAGCTCCCCTTTTTCTCTACTTTTATTGGTTGCTTGAAAAGAAAGCACACACACAAACTATGTGTTTGTGTGTGTTACGGTCAATAATAAAAGAAAGGCAAAATATCTTCATTTTCTTTTTCACTTAAATCCCCTAACTTACACTATGTTACCAAATAGTACTCCCCTCCATAATTACGATCTTATAATTCATGATCTTTCATAATATTCATTGTTAATACTCCAAAAATTAATTATATTAGGCATTTCATTATAATTACAATTAAATCCCAAAGTAATTATTTAAAATATTTGAGACGTTACACATATGGTGTTAAAAAAATAGAAAGCGGGGACTCGTGGACTTGTTTTTTAAAAATTCTCAAAGGATGCTTCCCTCATAGGAGAACTTACACGTTTGTTTCCGACATGGCTGCGTCTATTGAGCTAGCACTTAAGGACGTCTTCCTGGATAGCCATCATGTTTCATGTTGTCGCCATTGAAGTCTTAAAAGGTAAACGGGTTGCAACCATATTCTAGAAATTCTGTGAAACTTATAATATGATGATTTCAGTAACAGGTTTGTTAGGCTAACTGCAGCATCTACCATAGTACACAAGTACCTTGAAGAGTTAGAAAATCTAATGGACAAGAGCCTATTTCTTTGGGAATATATTTAACGTGATGACCTCCAACAATGTCGAGTCCATGAATTCATTCTCGCGACATACACACAAATTACGCATTGTGATGCTGATCGAGTTCTTCATGACATGCATCCAGGATTGATACTATGACCGTAGCGCCAGAGTAGGTGAAATCCTTTACATTACAATCATAATAATAAATTTGATTTCTTTGTCCTAACAATCATTTTACCCATTCTTTATGCAACAAATGTAGAGCATGAAGTCGCACCGTGGGCCGAGCTAAAGATAAAGAAGCGAAAGAAAAATAGTGCTAAACGGATAGATATGGTATTACTAAGGATGTGTATAGTGTCACGGATGAAAATGTGAATGTTGTTCATACAGCACACAACACACATGTGAATGACGGAGATGGCAGCTGTCTGGTATCATTTGCGCCCATGTGATTGCTACATCAAGGTTCTTGAAGCTTACCAGTTGTAGTCACTGGGTTATCAACTAGTACAAAAAATATACTTACCGGGCAACATATAATGAAAACATAAACCAATCCCCAATGGATATCTTCCGACCATCCGATTTTGCATCCCCCGTTATTGAATAAACGGCAGGCATGGAGATTCAAAAATGTGTGACGCATACCGTCGAGGGGAGAACGAGTCTTGAAAATAACTATACTCACTGCGGTGACACTGCCAATACGCCAGATGCCGTTTGCTTCACAGAAATCCATTTCATGCGGTACAAAAACCTTTATCCAACGTCAAGTAAATGATAATCCAAACGACCCAACCAACCTTCAATACAAATGTCATATGTAAATTATGTAATATGCATGTCATGTAAGATTAAATAATACATATTTTGTTCGTATGATTTTTTCTTTTTTAACGTGCTTTACATGCTATATTCAAATAAGGTGAACTAATTAGTTAAAATAAATTTTGTACAAAAAACTTAAACATGAAAACAACAAATATACTATTTCTTTTTTATTAGATCTTTAAAAAACAATAAATTTCACGACATTTATAATAACTTTCACGACACTTAATAAATTTAACGACACTTAATAAATTTCACGACATTTTTAAAATAATTCACAAACATTTTTAAATTTTCACGACAAACACTCGCTTAAATTGGTAAATTCGATAAAAAGTGCTCATATTCGCTTAAGTCTCATACTTTCTGCTCATTTTCGCGAAAACCCCTATTTTTTGAATTGTTTGTTTGCATTGATCGAGTCATTCTGAATTATATAATCTTGTGCTTTGGGTGCATTGTAAACCTTTTAAAGACGTTTGGTTTGTAGATGTGTTTAATAATAGGTATGGTTTTATGAGTATGTTTGCTAGAGAGCTTTTTGGAGCTTTCAAGAGCTTTTAATTTTAAAAAGCTCTTTTAAAAATAAAAAGCCTTGCTTGGTAGACGTGGATAGAGCTTTTTATTTTTAAAGACAATCTCTTTTTTAAAAAGCTATTGATGGTAGCGTTACAAAAGCTCTCTATGACTTTTGAAACCCATTAATTAAAATTTTAGCCCCACCATTTCTTGAAAACAATTTTGAGAGACGTTTCATCCTCCATTTTTCTTTCTTGTGGCTCTTCCTTCCGGTTCCTATTCCTTCATGTTCCTCTCTTCATTCAACCTCTTAGTCGATTCAACAAAGATTGACGATTTAAGGTAATCATTTCATCCGAAATCCATCCTCAACTTGTTCAATCTACTTGTTCAATATGCTTTTTCCCTGTTATGAATTTTTGTTTACGTGGACTTCAATGTACATTCTTGTTCTATTTTGGATCAATTTCTTTTTTCACCTTGATTGATTTCTAGGGTTTTCTCTTTGATTATTTGTGTATCTTGTTTCTTCTGGGGTTTTTTTAAGATGACGAGCATATGAATCCTTAAATCCAAAAAAATTCAGACTTGAACATCGACAGAGGCGGTAGCTACACATAGAATATTGTTTGCAGTGGAGGGAGGTGTAGAAGCTGCATAGAATATATATATATATATATATATATATATATATATATATATATATATATATATATATATATATATATATATATATCCAAAAACATAGTGTGATTTTGCATTTCTTCTCCAATTAAAATTTCCATACGCTTCTAGAAACTGCATTTTTTTAATCTTCCCATGGGTTTCTGTCTAATCAATTTCTTCAAAAATGATAGAAAAAATCTTGTTTCATCATTCATATCTTTCATTCATGTGTGTGTGTGAGTGTGTGTGTATACAGTTATGATGCTCTGTTTTTCATCATAGATGGTTGTTCTACTCTTTTTTCACATTGAGTTGATTTTTAGGGTTATTTAGGTTGATTATTGTATATGTATTTGTTGCTGGGTTTTTTCTAATGTTTATGGATGGTTACACACGATCGACACAATAATTATACGAATCTTTTTCATACATCTCTTTATTGACAACTAGAAATCAATACTTATTTTTGTTCTTATGTTTGTATATGTATTGTGTTTCTAGATGGCCTCAATTAATGAAAGAGACCTACATTTAAATACGTTATGAAACATGGTCGAAATCAAGCATTTAAATGGAGTGCAATACAACCAGTGTTTGAAAAAACAGTTAAGCAAACTTGTCTAGTAAAAAAACTCTAAAGAACAAATATGATTGGATGAAGAAAGAATATAATCTTTGGAAATTCTTGAAGAATGGAGAAACGGGTTTAGGCTGGAATGAAAGTACTGGGAGACATGATTGTTCAAATGAATGGTGGGAAAAGAAAATTAAGGTAATATTTTAAAACAATTAAGTTTTAAAAAAGGTATTCTCTTATTATTATCAAATGTAGTGATTCAATATATTTTTTTGTAGGAAAATCCAAACGTTAAGAGAATGCGAAAAAAACAACCATCCATTGAACTACAAGAAACATGGATAATTGTGGTTGCTAGTGGGATAGATTGTGTGGCAGCATCTATAGATCATAACACTTTGGATAAGGTTCATCATGTAGATGTTGATGATGAGGACATAGAGAATAATGATTATGTAAATGATCATGTAGATGTTTATTCTCCATACACTCAGCCTAATTCTCGTATAATCTGGAAACTCAAGAATAGAATTTCTTTCGAAATTTCTTAAATGATGTGGGCCAAGATGATATCTCTATACCAAATCAAAGTGGAGGGTCTAAACAAGTTCAAAAGACTATTAAAAAGAGTGTTAAAAAAGTTCAATTGAAGCGTAAAAGGAGGGAATCATCGGGATGTGCTATGTTTAAAGAGTTTATGGCTCAACAGAATACGTATCAACAATGTGCTTTGAAGTTAATGGACACGGATAGTACACATAATGTGAATCAAGTTGGAAAAGATAGTATTAGTTCATCTATAAGTGCGATCAACCGAATGGTGAATGAAGGGTTAATAGTGGATAGAAGTCCTTTGTGGTGCTTTTCGATTACTTTCTTTGGAGATGATGTATGTAGGGAATTGTTTTGAAGTTTGCCAAATGATGATGCTAGACTAAACTGGCTAAATTATATGCAAAATCTTGGCAACTAAAACTTTCTTTTGTATTATTATACTTGGGATTGATGATTTTATTTTGAACAGAAAGTTGTAATTTGAATTTGACAACGTTTTGAATTTGATGAGCTTTGAAGTTGATATTATGAATTTGACAATGTGTTTTGAATTTGATTAGCTTTGAAGTTGATATATTGGTATTCATTATTTAGAATTTTACTAGCAAATTATGTATTATATTTGTTCCATGTGTTTTTATTATTCTATAGGTGGACTATTATGGACATTGACAGAAAGAAGAAGCGTTGTTTACAATTTGTGATGGATACACGTTCCACTAGTAAGTTAGCAGCTACATACTTTTACAAGCATTTATACAAAGAACCATGCTTGACATCACCTCAAACGGGAGAAGCTTGGATGGATGAAGTTCTTAATGGTCATCCTATTCGATGTGTAAACGCTTTTAGAATGGATTCAAGTGTATTTATGAAATTATGTAGAGAAACTAGAATCAAAATTTGAGTGATAAAATGTCAACTGAGAAGTTGGGTGTATTTATATATACTCTTGCACTAGGAGTGTCTAATAAGGATGTTGGGGAGCGCTTTCAACGCTTAGGAGAGACTATCAGTAGAGCTTTTCATGAAGTTCTAGAGTCTATAACGGCTATAGGCAAATGTTTTAAGGGTTTAGCATGTGACATAATTCGTCCCGAAGATCCAACATTTCAATACACACCATCAAAAATCATGAATGATAAAGAATACATGCCATATTATAAGGTATTAAATTTTTGTGTTTGATCATAAATTCAAGACATCACATGTATAGTTATCATTTTAACTTTTAAAGTTGTATTTAGAACTGCATTGGATGCATTGATGATACACATATAGGGGCATGCATCCCAGAGACTTAACAACTACGATATATAGGTAGAAAAGGGTTGCCTAATGGCAACCTGTGATTTTGACACGTGTTTTATATTTATATCCGTTGGATGGGAGGGCTCAACTCATGATACACATGTTTTTATTCATGCGATCACCACACCATCAATGAACTTCCCACATCCACTTGAAGGTAACTTTATATATCTACATTGTTGTTTCATGATTGTTTTTATAATTTATAACTGATTCTTCTTTAAAAAATTTTTAGGTAGATATTACTTAGTTGATAAAGGACATCCTGATCGAAAAGGATACATGGTTCCATATTCTAAGACAAGATATCATCAATCTCAATTTCAAACTGAGCCACCGACTAACATGCAAGAATCTTTCAACCGTTATCATTCATCTTTACAAAGTTGTATCTAGAGATCATTTGGAGTCCTGAAGAAACGTTGGAAAATATTGAGTAGAATGCCCAAATTCAGTATGCAAACTAAAATGGACGTTATTATGGCTGCATTTGCTTTGCGTAACTATATTCGTAAGAATTCTGAAAAAGACGTGATATTTACTACGTTTGAGCAACATCCAAATTACATACCGTGGGATGAACTTAACAATGTTTACAGTCATGGGACAAACACTAGAACTTCAGATGGAGCATCTAATGAAATGAAGGAGATTCGAAATGTAATTGCAACTTCAATATGGAATGCATGTAGCCGATGATTCATTACGAGTACATTGTACTCACATATATATTTTTGGTTTGACATAAACATATGTATGAAAATATTGCTTTTTATTTGAATGAAAATTTGGCTATTATTAAATTATAGTATGTTTTTATACACATATGAATGAAACGTTGACTTATTTTTAATTAATTTTGTTTATATATAATGTTTGTTTATGTCATTTTACAATTTTTTGTTAGTACAACTAATTCTACCAAACACTTTAATAAAATCAAAAGCTCCAGCTCTTATTAAAAGTTGCAGCTCCAGCTCCAGCTCCTAACAGCTCTTGAGCTCGAGCTCTTCACAGCTCCAGCTAGTTTTACCAAACATAGCCATAGAGTTGAGATCATTGCAGACGCTAAATATGGTGCAGAAGTAGAACCATGTATTCGATGTTGAAAGTTCAAATTTATAACGTTTATACAATTTAGACGATTCAATGTCGAATATTCAGTAATAAATATTCAATGTTGAATATGCAATAAAAATTAAAAAATATAAAATCATAAGTTAGGTTTTAAAGAGGATAAAATTGTTGTTTTATGAAATAATTTTTTGTATTAAAATTTAATGATTCTTATGTTATTTAACTTTAAAGTTGGTTTTGCAGTCCTGCACCAATATTATGTTATGCAATGATCCTCTCTCTCTCTCTCTCTCTCTCACTATATATATATATATATATATATATATATATATATATATATATATATATATATATATATATATATATATATATATCTGTGTATATATATATATATATATATATATGTGTGTGTGTATATATATGTGTATATATATATATATAGGGGGAGGTTCAATTGAGAACTTTTATGCATCGAGGTACAAAAGATCTCATATCAACCATTAGATCAAAAATTTGTATGGATTAGATTAATGACAAAATGGTAAATAGTTGGACAATTTTATGCAACTTGTGCATTATAGGAACAAACAAGGAAGGGCATTTTGGGGAATGTGCATACCTCATTAAATTTAATATTTCAACAAATAATCAAATAATAAATGTCAAATAAATTCAATTGATACATTTCCAAACTCAACAAAAATTACACAAATTCAAAAAAGATGATGGAGATCAATGCATTTCATCGTTAATCGTGTTTATCTATGCATCGTGTTCAAAAAAGACGCATTTAACAAAAAGAAATACACAAATTCATTTATGCATCGTGTTCGTGTATGCATCGTGTTCGTCGTTCATATTCTTCATTCATCTATGCATTGTGTTCAACTTGTTCATCATTCATCTATGCATCGTCATTGTTCATCATCCATTTATGCATCATCATTTTTCGTTGTTCATCGTTCATCATCCATCTATGCATCGTCATTGTTCATCATCCATCTATGCATCATCATTATTAATCGTTCATCATCCATCTATGCATCGTGTTCTTCATAATCATCATCGGTTGCATCTCTTGTTCATGTTCATCATCATCGTTGTTCATCGTTAATCTTCGTCTTCAAATCATCATCACCATCAAAATCATGAAGAACACGATTAGAGAGAAAATGAGAGGGAGAGAGAGAGAGAGAGAGAGAGAGAGAGAGAGAGAGAGAGAGAGAGAGAGAAATGGGGAGGAAAATGAGGAATGTAGTTAATGTGAGATTTTAATTCAAAATGTAACTCCTAATTATCTTTTAATGATTTTTAGAAATAAATTAATTATCATATCTTTAGTTTTTCCTAAATGCCCTTTGTGCACCCTTGGTAGATTATCCGATGCACAAAAGTTCCTTGAGGTTCTCGATGCATAAAAGTTCTCAATTGAACCTCAATCTATATATATATATATATATATATATATATATATATATATATATATATATATATATATATATATATATATATATATGTATGTATGTATGCATTATTGTATGTATGTATGTATATATAACAATTTATCATTGTGAATGTTGTGAACAAATAATAAAAATAAATATAAGCATTCATATATACCAACAAGTGTTTTTACAACATTCATATGACTCAAATGGTTCATAGATGTGTCACAACAAGATTCACAACATTCAAAAGATTTGTAGGAGTTTTTGTAACAAGATATAAGAAAAACAAAATTAGTTGAATAAAACAAGATTCATATGTTAATAAAATGATTTACTAGTATATGTAAAAAGATTCATAGGATTTAAAACCATTGTGTGGTCGTTCATAGTGTTCCGAATAAATTATTCACAAAAGATCATGTGTGTGTGTGTGTGTGTGTGTGTGTGTATATATATATATGGGGGTTCAATGGAAAAATCTTATACATCGGAGAACCTTGGAAAACCAACATGTATGGAGACCTCAATGCATCATAGGTGTCATTAAGGGTAATATTGGAAATTTTAATTCATATATTTAATTTTTAAGACTAAAGTTAACATAACATAATTTTAGAAAATTCTCAGAATTATAAAGATTCCATATTTATGTTGGAGAAGTTACAATCATTCAAACTTTTTAACAATCTCCATCTCCGACCATCTTTTTCTACTGCCTCTGCCACCGACGACTTCTTTTCGACAGGTTTAACAAACTGATAAGTGAATTAGAAAGTGCAAAAGTCAGCCTGGATCAAGATGAAGTCAACAGAAAGTTTCTCAGATCTCTTGGAGAAGAATGGACAGTTTATGCTGCCCAATGGAGAACAAAAGACACTCTTGATGAAATAGAATTGGATGATCTGTACAACAGTCTGAGAGTGTTTGAGACTGAGATTGATACTAAAAAGAAATCTTTTTCTTATAATCACAATACTGCTCTTCTGTCTTCTGAAAAATCTAACAGCAGTGATTCCTTTTCAGGTGGTGATAGCAACTCTACTGAAGCTCACTATGAGGCTTTTGTGGCCAATGATGGACTGTTTGCCCTAAATACTGAAGATTTAGAACAAATTCATCCAGATGATCTTGAAGAGATGGATTTAAAATGGCAACATGCAATGCTGACCATGAGGGCCAAAAGGTTTCTTAAAAGAACTGGAAGGACCAACTTTCAAGCTAAAACAGAAGGCAAACCAGCCTTTGATAAGACAAAAGTTGAGTGCTACAAGTGTCATAAGCTTGGTCACTTTGCCAGGGAATGTAGATCTGAAGGACAACAGTCATCAAGGACTCCACAGCCCAATCAGACATCATCATCAACAGCACTTGTCTCCCAAGAAGACAATGTGTTTGATTGGAGTGATCAGATAGAGGAAGAGTTTCAAAATCAAGCTCTGATGGCAGAAACATCAACTGTCTCTTCCACTGAACTACCAGCTGAGGTAAATTCTAAACTCTGCTCTCAATCATGCAAGAATATGGTTAAAAAATACAGAGATCATAATGAGAGCATGTGCAAAACTCTAGCTAAGATGGAAGAAAGGAGATATGAATACATGCAAGCCATGGAAGATCTTGAAAAACAGATCAATGACTATAAGGACAATGAGATTCAAATGGGACATGATAGAACATATCATGAGTGGGAGAAAAAGGAACTAAATAAGAAAATAGAATCCCTAAATAAAAAATTAGAAGAGACTGAACAGAAGGTGTTAGAGGCTAATAAGAAACTAGAATCTGTTAACATAGATCTAGGTAACTTCAAGTTGGAAAATCAAAAGCTGGAACACCTAATGGAAGTCCAATTCAAAGATAGGGTAAAATCTCAGGTTAATCCCAAAGAAGGCATAGGATACAGGGCTACTCCACCTCCATACAACAATAAGTACATTCATCCAATGAGTGAAGTTGCTGATAGACTTGTCAATGAACCACTAGATGAGTCTATGACTACTGTAGATCCTATCCTTGATACCAGCCCTGAATCTAAAGAGGATCAGATTCAAAACACAGAGTGTGAGTGCACAACAGCTGAGAAGGCACATAAAACAATGAGTGCACCCATAGAGATCCAAGCCCCCAATAAGAAAGGAAAAGAGAAGACGAGTGTATGCAATGCTGCTCCACAAGTTTCTGTACATTCTAACTGTAACACTGCATCTTCTTCAAAGAATAATAAAAGGGGTAAAAATGTTCCAGTCTGCACATGCCAAAAGCATGGTGTGCAAAAGTTTCCCAAACAACAGCAGGTAAGGGGAAATCTGAGGAACAAGAACCAGAAATTGTCAAATAAATCTGGATCTACAATTCAAACAGTCAAAAGGTGTTTTCACTGTGGAAGGAAGAATCACTTGGCCAAGGATTGTTTTTATAAACCAACTGTTACAAAACAAACTGTAATTCATAAAAAGTCAAGTCCTATTCATGGAAAAACTTCAAAGGTGAAACCTTCCACATCAGTTCCAAAGAAAACAGTCGATCACAGGCTTTCAAAAGTTAATAAAAAACAGTCCACACACCAAAAACAAGTTTTGACAAAGCCTAAATTAAGTTTTAAACAAATATGGTGTGTCAAGGACAAATCTTCAGATCAAACTGCTGATGCAAAAGATCAGACTGCTAAGCCAAATTCTGAAGCTGTTAGCACTAACAACACAGATCAGACTGCTAAGCATCAATCTGGAACTGCTAGTGAATCATCTGAGACTGTTAGAAGAAAAGGTGATCAAAATACCTGGATACCTCATATAATCACTAAATACTCTCCAAAGACTCCATCAGTAGATCTCACTAAATATAAGAAGTCAAAAACAGTGTTTAGTTATGTCAATGTACAAGGGCAACCCAAAACTAATTTGGTTTGGGTTTACTCCACTACTAACTAAGCTTCTACTTGTGCAGGGCAACCACAGGTCTCCTCATAAAACAAGATGGCATTTGGACAGTGGATGCTCTAGGCACATGACAGGCAATTCTGAGTGCTTGTCAAATTTCAAAGGCTTTGATGGAGGTTTTGTTGCATTTGGAGGCAACTCAAAAGGAGGTAAAGTTACAGGTAAAGGTACTGTTAATGCAGGCAACATGAAATTCTATGATGTTTTGTATGTTGAACAGCTTAAGTACAATTTATTAAGTGTCTCTCAAATCTGTGACAAACAAAACATTGTCCTGTTTACGAATTCTGAGTGCATTGTCCTTTCAAAAGATTTCAAAATTCTTGAAAATCTTGTTTTACTAAGAACACCAAGAAAGGACAATGTTTACTGTCTGGACACAGATCTTTTATCTAAATCAAATACTTTAAGCTGCTTGATATCCAAAGCATCATCAAATGAGTCTGCCCTTTGGCATAGAAGGATGTGTCACATGAACTTCAAGTCCATGAATGTTTTAGTCAAAAAGAATCTGGTAAGAGGCTTACCACAAAAGGAGTTCATATGTGATGATCATTGTGTAGCATGTCTTAAAGACAAGCAACATAAAACTTCTCATAAAGCCAAAGAAGTAAATTCAATCTCATCTGCTCTTCAGCTGCTTCATATGGATCTATTTGGTCCAACATCTGTTTTGAGTTTGAATAAAAGGGCTTACTGTTTAGTTATTGTGGATGATTTCACCAGGTTTACTTGGGTTTACTTTCTTAGGTCCAAAGATGAAACTGCTGAGCTAGTTAAGTCTTTTATCCTTAAGATAGAAAACCAATCCAACTCAAAAGTTAAGGTGATAAGATCAGACAATGGAACTGAATTTAAAAATCACATTCTAAACAGTTTCTGTGAGTCCAAAGGCATTGCTAGACAGTATAGTGCACCAAGAACACCACAGCAAAATGGTGTTGCTGAAAGAAAGAACAGAACTTTAATTGAGGCTGCTAGAACAATGTTAGCTGATTCAAATCTGCCAATGACTTTCTGGGCAGAAGCTGTTAATACAACCTGTTATGTTCTGAATAGGGTTCAGGTTGTCCAATCACAAGGGAAAACTCCCTATGAGTTATTCCATAACAGAAGTCCCCTAATAGCTTTCTTCAAGCCTTTTGGATGTCCATGTACTATTCTTCACACTAAAACTCACTTAGGGAAGTTTGAAAGTAAGGCTGAAGAAGGATTCTTTGTAGGATACTCAAGTCAAAGCAAAGCCTATAGAGTATATAACAGTGTGTCTAAAACCATTGAAGAAAGTGCCAATGTTGAATTTAATGAAAATACTGCAAATGTCAAAGACAATGGTTTTGATTGGTTGTTTGATTTAGATTCACTAACAAATTCTCTGAGCTTTGTTGAGTATACTGCAGAAACTGATGCATACAGGATTGAAGCTGCCAACACAACTTCTCATGCTGCCAATACAAATTCTGAAGCTGTTGGCACAAAGTTTCAAACTGCTGCTGATTCAACCAAATGGGATGAATACATCACTCTACCACTTCTGTCATGTGACCCTCCAGGGGTTCTGAACGCTTCACAGGTTACAAATCCAGACACTGCAGTGCCACTTCCAAGTCCTGAAAGAACAGCTTCACCACAAAGGGAAACAGTCCCAGATTCTAGTCAAGCTGTTCCAGAAGTTGAACCATTCACTGGTCCTGATGGAGATGATACAAATCTTGGAACCTCTTTTCAGACAGAGAGAGAGCCCACACTAAGAGTTCACAAGTATCATCCCCTTAACCAAATACTGGGTGATCCAAGCACTCCTGTACAAACAAGGAAAATGGTTCAAAATGAGACTGCTGCTGCTGAACAAGCAGTTCCGGAATTCAGTCTAGCTGCATTTGAGAATGCCTGTTTCATGTCTCAACTAGAACCTAAAAAGGCATCAGAAGCATTAAAAGATTCATCATGGATTGAGGCAATGCAAGAAGAGCTTCTACAGTTCAAGATTCAGAATGTATGGACTCTGGTAGATCTTTCTAAAGGTAAGAGGGCAATTGGTACAAGATGGGTGTTTAGAAACAAGAAAGATGAGAGAGGGATAGTCATCAAGAATAAAGCAAGGTTGGTAGCACAAGGGTACACTCAAGAAGAAGGCATAGATTATGATGATGTATTTGCCCCAGTGGCAAGAATTGAAGCCATCAGACTATTCTTGGCCTATGCAAGCTTCAAAGGTTTTAAAGTGTATCAAATGGATGTGAAGTCTGCCTTTTTATATGGGACAATTGAAGAAGAGGTCTATGTGTGTCAACCTCCTGGTTTTGAAGACTACAAGTATCCAGACAGGGTTTACAAGCTGGACAAGGCTCTCTATGGTCTCCATCAAGCCCCCAGAGCATGGTATGACACTCTGTCATCATACCTTCTACAGAATGGATTCAAGAGAGGCACTCTGGACAAAACACTTTTCACTATGTCTATCAAAGCTGAGATTCTGCTTGTCCAAATTTATGTTGATGACATCATCTTTGGCTCAACTAATGACTGTCTGTGTAAAGAGTTTGAAGCTTTAATGCACAAAAAGTTTCAAATGAGCTCAATGGGAGAACTCACTTTCTTTCTGGGATTGCAAGTCAAGCAGAAGCCCACTGGCCTTTTCATAAGTCAATCAAAGTATGTGAAAGACATACTAGAAAAGTTTGGGTATCAAGACATAAAGGTTGCAAGCACTCCAATGGATCCTCACAAGCAACTCCATACAGACAAAGATGGCATAGATGTGGACATACATTTATACAGATCTCTCATAGGATCACTCATGTATCTAACATCTTCTAGACCTGATATAATGTTTGTTGTCTGTGTGTGTGCTAGGTTTCAATGCTCTCCAAAGGACTCTCACTTGGTTGCTGTTAAGAGAATCTTTAGATATCTCAAAGGCCAACCACACTTAGGCCTATGGTATCCTAAAGACTCTCCCCTTGAACTAACTACTTATTCTGACAGTGACTATGGTGGTTGCAACATTGACAAAAAATCCACAACTGGTGGATGTCAATACTTAGGAGCAAGACTGGTCTCTTGGCAATGCAAAGAGCAGACAACTGTGTCCACATCATCCACTGAGGCAGAATATGTAGCAGCTGCAAGCTGCTGCTCCCAGGTAATGTGGATTCAAAATCAGCTGAGAGACTATGGTATGAATTTCTTATCCACTCCTATCTACATTGACAATTCAAGTGCAATCAGCATTGTGCAAAACCCAGTGAAATTCCCAAAAACCAAGCATATAGATATCAGATTTCACTTTATAAGGGATTGTAATGAAAAGAAATTAATCCAAGTTACCAAAATACATACTGATGATCAGTTAGCTGATCTATTTACAAAACCTTTTGATGTAGGAAGGTTCACTTTCCTAGTATCAAATATTGGTATGGTAAATATGGATTAATTTGTTTTCATTCTTATCTACTTAGTATGCTTATTTAAGGGGGAGTCACTGTTTCATTAAACGGATGCATAATTTTCAACTAACAGCTTGAGTATTTTCTCAAGCTGCTAGTTCATTTTCTCGGACTGTTAGTTATTCACTTGATCTGTCAAAGTGTGCAGGGTATTTCGGTAATTTTAAACTGTATGTGCGCGGGACCCAACCTTTTCAAAACCTTTAAAGGTCCCAGTTTCGTTCAGTTGTA
>JAANYP010003284.1:18861-37246 GCA_020465985.1 Centrapalus pauciflorus | reverse complement strand
AGGAGCAGCACCCGGTACAAGGTCAATGTGGAATTCGATTTGGCGATCTGGTGGCAATCCAAAGATGTCATCCGGGAATACATCAGGGAAATCTCGAACTACAGGTACATCAGACACGGTATTTTAACTTCTTTAGCATCTACGACATATGCTAAATAGGCGGCACAACCTTTGGTTAGGCACTTTCGGGCTTTCATTACAGAAATGAGACCTAAATCTCGAGTCTTTCTATCGTCATAAACATAACGTTCACTTCCTTCGGGGGTTCTAATTCTAATTATCCTTTTGGCACAAAGGATTTCAGCATTGTTCGTCATGACCTGTCCATTCCTATAATAATATCGAATTCTCTAATCCACATCGGTATCAGGTCAAAGTCTGAGGAGAGGTCATCAATCACTAGCTTACAGGAACGAAAGATTCTACTTATAGTCACAAAACTCGAGCTCGCAGTTTCTATATCTAACGGTACAGGTAGCATTATTGGGGCAAAATCAAACAGTTTAGCAAACTTTTCAGACACATATGAAAGATTAGAGCAGGCATAGAGTTAACAAGAAATGTACCCATGACGACATCAGCAGTCTCTTTTGCCTCATCGGCTATCATCTGGAAAGATCTTGGTTGATTCCTCGGAGCAGAAGAACCCTTGAATGATTGCCGGGGTGAAAATGCAGGCGGAGGAACAAATCGGGGCCGAGTACAGTCTTTAGCATGGTGCCCCAACGTGATGCAGTTACGGCAAGCCTCATTGCGCTTGGGACATTCCGACCTGTCATGACCTTTCTGCCTACAACAGTAGCACCTCACGAACTCAGGATCACATTTTCCTTTATGAATCTGCTTGCAGCGAGGACAAGCAGACCTTGGCGTAGCGGTCACAACATAAGATTTAGCCTTTTTAAAAGACTGCTTATCTCCCTGCCTTAAACTTTCACTCTTCTTTTCCGATTTCTCAGATTTTTCTTTCTTGCTAGACTTGGCAATAAAAAGACTCGCTCGCTCCGGATAGAGTTCAAGTTCCCCTACCTTAGCAACTTCAACTACTTCCATATCACTTCTCGGTCTGCCAGAATTCACAAACTTCCGAATTTCTCTATCCAGTCCATCCACAAAAAGATCCCTTCGTCGTTCCTCAGAGGGCTCATGCCTAAGTTTCTTTTTTCGATCCTTCTTGGGCTTTGCTAACATCTCTTCCCTATACTTCAATTCTAACTCCCGTAACTTAAGTTCTCGCAACCTAAGTTCTTCTTCACGGCGCTTAAAGTCAATTTCACGCTGGATTTCTTCGTCAGTTTGCACAACCGCCTTACCCTTAGTCAGCAAGTCCTTAATTTCCTTAAATCGGTCCTCAACCGACATATCAGTCTGCAGTCGATTCCTATCCATCATAAGCTGTATTTGCCTACGATTATCCTCATTCAGCTTGTGAATGAGATCAAATAATTGAGCCTGCTGGGGAGGCACAAGCGTGGCAGTACTGCTTGAGTCATTAGCAATATTTTCAGGGTCAGTGCCTAAATCCTCTACATGAACAGATTCTTTGTGTTGATCAGCTGCAGCATCAGCAGCTTTACCAACAGTCGAGGTACCAGCAACATTTGGATTCTTATCAGCCATTGGCTGAAAATATAAAGGAAATAATTATTATTTCCTGATTCAAATAAGCACGATTCGAGTCATAATTCCTACGTCAAATAATCACATCTAAGTTCATAGATATGAAGGCAGTCAGTCAGGCTGGCACAAAGTCAAGTCAAAGTCAAGTCAGTATCAAGCAGTCAATCCCTCCCCCATCCTATCGGTCATCATTTGCCTATCTTAGGTCAAGTTGTGTGGGTAGTCCTTTACTAATTAAGTTACCCTAGGCCTCGGTGACTTGTTCTGGAATTCAGAGTCACATAGTCCATACCATACCAGTAGTTTAAGTATCGGGTGGCCAATCCGATGATTAAACTGCTGCTCTGATACCAACTTTGTAACATCCAAGTTTCCACAAACAGTGCACGTCATAATATTTCATTTCATTAAGTAATAAATATTACTAATTGTTTGATACCACAGGCCCATCAGCATGATTACTTAATTACAACAATATATTAAAATCAAATGGTGGTCTAACTAGCTTCTAAATCTTCAATCAGAGTGCGGAAGACTGAACAAGCTACCCGAGACCACATCATCTTTTCAAAATAGGCATCAGCAAAAGTCCAAAAGTCTGCTATTCATCAAATGTCCAGATTCACTTAGCCTGGGACGAACTACCTGCTATGGTCTTGCCTTTATCAGCCTTTCCTGAAAAAGAGTTGTCATGACAGAGTAAGCTAACATAGCTTAGTGAGTTAACAGAGTTCCATTAGTTACCACACATATATAACATACTATCAGCTCCTGCCGGCAAGTCACTACGTCCTGAGACAGCAAAAAGGTTGGGAGACAACCCAGTTTATATTCCCCTATGTAAGGCCGAAGCCCTACGGGAAGTGTATGGAAACAAGTCATATCGGAAAGGAATCTGCAGAATTCCCTCCTGTGAATGGAGATCTCACATTCGATCCTATCGGATAATGCAGTATGCAGCGGCAAATATATAAACAGTCAAGTAAGCAGTAAGCATGATAAGTATTTACATAAAATGTAAAAGTGAACATGCAATCAAGGTAATTCAAGTGTCTAGCTTCAGTAATGTCAAAAGTACGTTTCTATGATACAATAAAGTATTAAAGAAACATGCAGCAACAAACGGAAGTTTCCATACAGTCGATGACATTCACCAATAAGTATCGAAACATATGCAAGTAATTAATGAAATCTGTCACTCACAGTGGTCCGTAGTCAGATAATGCTTAACGAATTAAGCTGTTCAGTTTATTCTGTCAAATCGGCGGTTTCCTGCAGTTCAGTTTCAAGTCTGGTATATTAATGTCAAGTCTGTAACATGATCTATATAACCCTAGTTACACACTCAGGTTATTGTCATTTCTTACTGTCGAGTCTGAGGTAGTTCCTATCGTCCCAAGGTGAGTCTATTCTTATCAGATTAATATGGTTCATCTAATTACAGATGTGTGGCCTTGAAATAAAGCCAATCGTATTACTAGCAAGGTGAAACATGACATACAATTTCTAAAGGTTCATACAGAGTCTGTTAATTTATTTGTGCATATAATAGATATGCAACTTGAAACTTGAGAGTTTTATCATAATCATATTATACTTTTAATTACAATAGGTTGTTTAATAACTTAATCTGATTTAGGAATTAATCTTTGGCTAGGAACATAATCAGATTCGAATTAAGAGGGACAGATTCGAACAGCCTACATTCGAGTCTATCTAATCAGATTCGAATACAACAAGTTCTAGTCTAGGGGAGATAGATTCGAAGGCCACAAGTTCGAGTCTAACTAATCAGATTCGAATTAAACAATTTCGAATCTAGGTAATCAGATTCGAAGACAACCATTTCGAGTCTAGGGGAATAGATTCGAAATCAACACCTTCGAATCTATACATGAGTTTCTCAAATTTGTTCTTCATGTTCATCGGTTTTCCAGGTTTTATCAACTAAATAAGAACATAAATGATAGAGAAATGGTTACTAACCTTCGTCCAAGATGTATCCTTCGACTATAGATGATTTCCAAGCAAAAACAAGTCCTAAACGAGAGCAAATCAGCTTCAAATGAAGGGGATATGAGCAAACTCGAATTTGCTCTTCAAAACCGAACTAAAAGTCAGAAAAAAAGGGGTCGATTTTTACCTTAAATCCAGACGAAATCTAACATGCAATGGTAGATTCATGTAGAGCTCGACGATCTCTAACCGATGGCGTATAAATCACGAGAATCCGACGGTTCGTTTAGGAGAAATTCTAGAGAGAAGGTGAGGTCTTAGAGAGAGAAGGAGAGTGTTCTAGTCTTCCAAACTTAAGAAATGAGGAGGGATGCCCTATTTATAGGAAAATAGGGAAAATCAGATTTTCTACTGAATTTTCCGGAATTGACCAACTTTTATTCCCAACAATCCGATTTGCATTTCAAATGCAATTAATAGCAAAGGAGTTCTAGATTTGCTATATTTGTCTTTTAGTCATATTTTTATTCATTATAGTCTGTTTCGTCATTTTCAGTCTTTAATTTGTCATTTTAGCTGAATTTTAATTATTAACTTTATTTCAGCTAATTTTGGGCAACTTTTCATAATTAATTATAACTTAATATAATTAACTATTACAGATTCATATTTTCGGTTAATTATTAATATTTGGATTAAAATTGCTTTATTATCCAAAGTCTGCTGCTGTAATTTATATTTAATAAATTACGGGCTGTTACAACTTACTTACATTTGTTTCGGTACTTATTGGTGATTGATAGTGACTTGTATGGAAACATCTGCTGCTGCTTGTTCCTTGATTACTTAATTGTATGTTAGAACGTATGATAGACACTTCTGAAACTGAACAACTGCTGCTGCATGTTCCTTGCTTACTTGCATTGCTTAGGACCGCTGTGAGTGACAGATTGCATTCCTTACTTGCATATGTTTCGGTACTTATTGGTGATTGTTACTAACTTGTATGGAAACATCTGATGCTGCTTGTTCCTTGATTACTTAATTGTATGTTAGGAACGTATGATAGACACTACTGAAACTGGACAACTGCTGCTGCATGTTCCTTGATTACTTGCATTGCTCAGGACCGCTATGAGTGACAGATTGCGTTACTTACTTGCATATGTTTCGGTAGTAACTGTTGATTGTTACTGACTTGTACGGAAACATCTGCTGCTTGTTACTTGATTACTTAATTATATGTTAGGAACGTATGATAGACATTTCTGAAACTGAACAACTGATGCTGCATGTTCCTTGATTACTTGATTGTTACTGACTTGTATGGAAACATCTACTGCTGCTTGTTCATTGATTACTTAATTATATGTTAGGAACGTATGATAGACACTTTTGAAACTGAACAACTGCTGCTGCATGTTCCTTGATTACTTGCATTGCTTAGGACCACTGTGAGTGACAGATTGCATTCCTTACTTGCATATGTTTCGGAACTTATTGGTGATTGTTACTAACTTGTATGGAAACATCTGCAGCTGTTTGTTCCTTGATTACTTAATTGTATGTTAGGAACGTATGATAGACACTGCTGAAACTGGACAACTGCTGCTGCATGTTCCCCTTGATTAATTGCATTGCTTAGGACAGCTGTGAGTGACAGATTGCATTACTTACTTGCATATGTTTCGATACTTATTGGTGATTGTTACTGACTTGTATGGAAACATCTGATGCTGCTTGTTCCTTGATTACTTAATTGTATGTTAGGAACGTATGATAGACACTGCTGAAACTGGACAACTGCTGCTGCATGTTCCTTGATTACTTGCTTTGCTCAGCACCGCTATGAGTGACAGATTGCGTTATTTACTTGCATATGTTTCGGTAGTTATTGTTGATTGTTACTGACTTGTATGGAAACATCTACTGCTGCTTGTTCATTGATTACTTAATTATATGTTAGGAACGTATGATAGACACTTTTGAAACTGAACAACTGCTGCTGCATGTTCTTTGATTACTTGCATTGCTTAGGACCGCTGTGAGTGACAGATTGCATTCCTTCCTTGCATATGTTTCGGTACTTATTGGTGATTGTTACTAACTTGTATGGAAACATCTGCAGCTGTTTGTTCCTTGATTACTTAATTGTATGTTATGAACGTATGATAGTGTAACATCCAAGTTACCACAAACAGTACACGTCATAATATTTCATTTCATTCAATAATAAATATTACTAATTGTTTGATACCACAGGTCCATCTGCCTGAATACTTAATTACAAAAATATATTAAGATCAAATGGTGGTCTAAACTAGCTTCTAAATCTTCAATCAGAGTGCGGAAGACTGAACAAGTTACCCGAGACCACATCATCTTTTCAAAATAGGCATCAGCAAAAGTCCAAAAGTCTGATATTCATCAAATGTCCAGATTCACTTAGCCTGGGACGAACTACCTGCTATGGTGTTGCCCTTATCAGCTTTTCCTGAAAAAGAGTTGTCATGACAGAGTAAGCTAACATTGCTTAGTGAGTTAACAGAGTTCCTTTAGTTACCACACACATATAACATACTATCAGTTCCTGTCGGCAATACGTCAGAGACGGCAAAAAGGTTGGGAGACAACCCAGTTTGTATTCCCCTGTGTAAGGCCGAAGCCCTACGGGAAATGTATGGAAACAAGTCAAATAGGAAAGGAATCTGCAGAATTCCCTCCTGTGAATGGAGATCTCGCATTCGGTCCTGTCGGATAATGCAGTATGCAGCGGCAAGTATATAAACAGTCAAGTAAGCAGTAATCATGATACGTATTTACATAGAATGTAAAAGTGAACATGCAATCAAGGCAATTCAAGTGTCTAACTTCAGTAATGTCAAAAATACGTTTCTATGATACAATATAGTATTAAAGAAACATGCAGCAACAATCGGAAGTTTCCATACAGTCAATACATTCACCAATAAGTATCGAAATATATGCAAGTAATTAATGAAATCTGTCACTCACAGTAGTCCGTAGTCAGATAATGCTTAACGAATTAAGCTGATCAGTTTACTCTGTCAAATCGGCGGTTTCCTGCAGTTCAGTTTCAAGTCTGGCATATTAATGTCAAGTCTGTGACATAATCTATATAACCCTAGTTACATATTCATGTTATTGTCAATTCTGGCTGTCGAGTCTGAGGTAGTTCCTATCGTCCCAAGGTGAGTCTATTCTTATCAGATTAATACGATTCATCTAATTACATATGTGTGGCCTTGAAATAAAGCCAATCATATTACTAGCTAGGTGCATCATGACATACGATTTCTAAGAGTTCATTCAGTGTCTGTTAATTCATTTGTGCATAAAAATAGATGTGCAACTAGAATTTGTGAGTTTTATCATAATCATATTATACTTTTAATTACAATAGGTTGATTAATAACTTAATCTGATTTTAGGGAATTTAACTTTGGCTTGGAACTAAACTAGATTCGAATATAGCCAATTTGAATTTATGGAGACAGATTCGAATAGCCTTAATTCGAATCTAGCTGAGATAGATTCGAAGACCATACATACATTCGAAGACAACACCTAGATTCGAAGACCTTACATAGATTCGAAATCAACACCTAGATTCGAAGACCTTACATAGATTCGAAATCAATTCATAGATTCGAAGACAGCACATAGAATCGAAGACAGCACATAGAATCGAAGGCCTACATTCGAGTCTAGGGAAGGGGGGTTAGATTCGAAACAGCAACATTCGAGTTTATACATGAATTTCTCGAGTTTGTTCTTCTTGTTCAACGATTTTCCAGGTTTTTAACTATGAAACTCAACAAAAATAAGGGAGAAATAGTCACTAACCTTAGTCCAAGCTATAGCAGTCGATTGTAGACGTTTTCCAAGCAAAAACAGGTCCTAAACGAGAGTAAATCAGCTTCGAATGAAGAGAGTTTGAGAAATTTCGAGTTTGCTCTTCAAAACCGAACCAAAAGACAGAAAAAGGGTCGAATTTACCTCAAATCCAAACCAAATCGAACATGCAATGACAGAATATTGTAGAGCTTGACGATCTCTATCCGTTGACGTATAAATCACGAGAATCCGACGGTTCGTTTAGGAGAAATTCTAGAGAGAAGGTGAGGGTGTAGAGAGAGAAGGAGAGAGGGTTTCAATTTGCTAAACCATGAAAATGAGGAGGGAAGGCTCTATTTATAGGAAAATAGGGAAAAATCAGATTTTCTACTGAATTTCCGGAATCGACCAACTTTTATTCATTTTAGTCCGTTTCGTCATTTTCAGTCTTTAATTTGTCATTTAGCTGAATTTTAATTATCAACATTATTTCAGCAAATTTTGGGGCAACTTTTCATAATTAATTATAACTTAATATAATTAACTATTTAAGATTCATGTTTTCGGTTAATTACTAATATTTGGATAAATTTGCTTAATTATCCATAGTCTGGTGTTGTAATTTATATTTAATAAATTACGGGCTGTTACAATCTTCCCCCGTTAAATTGATTCCGTCCTCGGGATCGACTAAGACAGGAATAACTTCGGATACTTCTGCCTAATCTCGTCTTCTCGTTCCCAAGTATGCGCAGATCCCTTATGGTATTTCCATTGAACTAACACCATTGGAATTTCCTTGATGCGCAATTTCGAAACCTTATAGTCGATTATACGCCCAGGCTCTTCTTCGTATCGCAACTGCTCGTCAATTTGCACGTCTTTCCATGGAATCGCAGCTTCAGTATCAACTAAACACTTTCGCAGATTACTCACGTGAAATACATCATGAATCCCAGACATTTCGGCAGGCAACTTCAATCTGTAGGCTTGCAGTCCCGCACGCTCGAGAATTTCAAGAGGACCAACAAATCGAGGACTCAACTTCCCCCGTTTGCCGAACCTTACTATTCCTTTTCTTGGCGAGACCTTCAGCATCACTTTATCTCCAATTTCAAACGCAATTGGTTTACGTCTTCTATCGTGATACTTCTTTTGTCTATCCTGAGAGGTCTGAATCCGCTGTTGAATCAACTGTAGTTGGTCGTGGGCTTCTTGCAAAATCGCTGGTCCAGAGATCGGGCGTTCACCTGTTTCCCTCCAACAGGTTGGAGTTCGGCATCAACGTCCGTACAAAAGCTGATAGGGAGGCATACCAATAGTCGAGTGATAACTATTGTTATAAGCAAACTCCACAAACGGCAGGTGAGTATCCCAACTTCCACCAAGATCAATCACACAGGCACGTAACATATCTTCTAAGGTCAAAATCGTTCTTTCACTTTGCCCGTCCGTTTCAGGATGATAAGCGGTGCTCATCTTAAGTTCAGTACCTAGTCCATTCTGAAAAGCCTTCCAAAAACGAGAAGTAAATCTGCTGTCACGGTCCGATACTATAGACAATGGAACACCATGTCTAGTCACGATTTCCTTCATGTACAATTCAGCTAACTTTTCGAGGCGTTCATCTTCACGTATGGATAGGAAATGGGCTGACTTAGTAAGTCGATCCACTATTACCCATACAGAGTCATGATTCTGCTTAGTCCTTGGCAGCTTCGTCACAAAGTCCATAGTTATGTGGTCCCACTTCCATTTCGGGATTGGCAATGGTTGTAGTTCCCCATACGGCTTCTGATGTTCAGATTTGACTTGTAAACAAGTCATGCAATTTTCCACATATCGTCCCACGTCCTTCGTCATTCCAGGCCACCAATATTCCGTCCTCAAGTCTTGATACGTTTTAGTAGAACCAGGGTGTATCGAAAATTTCGACATATGAGCTTCCGACAGAATTTGATCACGAATACCTCCTAGTCTGGGAACCCTATTCTATCCATGAACCGTCTAAGACCACGATTATCAAGGATCAGCTGGGTCACATATGTAACCATACGTTCAGATTTCAAGTTCTCATCCCGAATGGCTTCGGTTTGAGCGGCAATAATCGACTCAGGCAAGGCAGACTTCAAAACGACAGAAGTCAAAGCATAACATCGGGTATAATGGTCTTGTCCGGTTTTGCGGCTTAGGGCATCTGCTACAATGTTTGCTATACCTGGATGGTAAAGGATCTCACATTTGGAGAATTTTGCGTAGAGTCGCTCTTTTCGTAGCAATTCTAGCAATTCTCGTAAGAGCATCGCATGGTCAGATTCAGACTTAGAGTAAATCAAAATGTCATCAATAAAGACTATCACTGATTTGTCCAGCATTGGCCTACATACTCTATTCATAAGGTCCATAATTGCGGCCGGGGCATTGGTGAGACCGAACGGTATTGCTAGAAACTCAAAATGGCCGTAACGAGCACGAAATGAGACCTAAATCTCGAGTCTTTCTATCGTCATAAACATAACGTTCACTTCCTTCGGGGGTTCTAATTCTAATTATCCTTTTGGCACAAAGGATTTCAGCATTGTTCGTCATGAGCCAGTCCATTCCTATAATAACATCGAATTCTCTAATCCACATCGGTATCAGGTCAACGTCCGAGGAGAGATCATCAATCACTAGCTTACAGGAACGAAAGACTCTATTCACAGTCACAAAATTCGAGCTAGCAGTTTCTATGTCTAAGGGTGCAGGTAACATTACAGGGGCAAAATCAAACTGTTTAGCAAACTTTTCAGACACATATGACAGATTAGAACCAGAGTCAAATAAGATTAAGGCAGGCATAGAGTTAACAAGAAATGTACCCATGACGACGTCAACAGTCTCTTTTGCCTCTTCGGCTGTCATCTGGAAAGATCTTGGTTGATTCCTCGGGGCAGAAGAACCCTTGAATGATTGTCGGGGTGAAAATGCAGGCGGAGGAACAAATCGGGGTCGGGTACAGTCTCTAGCATGGTGCCCCAACGTAATACAGTTTCGGCAAGCCTTACTGCGCTTGGGACATTCCGATCGGACGTGACCATTCTGACTACAGCAGTAGCATCTTGCGAACACAGGATCACATTTTCCTTCATGAATCTGCTTGCAGCGAGGACAAGCAGACCTTGGCGTAGCGGTCACAGCATAAGATTTAGCCTTCTTAAAAGACTGCTTATCTCCTTGCCTTGAACTTTCACTCTCCTTTTCCGATTTCTCAGATTTTTCTTTCTTGCTAGACTTGGCAATAAAAAGAGTCGCTCGCTCCGGATAGATTTCAAGTTCCCCTACCTTAGCAACTTCAACTACTTCCATATCACTTCTCGGTCTGCCAGAATTCACAAAAAGATCCCTTCGTCGTCCCTCAGAGGGCTCATGCCTAAGTTTCCTTTTTCGATCCTTCTTGGGCTTTGCTAACATCTCTTCTCTATACTTCAATTCTAACTTTGCTAACATCTCTTCTCTATACTTCAATTCTAACTCTCGTAATTTAAGTTCTCGCAACCTAAGTTCTTCTTCACGGCGCTTAAAGTCAATTTCACGCTGGATTTCTTCGTCAGTTTGCACAACCGCTTTACCCTTAGTCAGCAAGTCCTTAATTTCCTTAAATCGGTCCTCAACCGACATATCAGTCTGCAGTCGATTCCTATCCATCATAAGCTGTATTTGCCTACGATTATCCTCATTCAGCTTGTGAATGAGATCAAATAATTGAGCCTGCTGGAGAGGCACAGGCGTAGCAGTACTGCTTGAGTCATTAGCAGTATTTTCAGGGTCAGTGCCTAAATCCTCAACATGAACAGATTCTTTGTGTTGATCAGCTGCAGCATCAGCAGCTTTACCAATAGTCGAGGTACCAGCAACATTTGGATTCTTATCAGCCATTGGCTGAAAATATAAAGGAAATAACTATTATTTCCTAATTCAAATAAGCACGATTCGAGTCATAATTCCTATGTCAGATAATCACATCTAAATTTCATAGATATGAAGGCAGTCAGTCAGGCTGGCACAAGGTCAAGTCAGTATCAAGCAGTCAATCCCTCCCCCATCCTATCAGTCATCATTTGCCTATCTTAGGTCAAGTTGTGTGGGTAGTCCTTTACTAATTATGTTACCCTAGGCCTCGGTGACTTGTTCCGGAATTCAGAGTCACATAGTCCATACCATACCAGTAGTTTAAGTATCGGGTGGCCAATCCGATGATTAAACTGCTGCTCTGATACCAACTTTGTAACATCCAAGTTACCACAAACAGTACACGTCATAATATTTCATTTCATTCAATAATAAATATTACTAATTGTTTGATACCACAGGTCCATCTGCCTGAATACTTAATTACAAAAATATATTAAGATCAAATGGTGGTCTAAACTAGCTTCTAAATCTTCAATCAGAGTGCGGAAGACTGAACAAGCTACCCGAGACCACATCATCTTTTCAAAATAGGCATCAGCAAAAGTCCAAAAGTC
Organism: Centrapalus pauciflorus; assembly: GCA_020465985.1. Taxonomy (NCBI): domain Eukaryota; kingdom Viridiplantae; phylum Streptophyta; class Magnoliopsida; order Asterales; family Asteraceae; genus Centrapalus; species Centrapalus pauciflorus. The sequence continues at coordinate 25,304 of JAANYP010003284.1, read as the reverse complement.
TGCTATTCATCAAATGTCCAGATTCACTTAGCCCGGGACGAACTACCTGCTATGGTGTTGCCCTTATCAGCTTTTCCTGAAAAAGAGTTGTCATGACAGAGTAAGCTAACATTGCTTAGTGAGTTAACAGAGTTCCATTAGTTACCACACACATATAACATACTATCAGTTCCTGTCGGCAATACGTCAGAGACGGCAAAAAGGTTGGGAGACAACCCAGTTTGTATTCCCCTGTGTAAGGCCGAAGCCCTACGGGAAATGTATGGAAACAAGTCAAATAGGAAGGGAATCTGCAGAATTCCCTCCTGTGAATGGAGATCTCACATTCGGTCCTGTCGGATAATGCAGTATGCAGCGGCAAGTATATAAACAGTCAAGTAAGCAGTAAGCATGATACGTATTACATAAATGTAAAAGTGAACATGCAATCAAGGCAATTCAAGTGTCTAGCTTCAGTAATGTCAAAAGTACGTTTCTATGATACAATATAGTATTAAAGAAACATGCAGCAACAATCGGAAGTTTCCATACAGTCAATACATTCACCAATAAGTATCGAAATATATGCAAGTAATTAATGAAATCTGTCACTCACAGTGGTCCGTAGTCAGATAATGCTTAACGAATTAAGCGGTTCAGTTTACTCTGTCAAATCGACGGGTTCCTGCATTTCAGTTTCAAGTCTGGCATATTAATGTCAAGTCTGTGACATAATCTATATAACCCTAGTTACATATTCAGGTTATTGTCAATTCTGGCTGTCGAGTCTGAGGTAGTTCCTATCGTCCCAAGGTGAGTCTATTCTTATCAGATTAATACGATTCATCTAATTACATATGTGTGGCCTTGAAATAAAGCCAATCATATTACTAGCTAGGTGCATCATGACATACGATTTCTAAGAGTTCATTCAGTGTCTGTTAATTCATTTGTGCATAAAATAGATGTGCAACTAGAATTTGTGAGTTTTATCATAATCATATTATACTTTTAATTACAATAGGTTGATTAATCACTTAATCTGATTTTAGGAATTTAACTTTGGCTTGGAACTAAATTAGATTCGAATATAGCCAATTTGAATTTATGGAGACAGATTCGAATAGCCTCAATTCGAATCTAGCTGAGATAGATTCGAAGTCCATACATACATTCGAAGACAACACCTAGATTCGAAGACCTTACATAGATTCGAAGACAACACCTAGATTCGAAGACCTTACATAGATTCGAAATCAATTCATAGATTCGAAGACAGCACATAGAATCGAAGGCCTACATTCGAGTCTAGGGAAGGGGGTTAGATTCGAAACAGCAACATTCGAGTTTATACATGAATTTCTCGAGTTTGTTCTTCTTGTTCAACGATTTTCCAGGTTTTTAACTATGAAACTCAACAAAATTAAGGGAGAAATAGTCACTAACCTTAGTCCAAGCTATAGCAGTCGATTGTAGACGTTTTCCAAGCAAAAACAGGTCCTAAACGAGAGTAAATCAGCTTCGAATGAAGAGAGTTTGAGAAATTTCGAGTTTGCTCTTCAAAACCGAACCAAAAGACAGAAAAAGGGTCGAATTTACCTCAAATCGGAACCAAATCGAACATGCAATGACAGAATATTGTAGAGCTTGACGATCTCTATCCGTTGACGTATAAATCACGAGAATCCGACGGTTCAATTTGCTAAACCGTGAAAATGAGGAGGGAAGGCTCTATTTATAGGAAAATAGGGAAAAATCAGATTTTCTACTGAATTTCCGGAATCGACCAACTTTTATTCATTTTAGTCCGTTTCGTCATTTTCAGTCTTTAATTTGTCATTTAGCTGAATTTTAATTATCAACATTATTTCAGCAAAATTTGGGGCAACTTTTCATAATTAATTATAACTTAATATAATTAACTATTTAAGATTCATGTTTTCGGTTAATTACTAATATTTGGATAAATTTGCTTAATTATCCATAGTCTGATGTTGTAATTTATATTTAATAAATTACAGGCTGTTACAGATAGACACTGCTGAAACTGGACAACTGCTGCTGCATGTTCCCCTTGATTACTTGCATTGCTTAGGATAGCTGTGAGTGACAGATTGCATTACTTACTTGCATATGTTTCGATACTTATTGGTGATTGTTACTGACTTGAATGGAAACATCTGATGCTGCTTGTTCCTTGATTACTTAATTGTATGTTAGGAACGTATGATAGACACTGATGAAACTGGACAACTGCTACTGCATGTTCCTTGATTAATTGCTTTGCTTAGGACCGCTGTGAGTGACAGATTGCATTACTTACTTGCATATGTTTTGATACTTATTGGTGATTGTTACTGACTTGTATGGAAACATCTGATGCTGCTTGTTCCTTGATTACTTAATTGTATGTTAGGAACGTATGATAGACACTACTGAAACTGGACAACTGCTGCTGCATGTTCCTTGATTACTTGCATTGCTCAGGACCGCTATGAGTGACAGATTGCGTTACTTACTTACATATGTTTCGGTAGTAATTGTTGATTGTTACTGACTTGTACGGAAACATCTGCTGCTTGTTCCTTGATTACTTAATTATATGTTAGGAACGTATGATAGACATTTCTGAAACTGAACAACTGATGCTGCATGTTCCTTGATTACTTGATTGTTACTGACTTGTATGGAAACATCTACTGCTGCTTGTTCATTGATTACTTAATTATATGTTAGGAACGTATGATAGACACTTTTGAAACTGAACAACTGCTGCTGCATGTTCCTTGATTACTTGCATTGCTTAGGACCGCTGTGAGTGACAGATTGCATTCCTTACTTGCATATGTTTCGGTACTTATTGGTGATTGTTACTAACTTGTATGGAAACATCTGCAGCTGTTTGTTCCTTGATTACTTAATTGTATGTTAGGAACGTATGATAGACACTGCTGAAACTGGACAACTGCTGTTGCATGTTCCCCTTGATTAATTGCATTGCTTAGGACAGCTGTGAGTGACAGATTGCATTACTGTAACATCCAAGTTACCACAAACAGTACACGTCATAAAATTTCATTTCATTAAGTAATAAATATTACTAATTGTTTAATACCACAGGTCCATCTGCCTGAATTCTTAATTACAACAATATATTAAAGATTAATGGTGGTCTAAACTAGCTTCTAAATCTTCAATCAGAGTGCGGAAGACTGAACAAGCTACCCGAGGCCGCATCATCATTTCAAATAGGCGTCAACAAGAGTCCAAAAGTCTGCTATTCATCAATGTCCAGATTCACTTAGCCTGGGACGGACTACCTGCTATGGTCTTGCCCTTATCAGCTTTTCCTGAAAAAGAGTTGTCATGACAGAGTAAGCTAACATTGCTTAGTGAGTTAACAGAGTTCCATTAGTTACCACACATATATAACATACTATCAGCTCCTGCCGGCAAGTCACTACGTCAGAGACGGCAAAAAGGTTGGGAGACAACCCAGTTTGTATTCCTCTGTGTAAGGCCGAAGCCTTACGGAAAGTGTATGGAAACAAGTCAAATAGGAAAGGAATCTGCAGAATTCCCTCCTGTGAATGGAGATCTCACATTCGGTCCTGTCGGATAATGCAGTATGCAGCGGCAAATATATCAACAGTCAAGTAAGCAGTATGCATGATAAGTATTTACATAAAATGTAAAAGTGAACATGCAAATCAAGTCAATTCAAGTGTCTAACTTCAGTAATGTCAAAGGTACGTTTCTATGATACAATATAGTATTAAAGAAACATGCACCAACAAATCGGAAGTTTCCATACGGTCGATGACATTCACCAATAAGTATCGAAACATATGCAAGTAATTAATGAAATCTGTCACTCACAGTGGTCCGTAGTCAGATAATGCTTAACGAATTAAGCGGTTCAGTTTACTCTGTCAAATCGGCGGTTTCCTGCAGTTCAGTTTCAAGTCTGGCATATTAATGTCAAGTCTGTAACATGATCTATCCATATAACCCTAGTTATATAATTAGGTTATTGTCAATTCTGGCTGTCGAGTCTGAGGTAGTTCCTATCATCCCAAGGTGAGTCTATTCTTATCAGATTAATACGATCCATCTAATTATAGATGTGTGGCCTTGAAACAAGGCCAATCGTATTTCTAGCAAGGTGTAACATGCCATACACATTCTAAAGGTTCATACAGAGTCGGTTAATTTATTTGTGCATATAATAAATATGCATCTTGACTTGTGAGTTTTATCATAATCATATTATACTTTTAATTATAATAGGTTGTTTAAATAACTTAATCTGATTTAGGAATTAATCTTTGGCTAGGAACATGATCAAATTCGAATAAAAGGGAATAGATTCGAGCAAGTTAAATTCATATATGGATAGTCAGATTCGAAATAGGGGCCCTTCGAATCTAATGGATAGATTCGAGACACACACATGGAGATTAGGTTCGAATAAGGATACAAATTCGAAACACCTACTAGATTCGAAGCAGCCACCTAGATTCGAAGCCTTCCTAGACTCGAACCCATACCAGAATCGAAGGCAACACACTAGACTCGAAGGACAGCATCAGATTCGAAGGACATTATTAGATTCGAAGCACACACACTCAATCGAGTTTAGCTAGCTAGGTTGAAGCAACATTCGAGTCTAAGGGGGGCAGATTCGAAATCAGTATATATTCGAATCTGTTCTACATGTTCAACGATTTTCCAGGTTTTAGCTACTAAACATGAACATAAATGAGGGAAAAATAGTTACTAACCTTCCTCCAAGCTATATCCTTTGACTATAGATGATTTCCAAGCAAAAGCAAGTCCTAAACGAGAGCAAATCAGCTTCAAATGAAGGGGATATGAGCAAACTCGAATTTGCTCAACAAAACCGAACTAAAAGTCAGAAAAGGGTCGATTCTTACCTTAAATCCGGACGAAATCTAACATGCAATGGTAGATTCGTGTAGAGCTCGACGATCTCTAACCGATGGCGTATAAATCACGAGAATCCGACGGTTCGATTAGGAGAAATTCTAGAGAGAAGGAAAAAAATCAGATCTTCTACTGAAATTTCCGGAATTGACCAACTTTTATTCATTTTAGTCCGTTTCGTCATTTTCAGTCTTTAATTTGTCAATTAACTAAATTTAATTATTTAATTTATTTTAGCTAATTAGGGGCAATTTTCATAATTAATTATAACTTAATATAATTAACTATTTAAAATTCTTGTTTTCGGTTAATTAGTAATACTTGGGCAAAATTGCTTCATTATCCAAAGTCTGATGCTGTAATTTATATTTAATAAATTACGGGCTGTTACAATCTTCCCCCGTTAAATTGATTCCGTCCTCGGAATCGGCTAGGACAGGAATAACTTCGGATACTTCTGCCTAATCTCGTCCTCTCGTTCCCAAGTTTGCGCAGATCTCTTATGGTATTTCCATTGAACTAACACCATTGGAATTTCCTTGTTGCGCAATTTCGAAACCTTATGATCGATTATACGCTCGGGCTCTTCTTCGTATCGCAACTGCTCATCAATTTGCACGTCTTTCCAAGGAATCGCAGCTTCCGCGTCAATCAAACACTTCCGAAGATTACTAACGTGAAATACATTATGTATCCCAGACATTTCGGCAGGCAACTTTAGTCTGTAGGCATGCAATCCTACACGCTCAAGAATTTCAAAAGGACCAACAAATCGAGGACTCAACTTCCCCCGTTTGCCGAACCTTACTATCCCTTTCCTTGGCGAAACCTTCAACAACACTTTATCACCAACCTCAAACACAATTGGTTTACGTCTTCGATCATGATACTTCTTTTGTCTGTCTTGAGAGGTCTGAATTCGCTGTCGAATCAACTATAGCTGATCATGGGCTTCTTGCAAAATAGCTGGTCCAGATATCGGGCGTTCACCTGTTTCCCTCCAATAGGTTGGAGTTCGGCATCGACGTCCGTACAAAAGCTGATATGGAGGCATACCAATAGTCGAGTGATAACTATTGTTATATGCAAACTCCACAAACGGCAGGTGTGTATCCCAACTTCCACCGAGATCAATCACACAGGCACGTAACATATCTTCTAAGGTCAAAATCGTTCTCTCACTTTGCCCGTCAGTTTCAGGATGATAGGCGGTGCTCATCTTAAGTTCGGTACCTAGTCCATTCTGAAAAGCCTTCCAAAAACGAGAAGTAAATCTGCTGTCACGGTCAGATACTATAGACAATGGCACACCATGTCTAGTCACGATTTCCTTTACGTACAATTCAGCTAACTTTTCGAGGCGTTCATCTTCACGTATGGGTAGGAAATGAGCTGACTTAGTAAGTCGATCCACTATTACCCATATAGAGTCATGATTCCGCTTTGTCCTGGGCAGCTTCGTCACAAAGTCCATGGTTATGTGGTCCCACTTCCATTCCGGGATTGGCAATGGTTGT
>JAANYP010003284.1:0-16543 GCA_020465985.1 Centrapalus pauciflorus | reverse complement strand
ATTCTCTAATCCACATCGGTATCAGGTCAACGTCCGAGGAGAGGTCATCAATCACTAGCTTACAGGAACGAAAGACTCTATTCACAGTCACAAAATTCGAGCTAGCAGTTTCTATGTCTAAGGGTGCAGGTAACAACACAGGGGCAAAATCAAACTGTTTAGCAAACTTTTCAGACACATATGACAGATTAGAGCCAGAGTCAAATAGGATCAAAGCAGGCGTAGAGTTAACAAGAAATGTACCCATGACGACATCAGCAGTCTTTTTTGCCTCTTCGGCTGTCATCTGAAAGGATCTCGGCTGATTCCTCGGGGCAGAAGAACCCTTGACTGATTGCTGAGGTGAAGATGCAGGCGGAGGAACAAATCGAGGTCGGGTACAGTCTTTAGCATGGTGCCCCAACGTGATGCAGTTACGGCAAGCCTCACTGCGCTTGGGACATTCTGACCTGTCGTGACCATTCTGCCTACAGCAATAGCACTTAACGAATGCAGGATCGCACTTTCCTTCATGAATCTGCTTGCAGCGAGGACAAGCATACCTTGGCGTAGAGGTCACAGCATAAGATTTAGCCTTCTTAGAAGACTGCTTATCTCCCTTCTTCGAACTTTCATTCTTCCTTTCCATTCTCTCCTTCCCAGCTTTCTCAGATTTTTCCTTCTTACTAGATTTAGCAATAAAAGGACACGCTCGCTCAGGATAGATTTCAAGTTCACCTACCCTAGCAATTTCAACCGCCTCAATATAACTTCTTGGTCTGCCAGATTTCACAAACTTCCGGATTTCTCGATCCAAACCATCCACAAACAAATCCCTTCTCCTTTCATCAGTGTCCACAGGATGATCAGATAACAGCGAGAGCCTGGTAAATTCCAGCTCATAGTCTGTTACAGATCTTGTACCTTGCTGAAACGATAGCAGGGTTTTCTCCATCTGGCGCTTAACATCCTGAGGGCAGTATTTCTCCTTCAGATGAATCTTGAATTGATCCCAAGTAATGGATTTCTCCATTGCATCAGACATGGGATTTGTGATAGACTTCCACCAACGGCCGGCTCCATCTTCCAACATTCCCGTTGCAAACGTAACCTTGTCTTTTTCACCACACTTGGAGAGTTTAAACGCTTTCTCCACATTCGCAACCCAATCCATGGCTTTAACCGGATCCGATGACCCCGCAAACGTACGAGCCCCACATTTCTTAAAGTCTACGAACGTACACTCTCGTCCCACCTTAACATGATGGTCAGAGGAATCAGTCTCACTGTCATCAGAGGGCTCCTGTCTATGTTTCCTCTTCCGATCCTTTTTGGGCTTCGCCAACATCTCTTCCCTATATTTCAACTCTAGCTCCTGTAACTTAAGTTCTCTCAACCTAAGTTCTTCTTCCCGGCGCTTAAATTCAATTTCACGCTGGTTTTCCTCATCAGTGTGCATTACCGCTTTACCCTTAGTCAGCAAATCCTTAATTTCCTTAAATCGGTCTTCAACCGCCATATCAGTCTGCAGTCGATCCTATCCATCATAAGCTGCATTTGCCTACGGTTATCCTCATTCAACTTATGAACGAGGTCAATCAATTGAGCCTGCTGGGGAGGCACAGGCGTAGCAGTACTGCTTGAGTCATTAGCAGTACTTTCAGGGTCGGTGCCTAAGTCCTCTACATGAACAGATTCTTTGTGTTGATCAGCTGCAGCATCAGCAGCTTTACCAACAGTCGAGGTACCAGCCACATTTGGATTCTCATCAGCCATTGGCTGAAAATATAAAGGAAATAACTATTATTTCCTAATTCAAATAAACACAATTCGAGTCATAATACCTACGTCAGATAATCATATCGAAATTCATAGATATGAAGGCAGTCAGTCAAGCTGGCACAAAATCAAGTCAGTATCAAGCAGTCAATCCCTTCCCCCGTCCTATCAGTCATCATTTGCCTATCTTAGGTCAAGTTGTGTGGGTAGTCCTTTACTAAATAGGTTACCCTAGGCCTCGGTGACTTGTTCGGGAATTCAGAGTCACATAGTCCATACCATACCAGTAGTTTAAGTATCGGGTGGCCAATCCGATGATTAAACTGCTGCTCTGATACCAACTTTGTAACATCCAAGTTACCACAAACAGTACACGTCATAAAATTTCATTTCATTAAGTAATAAATATTACTAATTGTTTAATACCACAGGTCCATCTGCCTGAATTCTTAATTACAACAATATATTAAAGATTAATGGTGGTCTAAACTAGCTTCTAAATCTTCAATCAGAGTGCGGAAGACTGAACAAGCTACCCGAGGCCGCATCATCATTTCAAATAGGCGTCAACAAGAGTCCAAAAGTCTGCTATTCATCAATGTCCAGATTCACTTAGCCTGGGACGGACTACCTGCTATGGTCTTGCCCTTATAAGCTTTTCCTGAAAAAGGGTTGTCATGACAGAGTAAGCTAACATTGCTTAGTGAGTTAACAGAGTTCCATTAGTTACCACACATATATAACATACTATCAGCTCCTGCCGGCAAGTCACTACGTCAGAGACGGCAAAAAGGTTGGGAGACAACCCAGTTTGTATTCCCCTGTGTAAGGCCGAAGCCTTACGGGAAGTGTATGGAAACAAGTCAAATAGGAAAGGAATCTGCAGAATTCCCTCCTGTGAATGGAGATCTCACATTCGGTCCTGTCGGATAATGCAGTATGCAGCGGTAAATATATCAACAGTCAAGTAAGCAGTATGCATTATAAGTATTTACATAAAATGTAAAAGTGAACATGCAAATCAAGTCAATTTAAGTGTCTAACTTCAGTAATGTCAAAGGTACGTTTCTATGATACAATATAGTATTAAAGAAACATGCAGCAACAAATCGGAAGTTTCCATACGGTCGATGACATTCACCAATAAGTATCGAAACATATGCAAGTAATTAATGAAATCTGTCACTCACAGTGGTCCGTAGTCAGATAATGCTTAACGAATTAAGCGGTTCAGTTTACTCTGTCAAATCGGCGGTTTCCTGCAGTTCAGTTTCAAGTCTGGCATATTAATGTCAAGTCTGTAACATGATCTATCCATATAACCCTAGTTATATAATTAGGTTATTGTCAATTCTGGCTGTCGAGTCTGAGGTAGTTCCTATCATCCCAAGGTGAGTCTATTCTTATCAGATTAATACGATCCATCTAATTATAGATGTGTGGCCTTGAAACAAGGCCAATCGTATTTCTAGCAAGGTGTAACATGCCATACACATTCTAAAGGTTCATACAGAGTCGGTTAATTTATTTGTGCATATAATAAATATGCATCTTGACTTGTGAGTTTTATCATAATCATATTATACTTTTAATTATAATAGGTTGTTTAAATAACTTAATCTGATTTAGGAATTAATCTTTGGCTAGGAACATGATCAAATTCGAATAAAAGGGAATAGATTCGAGCAAGTTAAATTCATATATGGATAGTCAGATTCGAAATAGGGGCCCTTCGAATCTAATGGATAGATTCGAGACACACACATGGAGATTAGGTTCGAATAAGGATACAAACTAGAAACACCTACTAGATTCGAAGCAGCCACCTAGATTCGAAGCCTTCCTAGACTCGAACCCATACCAGAATCGAAGGCAACACACTAGACTCGAAGGACAGCATCAGATTCGAAGCACACACACTCAATCGAGTTTAGCTAGCTAGGTTGAAGCAACATTCGAGTCTAAGGGGGGCAGATTCGAAATCAGTATATATTCGAATCTGTTAATAACATGTTCAACGATTTTCCAGGTTTTAGCTACTAAACATGAACATAAATGAGGGAAAAATAGTTACTAACCTTCGTCCAAGCTATATCCTTTGACTATAGATGATTTCCAAGCAAAAGCAAGTCCTAAACGAGAGCAAATCAGCTTCAAACGAAGGGGATATGAGCAAACTCGAATTTGCTCAACAAAACCGAACTAAAAGTCAGAAAAGGGTCGATTCTTACCTTAAATCCCGACGAAATCTAACATGCAATGGTAGATTCGTGTAGAGCTCGACGATCTCTAACCGATGGCGTATAAATCACGAGAATCCGACGGTTCGATTAGGAGAAATTCTAGAGAGAAGGAGAAGTCTTAGAGAGAGAAGGTGAGAGAGAGTTCTAGCTTCCAAACTAAAGAAAGGAGGAGGAGAGCTCTATTTATAGGAAAATAGGAAAAAATCAGATCTTCTACTGAATTTTCCGGAATTGACCAACTTTTATTCATTTTAGTCCGTTTCGTCATTTTCAGTCTTTAATTTGTCAATTAACTAAATTTAATTATTTAATTTATTTTAGATAATTAGGGGCAATTTTCATAATTAATTATAACTTAATATAATTAACTATTTAAAATTCTTGTATTCGGTTAATTAGTAACACTTGGGCAAAATTGCTTCATTATCCAAAGTCTGATGCTGTAATTTATATTTAATAAATTACGGGCTGTTACAATTACTTACTTGCATATGTTTCGATACTTATTGGTGATTGTTACTGACTTGTATGGAAACATCTGATGCTGCTTGTTCCTTGATTACTTAATTGTATGTTAGGAACGTATGATAGACACTGCTGAAACTGGACAACTGCTGCTGCATGTTCCTTGATTACTTGCTTTGCTCAGCACCGCTATGAGTGACAGATTGCGTTATTTACTTGCATATGTTTCGGTAGTTATTGTTGATTGTTACTGACTTGTATGGAAACATCTACTGCTGCTTGTTCATTGATTACTTAATTATATGTTAGGAACGTATGATAGACACTTTTGAAACTGAACAACTGCTGCTGCATGTTCTTTGATTACTTGCATTGCTTAGGACCGCTGTGAGTGACAGATTGCATTCCTTCCTTGCATATGTTTCGGTACTTATTGGTGATTGTTACTAACTTGTATGGAAACATCTGCAGCTGTTTGTTCCATGATTACTTAATTGTATGTTATGAACGTATGATAGACACTGCTGAAACTGGACAACTGCTGCTGCATGTTCCCCTTGATTACTTGCATTGCTTAGGATAGCTGTGAGTGACAGATTGCATTACTTACTTGCATATGTTTCGATACTTATTGGTGATTGTTACTGACTTGTATGGAAACATCTGATGCTGCTTGTTCCTTGATTACTTAATTGTATGTTAGGAACGTATGATAGACACTGATGAAACTGGACAACTGCTACTGCATGTTCCTTGATTACTTGCTTTGCTTAGGACCGCTGTGAGTGACAGATTGCATTACTTACTTGCATATGTTTTGATACTTATTGGTGATTGTTACTGACTTGTATGGAAACATCTGATGCTGCTTGTTCCTTGATTACTTAATTGTATGTTAGGAACGTATGATAGACACTGCTGAAACTGGACAACTGCTGCTGCATGTTCCTTGATTACTTGCTTTGCTCAGCACCGCTATGAGTGACAGATTGCGTTACTTACTTGCATATGTTTCGGTAGTTATTGTTGATTGTTACTGACTTGTATGGAAACATCTACTGCTGCTTGTTCATTGATTACTTAATTATATGTTAGGAACGTATGATAGACACTTTTGAAACTGAACAACTGCTGCTGCATGTTCCTTGATTACTTGGATTGCTTAGGACCGCTGTGAGTGACAGATTGCATTCTTTGCTTGCATATGTTTCGGTACTTATTGGTGATTGTTACTCACTTGTATGGAAACATCTGCAGCTGTTTGTTCCTTGATTACTTAATTGTATGTTAGGATCGTATGATAGACACTGCTGAAACTAGACAACTGCTGCTGCATGTTCCTTGATTACTTGCATTGCTCAGGACCGCTGTGAGTGACAGATTGGATTACTTACTTGCATATGTTTCAGAACTTATTGGTGATTGTTACTGACTTGTATGGAAACATCTACTGCTGCTTATTCATTGATTACTTAATTATACGTTAGGAACGTATGATAGACACTTTTGAAACTGAACAACTGCTGCTGCATGTTCCTTGATTACTTGCATTGCTTAGGACCGCTGTGATTGACAGATTGCATTCCTTCTTGCATATGTTTCGGTACTTATTGGTGATTGTTACTAACTTGTATGGAAACATCTGCAGTTGTTTGTTCCTTGATTACTTAATTGTATGCTAGGAACGTATGATAGACACTGTTGAAACTGGACAATTGCTGCTGCATGTTCCCCTTGATTACTTGCATTGCTCAGGACTGCTGTGAGTGACTGATTGCATTACTTACATACATTTGTTTCGATACTTATTGGTGATTGATAGTGACTTGTATGGAAATATCTGCTGCTGCTTGTTCCTTGATTACTTAATTGTATGTTAGGAACGTATGATAGACATTTCTGAAACTGAACAACTGCTGCTGCATGTTCCTTGATTACTTGTATTGCTTAGGACCGCTGTGACTGAAAGATTGCATTACTTACTTGCATATGTTTCGGTACTTATTGGTGATTGTTACTAACTTGTATGGAAACATTTGCAGCTGCTTGTTCCTTGATTACTTAATTGTATGCTAGGAACGTATGATAGAAACTGGTGAAACTGGACAATTGCTGCTGCATATTCCCCTTGATTACTTGCATTGCTCAGGACTGCTGTGAGTGACAGATTGCATTACTTACTTGCATTTGTTTCGGTACTTATTGGTGATTGATACTGACTTGTATGGAAAAATCTGCTGCTGCTTGTTCCTTGATTACTTAATTGTATGTTTGGAACGTATGATAGACACTGCTGAAACTAGACAACTGCTGCTGCATGTTCCTTGATTACTTGCATTGCTCAGGACCGCTATGAGTGACAGATTGCGTTACTTACTTGCATATGTTTCGGTAGTTATTATTGATTGTTACCGACTTGTATGGAAACATCTGTTGCTTGTTCCTTGATTACTTAATTATATGTTAGGAACGTATGATAGACATTTCTGAAACTGAACAACTGCTGCTGCATGTTCCTTGATTACTTGCATTGCTTAGGACCACTGTGAGTGACAGATTGCATTACTTACTTGCATATGTTTGGGTACTTATTGGTGATTGTTACTAACTTGCATGGAAACATCTGCAGCTGCTTGTTCCTTGATTACTTATTTGTATGTTAGGAACGTATGATAGACACTGCTGAAACTGGACAATTGCTGCTGCATATTTCCCTTGATTACTTGCATTATTCAGGACTGCTGTGAGTGACAGATTGCATTACTTACTTACATTTGTTTCGGTACTTATTGGTGATTGATACTGACTTGTATGGAAACAGCTGCTGCTGCTTGTTCCTTGATTACTTAATTGTATGTTAGGAACGTATGATAGACACTGCTGAAGCTGGACAACTGCTGCTGCATGTTCCTTTGCTTTGCTCAGCACCGCTATGAGTGACAGATTGCTTTACTTACTTGCATATGTTTCGGTAATTATTATTGATTGTTACTGACTTGTATGGAAGCATCTACTGCTGCTTGTTCATTGATTACTTAATTATACGTTAGGAACGTATGATAGACACTTTTGAAACTGAACAACTGCTGCTGCATGTTCCTTGATTACTTGCATTGCTTAGGACCGCTGTGAGTGACAGATTGCATTCCTTACTTGCATATGTTTCGGTACTTATTGGTGATTGTAACTAACTTGTATGGAAACATCTGCAGCTGTTTGTTCATTGATTACTTAATTGTATGCTAGGAACGTATGATAGACACTGTTGAAACTGGACAATTGCTGCTGCATCTTCCCCTTGATTACTTGCATTGCTCAGGACTGCTGTGAGTGACAGATTGCATTACTTACATTTGTTTCGATACTTATTGGTGATTGATAGTGACTTGTATGGAAATATCGGCTGCTGCTTGTTCCTTGATTACTTAATTGTAAGTTAGGAACGTATGATAGACATTTCTGAAACTGAACAACTGCTGCTGCATGTTCCTTGATTACTTGTATTGCTTAGGACCGCTGTGACTGAAAGATTGCATTACTTACTTGCATATGTTTCGGTACTTATTGGTGATTGTTAATAACTTGTACGGAAACATTTGCAGCTGCTTGTTCCTTGATTACTTAATTGTATGCTAGAAACGTATGATAGACACTGGTGAAACTGGACAATTGCTGCTGCATATTCCCCTTGATTACTTGCATTGCTCAGGACTGCTGTGAGTGACAGATTGCATTACTTACTTGCATTTGTTTCGGTACTTATTGGTGATTGATACTGACTTGTATGGAATAATCTGCTGCTGCTTGTTCCTTGATTACTTAATTGTATGTTAGGAACGTATGATAGACACTGCTGAAACTAGACAACTGCTGCTGCATGTTCCTTGATTACTTGCATTGCTCAGGACCGCTATGAGTGACGGATTGCGTTACTTACTTGCATATGTTTCGGTAGTTATTGTTGATTGTTACCGACTTGTATGGAAACATCTGCTGCTTGTTCCTTGATTACTTAATTATATGTTAGGAACGTATGATAGACATTTCTGAAACTGAACAACTGCTGCTGCATGTTCCTTGATTACTTGCATTGCTTAGGACCGCTGTGAGTGACAGATTGCATTACTTACTTGCATATGTTTGGGTACTTATTGGTGATTGTTACTAACTTGAATGGAAACATCTGCAGCTGCTTGTTCCTTGATTACTTATTTGTATGTTAGGAACGTATGATAGACACTGGTGAAACTGGACAATTGCTGCTGCATATTCCCCTTGATTACTTGCATTGCTCAGGACTGCTGTGAGTGACAGATTGCATTACTTACTTGCATTTGTTTCGGTACTTATTGGTGATTGATACTGACTTGTATGGAAATATATGCTGCTGCTTGTTCCTTGATTACTTAATTGTATGTTAGGAACGTATGATAGACACTGCTGAAACTAGACAACTGCTGCAGCATGTTCCTTGATTACTTGCATTGCTCAGGACCGCTATGAGTGACAGATTGCGTTACTTACTTGCATATGTTTCGGTAGTTATTATTGATTGTTACCGACTTGTATGGAAACATCTGTTGCTTGTTCCTTGATTACTTAATTATATGTTAGGAACGTATGATAGACATTTCTGAAACTGAACAACTGCTGCTGCATGTTCCTTGATTACTTGCATTGCTTAGGACCACTGTGAGTGACAGATTGCATTACTTACTTGCATATGTTTGGGTACTTATTGGTGATTGTTACTAACTTGCATGGAAACATCTGCAGCTGCTTGTTCCTTGATTACTTATTTGTATGTTAGGAACGTATGATAGACACTGCTGAAACTGGACAATTGCTGCTGCATATTCCCCTTGATTACTTGCATTGTTCAGGACTACTGTGAGTGACAGATTGCATTACTTACTTACATTTGTTTCGGTACTTATTGGTGATTGATACTGACTTGTATGGAAACAACTGCTGCTGCTTGTTCCTTGATTACTTAATTGTATGTTAGGAACGTCTGATAGACACTGCTGAAACTGGACAACTGCTGCTGCATGTTCCTTTGCTTTGCTCAGCACCGCTATGAGTGACAGATTGCTTTACTTACTTGCATATGTTTCGGTAATTATTGTTGATTGTTACTGACTTGTATGGAAGCATCTACTGCTGCTTGTTCATTGATTACTTAATTATACGTTAGGAACGTATGATAGACACTTTTGAAACTGAACAACTGCTGCTGCATGTTCCTTGATTACTTGCATTGCTTAGGACCGCTGTGAGTGACAGATTGCATTCCTTACTTGCATATGTTTCGGTACTTATTGGTGATTGTTACTAACTTGTATGGAAACATCTGCAGCTGTTTGTTCCTTGATTACTTAATTGTATGCTAGGAACGTACGATAGACACTGTTGAAACTGGACAATTGCTGCTGCATGTTCCCCTTGATTACTTGCATTGCTCAGGACTGCTGTGAGTGACAGATTGCATTACTTACTTACATTTGTTTCGATACTTATTGGTGATTGATAGTGACTTGTATGGAAATATCTGCTGCTGCTTGTTCCTTGATTACTTAATTGTATGTTAGGAACGTATGATAGACATTTCTGAAACTGAACAACTGCTGCTGCATGTTCCTTGATTACTTGTATTGCTTAGGACCGCTGTGACTGAAAGATTGCATTACTTACTTGCATATGTTTCGGTACTTATTGGTGATTGTTAATAACTTGTATGGAAACATTTGCAGCTGCTTGTTCCTTGATTACCTAATTGTATGCTAGGAACATATGATAGACACTGGTGAAACTGGACAATTGCTGCTGCATATTCCCCTTGATTACTTGCATTGCTCAGGACTGCTGTGAGTGACAGATTGCATTACTTACTTGCATTTGTTTCGGTACTTATTGGTGATTGATACTGACTTGTATGGAAAAATCTGCTGCTGCTTGTTCCTTGATTACTTAATTGTATGTTTGGAACGTATGATAGACACTGCTGAAACTAGACAACTGCTGCTGCATGTTCCTTGATTACTTGCATTGCTCAGGACCGCTATGAGTGACAGATTGCGTTACTTACTTGCATATGTTTCGGTAGTTATTGTTGATTGTTACTGACTTGTATGGAAACATCTGCTGCTTGTTCCTTGATTACTTAATTATATGTTAGGAACGTATGATAGACATTTCTGAAACTGAACAACTGCTGCTGCATGTTACTTGATTACTTGCATTGCTTAGGACCGATGTGAGTGACAGATTGCATTATTTACTTGCATATGTTTGGGTACTTATTGGTGATTTTTGCTAACTTGCATGGAAACATCTGCAGCTGCTTGTTCCTTGATTACTTATTTGTATGTTAGGAACGTATGATAGACACTGCTGAAACTGGACAATTGCTGCTGCATATTCCCCTTGATTACTTGCATTGTTCAGGACTGCTGTGAGTGACAGATTGCATTACTTACTTACATTTGTTTTGGTACTTATTGGTGATTGATACTGACTTGTATGGAAACAACTGCTGCTGCTTGTTCCTTGATTACTTAATTGTATGTTAGGAACGTATGATAGACACTGCTGAAACTGGATAACTGCTGCTGCATGTTCCTTGATTACTTGCTTTGCTCTGGACCGCTGTAAGTGACAGATTGCATTACTTACTTGCATATGTTTCAGTACTTAATGGTGATTGTTACTGACTTGTATGGAAACATCTGATGCTGCTTGTTCCTTGATTACTTAATCGTATGTTAGGAACGTATGATAGACACTACTGAAACTGGACAACTGCCGCTGCATGTTCCTTGATTACTTGCATTGCTCAGGACCGCTATGAGTGACAGATTGCGTTACTTACTTGCATACGTTTCGGTAGTAATTGTTGATTGTTACTGACTTGTACGGAAACATCTGCTGCTTGTTCCTTGATTACTTAATTATATGTTAGGAACGTATGATAGACATTTCTGAAACTGAACAACTGCTGCTGCATGTTCCTTGATTACTTGATTGTTACTGACTTGTATGGAAACATCTACTGCTGCTTGTTCATTGATTACTTAATTATATGTTAGGAACGTATGATAGACACTTTTGAAACTGAACAACTGCTGCTGCATGTTCCTTGATTACTTGCATTGCTTAGGACCGCTGTGAGTGACAGATTGCATTCCTTACTTGCATATGTTTCGGTACTTATTGGTGATTGTTAATAACTTGTATGGAAACATCTGCAGCTGTTTGTTCCTTGATCACTTAATTGTATGTTAGGAACGTATGATAGACACTGCTGAAACTGGACAACTGCTGCTGCATGTTCCCCTTGATTAATTGCATTGCTTAGGACAGCTGTGAGTGACAGATTGCATTACTTACTTGCATATGTTTCGATACTTATTGGTGATTGTTACTGACTTGTATGGAAACATCTGATGCTGCTTGTTCCTTGATTACTTAATTGTATGTTAGGAACGTATGATAGACACTGCTGAAACTGGACAACTGCTGCTGCATGTTCCTTGATTACTTGCTTTGCTCAGCACCGCTATGAGTGACAGATTGCGTTACTTACTTGCATATGTTTCGGTGGTTATTGTTGATTGTTACTGACTTGTATGGAAACATCTACTGCTGTTTGTTCATTGATTACTTCATCATATGTTAGGAACGTATGATAGACACTTCTGACACTGAACAACTGCTGCTGCATGTTCCTTGATTACTTGCATTGCTTAGGACCGCTGTGAGTGACAGATTGTATTCCTTACTTGCATATGTTTCGGTACTTATTGGTGATTGTTACTAAGTTGTATGGAAACATCTGCAGCTGTTTGTTCCTTGATTACTTAATTGTATGCTAGGAACGTATGATAGACACTGTTGAAACTGGACAATTCCTGCTGCATGTTCCCCTTGATTACTTGCATTGCTCAGGACTGCTGTGAGTGACAGATTGCATTACTTACTTACATTTGTTTCGGTACTTATTGGTGATTGATAGTGACTTGTATGGAATCATCTGCTGCTGGTTGTTCCTTGATTACTTAATTGTATGTTAGGAACGTATGATAGACATTTCTGAAACTGAACAACTGCTGCTGCATGTTCCTTGATTACTTGCATTGCTTAGGACCGCTGTGACTGACAGATTGCATTACTTACTTGCATATGTTTCGGTACTTATTGGTGATTGTTACTTACTTGTATGGAAACATTTGCAGCTGCTTGTTCCTTGATTACTTAATTTTATGCTAGAAACGTATGATAGACACTGCTGAAACTGGACAAATGCTGCTGCATATTCCCCTTGATTACTTGCATTGCACAGGACTGCTGTGAGTGACAGATTGCATTACTTACTTGCATATGTTTGGGTACTTATTGGTGATTGTTACTAACTTGCATGGAAACATCTGCAGCTGCTTGTTCCTTGATTACTTATACGTATGTTAGGAACGTATGATAGTCATTGCTGAAACTGGACAATTGCTGCTGCATATTGCATTGCTCAGGACTACTGTGAGTGATAGATTGCATTACTTACTTACATTTGTTTCGGTACTTATTGGTGATTGATACTGACTTGTATGGAAACATCTGCTGCTGCTTGTTCCTTGATTACTTAATTGTATGTTAGGAACGTATGATAGACACTGCTGAAACTGGATAACTGCTGCTGCATGTTCCTTGATTACTTTCTCTGCTCTGGACCCCTGTAAGTGACAGATTGCATTACTTACATGCATATGTTTCGGTACTTATTTGTGATTGTTACTGACTTGTATGGAAACACCTGATGCTGTTTGTTCCTTGATTACTTAATTATATGTTTGGAACGTATGATAGACTCTGCTGAAACTGGACAACTGCTGCTACATGTTCCTTGATTACTTGCATTGCTCAGGACCGCTATGAGTGACAGATTGCGTTACTTACTTGCATATGTTTCGGTAGTAATTGTTGATTGTTACTGACTTGTACGAAAACATCTGCTGCTTGTTCCTTGATTACTTAATTGTATGTTAGGAACGTATGATAGACACTGCTGAAACTGGACAACTGCTGCTGCATGTTCCTTGATTACTTGCTTTGCTCAGCACCGCTATGAGTGACAGATTGCGTTACTTACTTGCATATGTTTCGGTAGTTATTGTTGATTGTTACTGACTTGTATGGAAACATCTGATGCTGCTTGTTCCTTGATTACTTAATTGTATGTTAGGAACGTATGATAGACACTGCTGAAACTGGACAACTGCTGCTGCATGTTCCTTGATTACTTGCTTTGCTCAGCACCGCTATGAGTGACAGATTGCGTTATTTACTTGCATATGTTTCGGTAGTTATTGTTGATTGTTACTGACTTGTATGGAAACATCTACTGCTGCTTGTTCATTGATTACTTAATTATATGTTAGGAACGTATGATAGACACTTTTGAAACTGAACAACTGCTGCTGCATGTTCTTTGATTACTTGCATTGCTTAGGACCGCTGTGAGTGACAGATTGCATTCCTTCCTTGCATATGTTTCGGTACTTATTGGTGATTGTTACTAACTTGTATGGAAACATCTGCAGCTGTTTGTTCCATGATTACTTAATTGTATGTTATGAACGTATGATAGACACTGCTGAAACTGGACAACTGCTGCTGCATGTTCCCCTTGATTACTGGCATTGCTTAGGATAGCTGTGAGTGACAGATTGCATTACTTACTTGCATATGTTTCGATACTTATTGGTGATTGTTACTGACTTGTATGGAAACATCTGATGCTGCTTGTTCCTTGATTACTTAATTGTATGTTAGGAACGTATGATAGACACTGATGAAACTGGACAACTGCTACTGCATGTTCCTTGATTACTTGCTTTGCTTAGGACCGATGTGAGTGACAGATTGCATTACTTACTTGCATATGTTTTGATACTTATTGGTGATTGTTACTGACTTGTATGGAAACATCTGATGCTGCTTGTTCCTTGATTACTTAATTGTATGTTAGGAACGTATGATAGACACTGCTGAAACTGGACAACTGCTGCTGCATGTTCTTTGATTACTTGCTTTGCTCAGCACCGCTATGAGTGACAGATTGCGTTACTTACTTGCATATGTTTCGGTAGTTATTGTTGATTGTTACTGACTTGTATGGAAACATCTACTGCTGCTTGTTCATTGATTACTTAATTATATGTTAGGAACTGTAACATCCAATTACCACAAACAGTACACGTCATAATATTTCATAAATAATATTAATTGTTTGATACCACAGGCCCATTAGCATGAATTCTTAATTACAACAATAACTGAAAGATCAAATGGTGGTCTAAACTAGCTTCTAAAATCTTCAATCAGAGTGCGGAAGACTGAACAAGCTACCCGAGACCGCATCATCTTTTCAAAATAGGCATCATCAAAGTCTAAAGGTCTACTATTCATCAAAGTCCAGATTCACTTAGTCTGGGACGAACTACCGGCTATGGTCTTGCCTTTATCAGCTTTTCCTGAAAAAGAGATGTCATGACAGAGTAAGCTAACAAAGCTTAGTGAGTTAACAGAGTTCCATTAGTTACTACACACATAAAACATACTATCAGATCCTGTCGGCAATACGTCAGAGACGGCAAAAAGGTTGGGAGACAACCCAGTCGGTATTCCCATATGTAAGGCCGAAGCCCTACGGGAAGTGTATGGAAACAAGTCAAGTAGGAAAGGAATCTGCAGAATTCCCTCCTGTGAATGGAGATCTCACATTCGGTCCTGTCGGATAATGCAGTATGCAACGGCAAGTATATAAACAGTCAAGTAAACAGTAAGCATGATACGTATTTACATAAAATGTAAAAGTGAACATGCAACCAAGGCAATTTAAGTGTCTAGCTTCAGTAATGTCAATAGTACGTTTCTATGATACAAAATAGTATTAAAGAAGCATGCAGCAACAGTCAGAAGTTTCCATACAGTCAATACATTCACCAATAAGTATCGAGATATATGCAAGTAATTATTGAAATCTGTCACTCACAGTGGTCCGTAGTCAGATAATGCTTAACAAATTAAGCGGTTCAGTTTACTCTGTCAAATCGACGGGTTCCTGCATTTTAAATTTCAAGTCTGGCATATTAATGTCAAGTCTGAGTCATAATCTATATAACCCTAGTTATATATTCAGGTCATTGTCATTACTGGTTATCGAGTCTGAGGTAGTTCCTATCGTCCCAAGGTGAGTCTATTCTTAACAGATTAATATGATCCATCTAATTACAGATGTGTGGCCTTGAAACAAAGCCAATCGTATTTCTAGCAAGGAGTAACATGCCATACACATTCTAAAGATTCATACAGAGTCGGTTAATTTGTTTGTGCTTAAAATAGATATGCAACTTGAACTTGTGAGTTTTATCATAATCATATTATACTTTTAATTACAATAGGTTGTTTAATAACTTTATCTGATTTAGGAATTAATATTTTGACTTGGAATTAACCAGATTCAAATATAGGGACTTAGACTCGAAACTCATACATATTCGAATCTAGGAGGTTAGATTCGAACACATACATACATTAGATTCTAGGGACAGATTCGAAACACACATACATTAGATTCTAGGGACAGATTCGAAGGCACATACATTAGATTCTAGGGACAGATTCGAAGGCACATACATTAGATTCTAGGGACAGATTCGAAGGCACATACATTAGATTCTAGGGACAGATTCGAAACACACATACATTAGATTCTAGGGACAGATTCGAAGGCACATACATTAGATTCTAGGGACAGATTCGAAGGCACATACATTAGATTCTAGGGACAGATTCGAAACACACATACATTAGATTCTAGGGACAGATTCGAAGGCACATACATGGCTAGACAGATTCGAAATTAAAGCATAGATTCGAAAGCCATACTAGACTCGAACTTACTTAGATTCGAGACACACAACTCGAGTCTAGGCATGAATCACTCGAATCTGTTCATCTTGTTCATCGGTTTTCCAGGTTCTAACAACTAAATATGAGCATAAATGATGGAGAAATGGTTA
>JAANYP010003283.1:0-29956 GCA_020465985.1 Centrapalus pauciflorus | reverse complement strand
ATCGGTGAATAAACTTGTTATCTTAGCCCGTTATTTTTCATGGAACATTTGTCTGAATAGTTTTTCATCTTATTAGTTTTGGTCAATATTCCTACTATAGAAGGAACTACACTGCACAAGTTCATTGACCATGGAATTAATGAAGTATATAAGAGGAATCCTAGTCAAATTGCTGAACCATGTAAGTATTGTCTTTGACTTACTTTCCTGAATTGGTTAGTCTGTGTAATTGGCGATACTCTGATATATTGTGGATTTTGTTATGGAGGATCCGTAGGTGACACCATTGATGTTTAATTTTACGATACTTGACTTTAATTGTAAAAAATGGACAATGACAAGCATTGCTTCAGGTACAAGAACTGAAAAACAAAATGCAAAGCTCTGGCATGCCATGGCCTGGTAACGAAGGAGAACAGAGATGGGAACAAGCATGGATGGCTATATAGAATGTTAAAATTTCTTCCCTTACCCGAAAAAGGAGCATGCAGCTTCCTTGTTAATGACAAAAAGATAAGAAATTTATCTTTAAATCGATTGCATAGGATATACCAAACTACTTTCTCGGCTCCCATATTTTGAGGTTATTTGGTTCATTGTTATTGTTGGACACTACACAAGGTGTGCATTTTTAATCATCTGAATGAATAATTGAATATATCCCGCTTTACTAGCCATATAACAAAATGAGCATCATCAGCTTAACATATACTACAATTTACAAATTTATTGGCTTGTTCTTTTACAGGTTTGGGCTTCAGAATGGAATGAGAGAGCATACTTCAGTACAAAAAAAGTGAAACTAGATCATGACTTCCTACGCATGGTGGTCCTGGTCCAGGAAATAATAAATGCTGATTATGCATTTGTTATTCATACGACAAATCCATCATCAGGAGATCCATCAGAGATATATGCCGAGGTTATTACGTTTTTTTATTGTTTCATTGGTGATTCTAGTTATGTTTTACATGGTTGACCAATACTTGTTAGTTGTAGCTCATTGTCTGGTATAGCTAACCAGGTGACTGGCATTTTTAGTCTTATATAAACTTATGTCATGCCACAAGATATTTCTGTCAACATGACTATTTGAATAATCAAATCCTGCTTCCAGATATATATTCAGCTTTGTCATTGTGATAATGTGATTTATAACCAAGTGAATCAAATTTGAAATTCCAATATATTATGTGGGTCTATAACTTATCCCCGCTACAGGTGGTAAAAGGCCTTGGAGAGACTTTGGTAGGAGCTTATCCAGGTCGTGCTCTGAGTTTCGTTTCCAAGAGAAACAATCCTGGCTCCCCCAAGGTATGAAGTACAATGTCTTTGATCTCTTTATCGATACCATAATGCTCTATTATGTGTTTGTTTGTGCTAAATCCTTATCAGTAAGGGCATCAACAGTAGTGGTTTTTATGAGAAGTTTTGTGTCATCTTGCCACCTAGATAATAAAGTTAATTAAATTTTTTAAAGGACTTTGGGCATCTGTAAGAGCATGTGTAATGGTAAACCATCCCATGCAGTTTTTAATAGTTCCACATCACAAAGTGAAATTCATGTCACCAATCTATAGACGGTATGCAGAAGGCTCATAGGATAACAAAATCATAGTTGATCAGGATTGTTTTTTTCTGAGCCTTGAGCAAATTGCTGGATCAGGATTGTTCATACGGACAATTGAAGTTATGGACCATCATGTTTCTAATACGGTAATACCTATATCTCTGGTTGCTTGCTGATTATGGCTTTGTGAAATCAACGATCTGTCTGTCTATTGAAGTTATCATTTTCTCACATGATTTTGTTTGTTCTTCCTGCTCCTAGCAGATTTAATATTGCAGCAGATTTGATGGAAGAAGCCAGGGATGCAAATGAGTTAGGTCTTGCAGGAATTCTTGTGTGGATGCGGTAAAAACTACAATGTAAAGCCAAGGTAAACGTCATACATGAACTCTCAGAAATTTATTATCCTCCTCCTACAATTTTTTGTGAAATCTAAAAAGCTGTATTATCAAGCACCCAGTTATTAAAGTATGCTTCTATGTCCTGCATGGCTACATGGTCAAGCCGTATCCTAAAATTGGCATAAATTCAAGCTCATTTCTGGTGTAGTGAGATAAGCCAAGCTCTGGACAGGATCGTAGATTCGCTTCAGAATGTTTATAGAAGTTATCCACCATATAGTGAACTTCTACGTATGATCATGTCAACCGTTGGGCGTGGAGGTGAAGGGGATGTCGGGCAGCGCATCCGAGATGAAAATCCTGGTTAATCCAGGTACACATAAGCTCTTAATTTTCCTCCTTAATTTTGCATAAAGCTAATATATTGAAGATTTTTATGATTGTTAATGCAAAGACACATGCGTTTAACATTTTTTGACCATGATAATATTCACTCAATGATTATATATGCCATTATACATTATATGCATGCTTCGGTTAAAAAAAATTATATGCATATTTCTAAGCCTAGATAGTCATAGGGCTCACAAGTATATATCTTTTGAGATGATAAATTTCAGGGGATCAGAACAACAACCACATTGCTGTGGTTGTTCAGAGCTAACATTTCTCCCAAAGTCCCAAGGGGCCAAGTGCCATACAAGTTTTATATCTGCATCCAGCCGTTTTACGTATCACATCTGGATATAGGCTAGTAAACTAACCAATGTTATGTGAAGCTTGAAGAGAGAACGTATTGGTGAATAAACTGGTTATCTTAGCCCATTATTTTTCATGGAACATTAGTCAGAATAGTTTTTCATCTTCTTAGTTTTGGTCAAGATTCCTACTATAGAAGGATCTACACTGCACAAGTTCATAGACCATGGAATTAATGAAGTATATAAGAGGAATCCTAGCCACCATGTATTTATAGTCAAATTGCTGAACCATGTAAATATTGTCTTTGACTAACTTTCCTGAATTAGTTACTCTGTGTAATTGGCGATACTCTGATATATTCTGGATTTTGTTATGGAGTATCCGTAGGTGACACCATTGATGATTAATTTTACGATACTTGACTTTAGTTGTAAAAAATCGACAATGACAAGCATTGCTTCAGGTACAAGAACTGAAAAACAAAATGCAAAGCTCTGGCATGCCATGGCCTGGTAACGAGGAGAACAGACATGGATGGCTATAAAGAAGGTTAAAATTTCTTCCCTTACCGGAAAAAGGAGCATGCATTTTACTTGTTGATGGCAAAAAGAAAAGAAATTTATTTTTAAATCAATTGCATAAGATATACCAAAACTACTTTCTAGGCTTCCATGAAGGAAAAAGGAAGTCGATCAGACTTGAAAGAATTGAGATGGTGAAACCCTCTCCCATATTTTGAGGTTATTTGGTTCATTGTTATTGTTGGACACTACACAAGGTGTGCATTTTTAATCATCTGAATGAATAGTTGAATATATCCCGCTTTACTAGCCACACTACAAGAAAATTAAGAAAATTTGACGAAGGCTTTTTGCGGCGACTAATGTCGTCGCAAAAACCCCACTAAAAGACAAAAAAAGACTGCTTTTTGACTTAAATTGGTCAATATTCAGAGATGACCTTTTGCGGCGACATTGTCGTCGCAAAAAGGTATTAGATATAAATTTTTTATTTTTTTTTTGGCACGAAAATTACATTTTGCGCTGTAGAAATACCGCGTTTTTTTTCGAGGTATTTGCGACGACATTTTTGGGTATTTGCGGCGACAAGTCGCCGCGATAGGGCTACAGCGACGACACCCTTGTCGCCGCAGAAGGGTTAGCCGATTTAACCTACTTACAGCCCCAGCCGTTTTTATTTTTACACTTTCCACCTACCTCTCTCTCCTCCCATTTCTCTCTCGGATCCATATCCGGCCACCTGCAGCTCCGGCGGCCCCCTCGGTTGAAGCTCCGCCGACCATCTTCTTCCATTTCTTCCGGCCACTTCCCGGTCTCCATTTTTTCCGGTCGAAGCTCCGACGACAAGTTGGTTGAAGCTCCAACGACTACTTGGTTATTTCTGAACAAATTTTAAGGTTAGTTTCATTTAACATAAATGCAATTATTTTTACATAAATTTCTTGAAATACTTAAGGTTTGTTTTTTTTTTCCGGTGGTTGACATTTGTACTTAGTTCCTCGGTCCGGTGAAAACTCCGGTGGGTCGACATTTGAGGTTAGTATTTTTTTTAATTTCTTTTACAGGTTTGGGCTTCAAAATGGAATGAGAGAGCGTACTTCAGTACATAAAAAATGAACCTAGATCATGACTCCTTTATGCATGGCGGTCCTGGTCCAGGAAATAATAAATGCTGATTATGCATTTGTTATTCATACGACAAATCCATCATCAGGAGATCCATCAGAGATACATGCTGAGGTTATTACGTTTTTTATATTGTTTCATTGGTGATTCTAGTTATGTTTTACATGGTTGACCAATACTTGTTAGTTGTAGCTCATCGTCTGGTATAGCTAATTACCATCCTCTGGTGACTGGCATTTATAGTCTTATAGAAAATTTTGTCAACGCACAAGAGATTTCTGTCAACATGAATATTTGAATAATCAAATCCTGCTTCCAGATATATATTCGGCTTTGTCGTTGTGATAATGTGATTTATGACCAAGTGAGTCAAATGTGAAATTCCAATATATTATGTGGGTCTATAACTTCTCCCCGCTAAAGGTGGTAAAAGGCCTTGGAGAGACTGTTGTACGATAGCTTATCCAGGTCGTGCTCTTAGTTTCGTTTCCAAGAAAAACAATCTTGGCTCCCCCAAGGTATGAAGTACAATGTCTTTGATCTCTTTATCGATACCATAATGTTCTATTATGTGTTTTTTTGTGCTAAATCCTTATTAGTAAGGGCATCAACAGTAGTGGCATCAACAGTAGTGGTTTTCATGAGAAGTTTGTGTCACCTTGCCACATAGATAATAATGTTAATTAAATTTTTTGAAGGACTTTGGGCATCTGTAAGAGCATGTGTAATGGTAAACCATGCCATGCAGTTTTTAATAGTTCCACATCATAAAGTGAAATTCATGTCACCAATCTATAGACGGTATGCAGAAGGCTCATAGGATAACATAATCATAGTTGATCAGGATTGTTTTTTTTCTGAGCCTTGAGCAAATTGCTGGATCAGGATTGTTCATACGGACAATTGAAGTTATGGACCATCATGTTTCTAATACATATATCTCTGGTTGCTTGCTGATTATGGCTTTGTGAAATTAACGATCTGTCTGTCTATTGAAGTTACCATTTTCTCACATGATTTTGTTTGTTCTTCCTGCTCCTAGCAGATTTAATATTGCAGCAGATTTGATGGAAGAAGCCAGGGATGCAAATGAGTTAGGTTTTGCATTATTTCTTGTGTGGATGCGGTTTATTGCCACAAGACAGTTAATCTGGAATAAAAACTCAATGTAAAGCCATGGTAAACGTCATACATGAACTTTCAGAAATTTATTATCTTCCTTCTACAATTTTTGTGAAATCTAAAAAGCTGTATTATCAATTAAGCACCCAGTTATTAAAGTATGCTTCTATGTCCTGCATGCCTACATGGTCAAGCCGTATCCTAAAATTGGCATAAATTTCAAGTTCATTTTTGGTGTAGTGAGATAGGCCAAGCTCAGGACAGGCTCGTAGATTTGCTTCAGAATGTTTATAGAAGTTATCCACAGTATAGTGAACTTCTGTGTATGATCATGTCAACCATTGGGCGTGGAGGTGAAGGGGATGTCGGGCAGCGCATCCGAGATGAAAATCCTTGTTATCCAGGTATACATAAGCCCTTAATTTTTTGTCGTTAGTTTTGCATTAAGCTAATATTCAGATATTTTGGGCAACTGTAGACTATAATAAGTGCAAGGGAGGTATGATGGAGGAATGGCATCAGAAGTTGCATAACAACACAAGCCCTGATTGATGTTGGTATAGAGCATGTCAAGCTGAGTTTTAACCTTGAAACGTATAATGTTTTAGGAATGATCATCTATTACTTATCCCTTTGCAGGAGGCTCTAATTGACTATATCAAAAGTGACTTGGACATCAGTGTATAGTGAATACTGGAACTGGAACAGGAACAGGAACAGGAACACATGACAAATTTTTATTTAAGGAATACCGGATACCGGTCAACACGACTAAACTGCGCAAATATAGCTAGTACTTGCACCAGTGTTCTCTTAGGTCTCAACCTATAAATCAAGAAATTAAATGAACGTGGTCAGGGCAATTTCTTATTTTCTAGACTTCACTCTGAGTTTGATGAGAAACAGTACTTCATTATTGAAAGTTCTGTTGATGCTGGTAGCCCTGGACATGTAAAAGTTTGATGCTTGGTAGCTTTTTGCCACTTCCCTAAAATTACGAGTGACCTCAGTCGGGTTCCTGGAGTTCCTGTTTTCAGTCCCCATGCCTTTGTTTTAATTTATGAATGTCATCCTTTCCTTCTTTTCCTTTCTCTTTTCTTTATTTTATTTTTCGTTTTCAATTATTGTTCTTTATCAAAGGATCTTGTAACATCACACTAATTGATCAAGGAGTGTCAGAAAAACTGCGAATTCTGAAAAAACAATTGGGAGCAGGAGAATCTGATATCCTTGGGGAGATTCGGAGGACTGAATTGGAACTTGCTGCACCACCTCATCTGGTAATAGCAGTGAAGCTTGAAGAGAGAACGTATCGGTGAATAAACTGGTTATCTTGGCCCGTTATTTTTCATGGAACATTAGTCAGAATAGTTTTTCATCTTATTAGTTTTGGTCAAGATTCCTACTATAGAAGGAACTACACTGCACAAGTTCATTGACCAAGGAATTAATGAAGTATGTAAGAGGAATCCTAGCCACCATGTATTTATAGTCAAATTGCTGAACCATGTCAATATTGTGTTTGACTTACTTTCCTCTCTGATATATTGTGGATTTTGTTATGGAGTATCCGTAGGTGACACCATTGATGATTAATTTTACGATACTTGACTTTAATTGTAAAAAACGACAATGACAAGCATTGCTTCAGGTACAAGAACTGAAAAACAAAATGCCAAGCTCCGGCATTCCATGGCCTGGTAACGAAGGAGAACAGAGATGGGAACAAGCATGGGTGGCTTTAAAGAAGGTTAAAAATTTCTTCCCTTACCGGAAAAAGGAGCATGCATTTTACTTGTTAATGGCAAAAAGAAAAGAAATTCATCTTTATATCTATTGCATAAGATATACCAAAACTACTTTCTAGGCTTCCATGAAGGACTTGAAAGAAATGAAGATGGTGAAACCCTCTCCCATATTTTGAGGTTATTTGGTTCATTGTTATTGTTGGCACTACACAAGGTGTGCATTTTTAATCATCTGAATGAATAATTGAATATCTAATAATTGAATATCTCCTGCTTTACTAGCCATATAACAAAATGACTATCATTTCTCCAGCTTAACATATATTACAATTTACAAATGCATTGGCTTGTTCTTTTACAGGTTTGGGCTTCAAAATGGAATGAGAGAGCGTACTTCAGTACAAAAAAAGTGAACCTAGATCATGACTTCCTATGCATGGCGGTCCTGGTCCAGGAAATAATAAATACTGATTATGCATTCATTTGTTATTCATAGGACAAATCCATCATCAGGAGATCCATCAGAGATATATGCTGAGGTTATTACGTTTTTTACATTGTTTCATTGGTGATTCTAGTTATGTTTTACATGGTTGAACAATACACGTCGGGGATAAGAATGTGGAGCCCCTTTCCGAGGTAGTTGAAATTTTTTTTACAGGTGTCAGTACCTAATTATTTGCTCATGGACATCACCTTCTTTAACTTCTATTTTAAAAACATAAACATCTCTTTCATCCAGGGACTGCTAGAGGCACACGAGGAGCTTAAGCCGTTACTTGCTAAATCAAATGACCGTCTCAAGTTCTCTTTTTGGACATTGCACTGGATTCTACTGTAAGGACTGCTGTTAAGGAGCTATGAGGAGTTGAAGAATGCTAAGCCAGAGGTACATTCTTGTTTGTAGCAAACCTTTATCTAGTTTGCTCTTTTATGTGTTGATTGTACACTCTGGTGTAATCACACAAATGTACATACGTACAGACACACACGGACACCCACCATTGGCGGACCTATGTGTGGGGAAGGGGTAGCCCGTGCAACGGGTTTCTTCCCCAATAGTCTCATTTCGTAGTGTAATTGTTTTTGAAATTTTATGTGTGCAACCAGTGAAATTTTAATTGTGCAACTTATACTATTAAGAAAATAAAAAATCTAAGTGTGCAACTTGATTAAAAAAATGTATACCTTAAATGAAACAAAAATTTAAAAGTTTAATGCCTAAATTAGTAATAAAAATAAAACAAATAAAACCGAATACTTTTATCCAAAATTAAAACCAATGATATTTTTAGCCCAAATTAAAATCAAATCATAATGATATTTGAGTCTTGAAAGTTTGCATCTATTTGGTTTAATTACTTTTTAATTATTAATTGTTGATTGTTACTCGGATGTTTTATCATATCTATCAATGAATAAAATTTTCAAATGAAGTTATTGGAAAGTAATAGCAATGAAGGTCAATTAAATGAGTTTAATAAATATGATAACACCATAATCACAACCACAAACATAATCATAACTTTTAAATCCTTCAACCCAATTATAATTGAAATGCGCTCCTTTGAGATCATTCGGCCGGTAGACCACAAATCTTAAACTAACAGCTAACTAAAGAGAATTTTAGCTTATATGTTCCATTTTAAATTATAAATATTTATTTGTTAGCTCGGCCAGCCAATAAACTCAATTGAATTTTCGAACCGTGTGTGACGAAAATATGTGCAACCGGTGCCTTCGGTGGCTGGGTCCGCCACTGACACCCACCCACCCACACTTGCATGCACGCACACACGCACGTGTTCAGTTTGAATCTAGACCTTTGTCCCATATCTTTTGGGTTGGTGGTAAGTAAAAGATTATCATTATTTTATTAAGTTTCTTTACATATCTCAAACTATTATGCCCCTCCTACTATTTTGTATTTGGATTAAAACCTAATTAAAATTATAATCAACTCAAAAGTCGGTTGAAAATAACATAATCTTACATAGTAAGAAAACAAATAAATTCAACTACTCCCTTTTCTAAATAAGGTTGTTTATAATGATGGATCGAAATAAAACCCTAACGATAATCGAATCTTGAGATAATTTCTAAATAAGGTTGTTTCTAAATAAGGTTGTTTATAATGATTGATTTATAAACAATTTCTCCTTATATTCTTCTTGAGAAATTCTTGATCCTAATTTCTTTGCTAAACTCCCTCCACCTTTGCTTGGCGCTAGAACTTCTCACGGCCGAAACCCTAGTTGCCACCACCCCTAAACCACTCATACACCACATATCTTCTCTATCTCACATTTTTGTTCACGGCCAAAGATGAGACTAATTAAAAACTCACCAATTCTGATAAACCCTTTGGCATCACCAACGTCAAAGCTTATGTTCCGCTTACTCTGGACCATAATGATCTTAATTATGATGCTTGGAGAGAGCTTCTTGAAATTCACTGCATAAGTTACGAGGTTCTTGATCATATTGAGAAAGCAACACCGACAACTCTGATTTCAAAAGGAAATTCGTCGATGATACTCGTATCATTTTTTAGAATTAAAGTTTGATAAAAAATGAAAACCGACTTAATTTGTTAAAACGATAAAATTATTTTATTACGAAAACGATTTAAAGTCTCTAAAAACTATCTGTGTCTATACATATCAGAGTTGTTTTTATAAGAAACTATTAACTATGTTCTTAGATTTTACATAAAACGTTGACCCAAAAACTAATCAATGATGCCCTCCTACTATTATGCATTTGGATTAAACCCTAATTAAGATCATAATTAATCCAAAATAATCAGCTGAAATAATAAAATCCAATGGTTCAAGGATCGCTATCTTTTCATGGATCAGTGATTGCTCGGAATCTTGAATCCTTGATTTTAGATCCTATTCGTTTTTGTAAAGAGATATGACAAAAAACTAAAATTTTCTAATCGTGGAATTCTGAGGCGAAACAAATATGGGATCCGTATACTTGCTAAAATTTTCTATTGCTTTACAAGAAAGAATTACTTGTGTTTAATATTATTATTTCATTCATTGAATTCATCATAGTTGTCAACAACCCTTTTCTTATAGATTTTAAGAGGAGCTACGGGGAAAAAAAACTCACCCATCGCTTATTTCCCAAAGAGGGTTATAATTGTAGCGCATTACAGCGACAGTTGCTACATAGTAGCATTCATTAGCACTTCAACCCAAGTTATACACTTAGGCTATTATGACTATCATGTCCCTGGAATATAATTCCAAATTAGTTTAAGGTGTATATTAAAATTTACTTGTTTTCCAATCATATTCATAGAATAGATGGATTCAATTATTATCGTATAATTTCATCAAGGAATTATAGAGATTCATTGCTAATTAATAGCATTCATTATAATTTCAAAACACACCATTATTATTGGTGATCATACTCTTTAATATACAAGGTTTTTAGGACTTTCACTTGAGAATCAATATCACCTGGCATTAGTAATACCTCTATTAGGCACTCTTCAGTATATGCCTTTTTCCCATGATTAGAGTTAATCTCCATATTGGGATTTAGTTCAGTATGTCCATCCATCAAGCTGTATGACATTAAGCGTATATACACGCATTAAGTATACGGTTGATATTATAAATTATCATCCTAACCCGTACCCGTCCTAGGCCAAATCATAACTTATCTTATGTTATAATAGTGTTGCCTAGGCGGCCGATACAAGCATCTGAAACCGAGCTCATAGTAGAGTATCGTCGACTATACTCATGCAATGAACATCGGCTCTGATACCAAATTGAAACACCCATTTCAACTTAATACAATAATAATGGGGTTGCAGTAAATTAATTATAATTAGCATAGTTTTTAAAGAAAATTGGGCATGACCCGTTCGCACGGAGTCAATATCCCTGTTTGGTTATAAACCATGATTTGGAATGTAAAGTAATTTACAAGATAATTCTAAATAGTTACAACAACTATCATTAATCAAAGACATTAGATGTCTATATGTACACATCTAAGTGTGTTGGTAGACAGACTACCCGAAAATATCACAATATTAAATTAACTTTTACCGAATGTCAAGACTTCAATTTCGGTCCGTTTAAACTCTAGGACCAGAGTCAGCAATCACCTTGCCTTTACTATTCCACCTGAGGTATATAAAAGTGATGGGTTAGCAAATAAAATTTGCTAAGTGAGTTATTAGATCAATATGGAGTGCAAAACATACAACATGTATAAATGATAAAATGATTATGTAATGACACGTGCAATATCTTTTTAATAAAATAATGTGGGCATAGCCCATTAATTTATTATTTTAATTGTTATCTCAATCTATGTATGCTACAGTTACTTGTATATTTGGCTTAGAAAATTGTACAAAAGTGTATGGATTGTATTTTACAAGATTTAAAACATATTGTACAAGTGAACAAAGCTTGTGGCTCATAATTCTCTTAATAGTTATAACTAGTGTAATACCCGTGCGGTGCACAGGGTCTACATGACATTACTTTTTTTAGGTAATGTTAATTATAAATTAAAAAATGTTTAAATTGATAACGATAAAATTGTTGAATTAAGTAAAGTAGTATAAATATAAATAATGATAAAATAATAAACATGTGAATACGATAAATAAAAAATTCAAGTTGAAGGACTTTTATGGAAACGCTTTTGGTACAGGGACTTAATCGAAAAATATCAAAAGTGCGTTGGTTTTTCGTATAATTTTCCCTTTTATATATAATACATTATTGTTTTATTTTTTAGGGTTTATTATGAAAAAAACCAACATGTTATCATATTTTTGCGTTTTTGTCCGTCCATGTTATTTTTTTTCCATAAAAGTCTTCAAGTTATTTTTTTTTTTCATTTTCGGTTTAATGAAATTTGGACATTAGAACCCGATTTTTTAGTTTTTAAAAACCCGGTTCACAAATTATAATCGATGTCATTTGATCGATCACACTCTTTCCATTTATAAACTTAATACCTCATTATGATCACAATATTTTTATTTAGCATCCGGTGTAAAATCAATTATTGTCCAAACTATTTGTTTAATAACAAAATATTTTATATTAAATATTTTTATACAATTTTAACTCTTTTGTTTCTGTGTTATAGCTTTTAAATTAATACTAGTTTATAACCCACGTATTACGTGGATATTTTTTATTAAATTTATTTATATAAAATGTATATGAGTAAAAATAAAAACATACAAAAATAATAATTGTGTTTATTTTTTATTATTTACAGATTAAAAATAGAGTATATTTTTATGTATTGTAGAAGTGACATGTCACATAAATTGTTTTGTTTTATTATAATACATAGGTTAATTAACCCATGTATTACATGGGTTGATTTAGAAAATATATATTTTTTATATTTAAATAATTTTTTATAAAATTTATATATAATAAAAATAAAAAATTGAAAGCTAGTTAAATTAAAGATAAAAAAATACTTAGTTGGTTGATATTAATTAAAAAAATATTACTATATTGTATTATTAAAAACAGATAACATTTGTTTGCAAAAAATGTTTCTTTTAATTTTTATTAAATTCAAATATGAAATATCAATGTAAAAAATAAAAAACTTCAATTATGTGAATGTGTATATATTTAGAAAATGATAAAATATAAAAATGGTATATTTGAAAATCAACAATCAAAATTTATCATATTCACAATTGAAGTTTTATCAATTGAATTTTAAATCTTGTTAGCAAAATAATTAACAAAAGTTTTTAACTTTATTTACTACACTTCTACATTTAAATTCAAATTTTTACATTTGAATTCAACTATGATCATTGAGGATAATAATGACACATTTATTTTAGGTAAATATTAATTCATTAATGAAAAAATTAAAATCAAAATTTAATGTAATTAAGGTAATGTAGTAAATTTGGAAAATGAATTAAAAAAATGGCATAAATATAATTATTGATTTTAATTAAGGGTATAAGAGACATTTCATAAATAATTATGAGTTGTCATTAATCTGGACCATTGATTTCTTTCAATCTAATGGTCCAGAAACTCCAAGTGGTTTTCTTATTATATATAGTATAGATATTTATGAAAATATAACTTACGATCCTAAATAGATAAATTCTAAATATAATATTATCGCGATATATATATATATATATATATATATATATATATATATATATATATATATATATATATATATATATATATATATATATATATATATATATATATATATATAGGGGTGGATTCAATGAAAAACCCTATGCATCGAAGAACCTTGAAGAACCACAATGCATCGCTAGAAAAACTGAAATGCATCACGCGGGAATTTGATACATCAAGTGGAAATAATGTAAAAATCGATGCATCACTCGAGAATTTGATGCATCACGTGGAAATAATGATGCATTACGGGGGAATTGTGATGCATTTGTGGTGGTGCATGGAGGTTCTTCAAGGTTCTTTGATGCATGGAGGTTCTCCATTAAACCCACATATATATATATATATATATATATATATATATATATATATATATATATATATATATATATATATATATATATATATATATATATATATATGACTCATATATATATATGACTCATATATATTGATGAAGATGGTCGGTCCAAATGTCCAATAGCACATGAAACGGCCCAAACCCATCACCCATGAACCGAAGACGAAAGTACTGTAAACAACATAAACATAATAAACCCTAAAATTTATCATTACTTTTCATAGCCGCAACTCGCTCGTCTCTCCAATAAAGTACCACCGTCGATGGCTACCTCCGGTTCCTAGCTCCTCGTCCGGCGATTATACCAACTTCACCACTCGGATTGTAGGATGTTGGTCGGTGGTTCCAATCTTCTAACAGGTGAAGTTATGTCCCTCTCTAGAGCAATGATGACTTTCCGATGCGTCAACCACCCAGACATTGTCATGGCTTCGATGGTTCCACTGTTTAGCCGGTGAGTTTTTTCGCATCTTATTTTGAACTCTCCACTCTCCCCAATATTACTGTCATTGTTCACGACCTAGAGGCAAATGCCTTAGGCCATTCTTCTCTCGCCTGCAATTATTCGTAGGCCCTGGTTCCACCTACAATCCATATTCATGGTGTTGGTGGTGGTTCAATATTTTAGCCTATGAAGGTACATCAGTCACGGTGGTCAACCAACCGATTAAGATCAATTGTTTAAAATAATTTTGGATATATAAATATCATGATCAAAGGAAAAAATTTTGAATCTGATTACACATTATTATTTTATGCATCTGCTGAACATAAACCGAAATGAACGCATTAGCTCCATGAAGTTGCTTATTTGCTTGTTGCTCAACGCATCTAAATATTGCTTTCATTATTTGGATTTGAAGTGCTTTAATAGTTTTCTTAAATCTCTTTCAATTATTAATTTATTATGCACTTTCTTTATGATTACTTCTTTCGCAATGTTTTTTTTTTTTTTGCCTATTCTATATCTCATGATTCTCATTTGGATCTTGACCTTCATCATATTCGAATCCGGGTAATACCCTAGTGATATGGTTTATTTACTTTGTTTGACTAAATGTTTTTAAGTGTGTTGTAAATTTTGTTATAAATTTCACATCAAAAAATGAACGAACATACCATTTATCTTTACTTAATGCAAATGTTTGTATTGCTTGAAATGCAAAAGCACCCTGTATTCAAAGTAAAAGTTAATAACCGAAAAGTGGTAACTATAAGTTGCAATAATCTCTCTTGAAATTAAAGAACTTATAAAATTTGTAATATGAAATGATGTTTGAACTTTTCTAAGAATGATATTTTAAATATTATTTAAGGAATATTGTATAAGAAAAAAGTGTATAAAAAATATGAACTACAGTTTGGAAATTTCAAATGCGTAGCTTAATCATGAGAGCTTACTGTGTTGATTTTCAAATGAATATTGATGTATATTGTTTAAGTCTTTCGTTTTCATGCAGTAATTTGGAAAATAGCCTTTTAAAAATCAATGATTGCATTTAATTTGAAA
Organism: Centrapalus pauciflorus; assembly: GCA_020465985.1. Taxonomy (NCBI): domain Eukaryota; kingdom Viridiplantae; phylum Streptophyta; class Magnoliopsida; order Asterales; family Asteraceae; genus Centrapalus; species Centrapalus pauciflorus. The sequence continues at coordinate 14,768 of JAANYP010003283.1, read as the reverse complement.
TTGAATTAGAAAAGCTCCATGATTAGTCAAACATTTTACTTCAATTTGAATGAAACTTCTGAATTAGAAATTTAGAATGCTACAAGTCAAAGTTGTTATCAACCACCTGCATTGTGAAAAGATTATAAATATGTGAAGTAGTTTTATTATTAAATCTTCTTAGAAAATATTTTTTATATAAAATTATGTGTATGATTATATGTTAGCAGTATCCTTATTAGCACTTGACATGTGTTGCTGACATTCGTACACCTTCTTAATTTGGAATGATTATATGTTATCAGTATCCTTATTAGCACTTGACATGTGTTTATGATGTTATGAAATACTCTAACTATCAAGTTCAATTTCTGTATATGTATATGTGTGTGTGTGTAAAGAATTGATGATGCAGTTATTCTTTTCCTAGAAACTAATGTGTATACCAGATTCTCATGTGTTTTGCCTCAACTGTTTGTTTTTTTTTTTCTAAATAATGGCTTCCTTCCTGTAAAAAAACATTTTTAATAATAAGAATGTTTTGCAAGGTTTAAATTATAAAAAATAGACTTTTTTACCTGTCCTTTTGTCATGTTGGCTTGATTGTTGCAGTTTGAGGGATTGTTGTTTCTCCGAAGCAAGTCGTAATGAAGTTAGTAAGCTTAGCATGCAATTTCTGGAAAATGGGATTACATAAAATTATCAAAAATTGAAATTGATTGAAAGACAATTTATTTAATAAATTATGATGCATTTATTTCTTTCCTAGAAAATTATATGATTGCCATATTTTGATTTTATGTGGTTTGTCTCAGTTGTTTGTTTTTTCCAAGTAATTATCTTTTTCCTGCAAAAAAAGATGTTTAATAATAAGAATGTTTTGTAAGATGTAAATTATAACAATTAGATTTTCTTACATGTTCTTTCGTGATTGACTTGATTGCTGCAGTTCAAAGGATTTCTGTCTTTCCGAAGCAAGTCGCAATGAGTGATGTTGACTTGATTGCTGCAGTTCAAAGGATTTCTGTCTTTCCGAAGCAAGTCGCAATGAAGTTAGTAAACAAAGCATGCGAATATGAAAATGAGGTAACATGAAATTGAAAGAAAAGGGAACCTGATGCTCATAAAGGGTGTTTCATAATGACAATGGGAATGACGGACGTCAATTATAAAGAAATATTTAGGCTGAAAATGTGGAGATTGTGGGAACCTGTCAAAGACGTGTGCAGAAAATGTTGAGGACGTGGCTATAGATGAAATTTTCTAATTGATTTTTTCCCATTTTTGTGCAATGAAGGCTTGTAATACATGTTTAAACAGAAGTACATCAATTAACACGGTCAGGATTGAAAGTAGGATGATCTGATGGCTATTAATCACCCAGAAGAAAATTTTCTCTCTCATTCTTGGATAATATATAAGGGAAATTAACCATTAAACTATAATTCATTTGGAAATTTAATTGGTTATAAGTAATATTTTAAATTTGAGGATATTATAGCAAGTTATGAGTTAATCGGACTCATATATATGTATATATATATATATATATATATATATATATATATATATATATATATATATATCTGTCTGTGTGTGTGTATGTGTATAAGTTCAGTTTACCTTTTTGTAGGTTTGTAATTTAACATTAACATATATTCTCTTAAATGATAAAAAAATTTCAATCTTTACATATTGATTAGCATAATTAATTCATCAAATTATCGGTGAAATGTATAATTAGTAATTTAATTATCATATTAAATTTGAGGATGTTACAATATCATTATCAGAATAGTTCATCTTCTTTTATAAAAATAAAAACTCAAAAAAGTTAATATATTAATACTAAATAAACAATGATATGATATATAATCATTAATAAATAATCGCAATACAAAAGTAAATATAAAAACTAATTTTAAATCATGCAATCGAAAACGTATACGTTTCGTTAAATCAAAACATATAAATATATAAGTTAAGTTTATTACTAAAAGTTATAATTAATGTCAAATGTATTAACGTTACAAATATTTAAGTTAAAAATGAATAAAATGTTAAGTTCATATATTTTTCATCAAAATTAAGTTAAAACTTAGAAACGTAAAAGAATATTTAATTGAATATGAATAAAATATGAAGTTTACATATTTTTATTAAAAATTATAATTAAATAAAAATGTGGTAAGTAACGAAATAATTAAAAAAACGAATAAAGTAATAAGTTTAAAATGAAACGTATTAATGTTACATAATACTAAAAATAAAAATAAATAAAATACTAATTTGAATCCAAACATATTAACATAAAAATATATAAATATTTTATCAAATGAAACGTAAGATAAATGATTTTAAATAATTAAACTGAATATATAAAAAAAGTAAAATAAATAATTTAAAAATTATTATAGGGATAATTTTTACTAAATAAAAAATCAATATATTTAATAACATAAATATATTTAAAAATAAAAAATGTATAAATAGTAATATTAATAAGGGTAAATTGTAATTTTCGTCCCTGTGGTTATATATAAATTATGGTTGTGATCATTTTCATGTCGAAATTACAATTTCAGTATATATGGTTGTCGTTTTGTTATATTTTTAGTCATTTGATCAATTATTTTTTTAAAAATGACCATTTTGCCCTTTTAACTTTGTTTCACTTTTGGTCCCTAACTAATATTTTATCAACTATATTACAATTAAGTTCAAATATTTATTCAACTATATACACATTTATTTATAAAAAATTATTACCTTTCTTTTTTAAAACTTATAATTATTTATGTATATAATTTATTTAAATTTTTTAATATTATATATTACTCATAAAAATACTTACTTATCTTTATTTTATTTATTTTGTTGAGTGAATATATTTTGATTTATTATAGAATACATGTATGTATATGTATATAGATACATATATATGACGTTTTAATGAAATGTATAATTTTTTTGAAACTAAAAATTTTATATGTATACAAACTGCATATGTTTAAAGGTAGTTAAACTTAACAATATATAAGAATTTGACATATTATATTTATAAATTAAATTATTAAATTTTGTTATAAATTCACATGTAGTTTTTGTTATGCTTAATGGATTAATACATTGAACATTTGTAATTTATATGAATATTAACTTTATGAAACAAATAAATTAGAATGGATTACACGTTAAATAATATATTTTGTTACGTTAAAATTACATTGAATATATAATGTTTATAAAAATAGAAAAAATTAAGATTAAAACATATATGTATAAATTTGGACAAAAGTATGACCAAATTTATAAGTATTTGTATAAAGTAATATAAAGTAGAGACAAAAGATAAATAAGTTAAAAGATAGATAGTTTTTTTAAAAACTAAATATATAAATAGTTCAATCTATGTTTAAATTTTTTATGTAAGAACAATATTAATAACAATAATTAACAACAATACAATATATTTAGTTTAGTTATATACAAGTTATTTTCAATTACTACTAGTTAATGTAAATACTTAAACTATAATAAAATAATAATAATACTAGTCATATTAATTTCAAATAAATAATGAAAATAAAACATGTTAAATAATTTATAACTTCATTTAAATTTTAATAGTAATAATAAGAAAAATATAGTAAATAAATAATAAAAAGAATAATAAATCATTAAGAAAATGAAATATAAAAGAAATATTTGATGAGGGACCAAAAATGACAAAATGAAAGGATAAAATTGTCATTTTTTAAAAAATTTTGGATAAAGGGACCAAAAGCATAACAAAACGTCAATTGTAAGTACTGTAATAGTAATTCTATCGTGAAAAGAACGGTAACCATAATTTTTATATAAGCACAGAGACGAAAATTGTAATTTACCCTATTAATAATAATAATAAATTTAAACAAAAGGTCAAATTTTATAAAAAAATGACTAAAATTGAAAATAAATTACATAGTTGAGGGACCAAATTATTATTGAGATAAGGGCATAACTGTCATTTAAAAAAAAGTTAAGAGAAAAAAGGATAATTTTTGGAAATAAAATAGTGTTTTGAGGGACCATTTATGTATTTTTCAAAAACCAAGAACCATATCCGTAATTTCGATTAAACCACATGGACCATTTTTGTAATTTACTCTAATTTCTTTATAATCCATTACATGAGTCAAATGAGTAACGATGCCTAATTAAAGTCATACTTTTGATTTTGTTACCTTATTATATTCTACGCACACACTCATCATTTATTTTATTTTATATCCCATCACTACCACTTGGATTTTCATCTACATATATCGTCTATTTACTTTATAACAATATATACTGTCAATCAAATTCAATATTTATACATTTGTTTTTCAATGAGTTTGATTTTTATATCTTTGTTTGTCATTTGTTTATGTTATTTATTATACGACTATTAAAAAAGACATGTAATTATTTATTGGGATGTTATTTATTTTTGACACATATGTTTACTGTTTATATAATGAATCATTTAAAATGTAAAATTTGTTTTCTCAATTTACTAATAAAAATATAATTTACTATTGTATGCAATTTTTGCCCAATTTATAATCATACGAATACAAAGTATAGCGTTTTTTTTCTTCTCAATATTATTTAATCGTAACTTTTTTATACGAATTTTTCTTATATATATAGAGGACCAGTTTTAAGTATATGGCCCGGGTCTCAAAATGATAGGACCGACGCTGCTCACGATTATCCGTCATATGTTTGTAAATAATAATAAGTCAAAGGTATAATTATTTTAAAATTAGTTTTTTTTTAAAACATAAAGTTATAATAAATATTCATATATTATTAAAAAATATATATAAAAAGCATTTGATAAAAGAGATGAATAATTAATTTAGATTTCTGTTATTCATTGATACCGAATGAAACCATAAATAAAAGCTAGATTTTATGTTATAATTATTACATATATATTTTCAGTTTGAACGAACAACAAGAAATAAATAATTAATAGGGTTGTACTGTTAATTGCGGAAACATTGGGAGACCCACACCCACACCCACCACCGTAGAATCTTTATAAATAATTGATGCGCGCACTCTTCTTCTTACAACTCCTACAATTTTTCTTTCTCAAATCCCCAGCCAGAGTACTCTCTCGATCTTCTTCCAACCATCCTACTCAACAGTAGTCCCTTTCTTCATTCTTTTTCTCATTCCCAAGCGAATTCTCAGATACGGAAGTGTTCTTCATCGCTCTCTTTATTATCTAGCGATTTCCGCTGTCCGGAAGTTGACGTTGCGGAGAAATCTTGTGGTTTCTGGTTCTTCTGCTCAAGCCGTGTGAGCCAGCGTCTCAGGTCCGTCATTCTTTGTGCTTTTAGCGTAAGAATTTACACAAATTTTGTTACCGTTACAGAATTTTGGTAGTGGTCATTGACATGTTAGAGGCACCGACGATGGAATTGGACAGAAATTTTTTGAAAATCATGTATAGTTATCCGTTCTTTATGAAAAATGATTAAAAATGGACTTGTCCAAGTGCTGACAATCAATTTTTTGTTTTCTTAAGTGCTAATTTATTAAAGATTTATATTATTTAAGTGTTAAAAATTTGTGGGTGGGACCTATTCCAGTGGTTTACGAATTAATTGCATGGAATGCTATTTTATGACATGGCATGCCTAAATTCCAGTTTGTGGTTTTTCTATTGTGGATGCCTATATTGTCTCAGCGAGCAAACTATTTGACTTACAACTATATATACAACAACCATTATTTACAAAATTTTAATGAAAGACATGTAAATACAAATTGAGATGCACAACAGGTTTGATAGAATCTTCTTTTCTTGTAGCACCTGGGAGGGAGGTTCACTCTGAAAGGAGATATTGAGATGCAGGTATGTACAGATTCGGATATGACAGTTATATGTGGTTGCCTGAATACTTGAAACATGTATCCATGTACTGAAGCAAGCTTTCATTCTTAATTTTACAGGTTGATATTAAACTTTCTTCTGTTGCACTAATGGAGATTCAGATTTCTAATAGCACTGACCATCTATATCTAAATCTAAAGAGTAATATTATCTGTGAATGTAGTTCTGGATATTATGTTGTTAGGATTTTTATGGCTTTCCCGAACATACCTTTTATTGTCTTGTTTTTCCAGGAAGTGGATACTTCCTAGCTGCTGCCCTGTTCGTCCAAGAAACAGTAAGGTATTCATCTAAATCTGAAACATCGTTTACCCACACCACTTCTGATTTTGTTATGATTCCAGGTTGCCTTCGAGGCATGCCTTTTAGAGATGATCACATTGTCCTTGGCAGGTTTGTTTTGCAACATGTTTTGATACCGATATTTTGGATGATCTTCGAGCAAAAGAAGGGAAATTGTTGAACATAAAAGCTACATCAGCAGATATTACTTACAGGTAAATCATTATTATAGAAATCTATTTGTTTTGAAATTCTATGGAGCAACAAAAGTTCCATTCTCTCAATAATCTTAATTGTCCATTTCTCAATTATATGAATGCATGATCCTTAACATGGAGAACACACTCTCTGTTTTTGTCTATTAATTTAGTGAGGTCAAAGAGGGTAATCTAACACAATTAATGGTAGATATGCCATATCATCTGAGGAGTTCACGAGTGAGATGGTTAGGATCGGTGTCATGCTTCTATTATCTTTTTACTTACCAGAATATTTATACCTAGTTATGACCCAATATGTGCAGTCTCTAATATGCTTCACTATTGAATTTTGTATCTGACTTTTTACAATGTCAATAAGGTTGGAGCTAAATCACGTAACATTGCCTACCTAAAAGGGAAAGTCCCATCTTCGGCTGGCATTCCTACCTCAGTCGCACTACCTTTTGGAGTTTTCGAGAAGGTTCTTTCTGATGAATTGAATCAGGTAGTCCATTTCTCAAAGTCACGGAGCAGATTTTAATTCAATATATGGTTTATTCTTTTTGTGTGTATTATTTATTAGCCAGATACTCAGATTTGGGGGGCATAATATTTCAACCACTCTGCCAGATTTACAAAGATAAAAGATACATGTCGTTTTGAGGGTAGACCTGTTAACATAGAAATGGGAACACAGGATAATGGATTGAGTATATAAGCGGATGTCCTAATTGCTGAACAGGAATACATGACAAATTTTTATTTAAGGAATACTGGATAACGGTCAACAGGACTAAACTGCGCAAATATTGCTACTACTTCCACCAATGTTCTCTTAGGTCTCAACCTATAAATCAAGAAATTAAATGAACGTGGTCTGGGCAATTTCTTATTTTCTAGACTTCACTCTGAGTTTGATGAGAAACAGTACTTCATTATTGAAAGTTCTGCTGATGCTGGTAGCCCTGGACATGTAAAAGTTTGATGCTTGGTAGCTTTTTGCCACTTCCCTAAAATTACCAGTGACCTCAGTCGGGTTCCTGGAGTTCCTGTTTTCTGTCCCCATGCCTTTGTTTTAATTTATGAAGATCATCCTTTCCTTCTTTTCCTTTCTCTTTTGTTTATTTTATTTTTCCTTTTCAATTATTGTTCTTTATCAAAAATCTTGTAACATCACACTAATTGATCAGGGAGTGTCAGAAAAACTGCAAATTCTGAAAAAACAATTGGGAGCAGGAGAATCTGATATCCTTGGGGAGATTCGGAGGACTGTTTTGGAACTTGCTGCACCACCTCAGCAGGTAATAGCGGTGATGCTAGCTTAATGTATACATTGAAGATTTTTATGATTGTTAATGCAGAGACACATGTGTTTAACTTTATTTGACCATGATAATAGTCACTCAATGATTATGTATGCCATTATACATTGTATGCATGCTTCAGTTAAAAAAAAAAAAAATTTATATGCATATTTCTAAGCCTAGATAGTCATATGGCTCACAAGTATATATATATCTTTTGAGATGATAAATTTCAGGGGATCAGAACAACACCAACTTGCTGTGGTTGTTGAGAGCTAACATTTCTCCCAAAGTCCCAAGGGGCCAAGTGCCATACAAGTTTTATATCTGCATTCAGCCCATTTACGTATCACTTATGGATATAGGCTAGTAAACTAACAATTGTTATGTGAAGCTTGAAGAGAGAACGTATCGGTGAATAAACTGGTTATCTTAGCCCGTTATTTTTCATGGAACATTTGTCTGAATAGTTTTTCATCTTATTTTTGGTCAAGATTCCTACTATAGAAGGAACTACACTGCACAAGTTCATTGACCATGGAATTAATGAAGTACATAAGAGGAATCCTAGTCAAATTGCTGAACCATGTAAGTAATGTCTTTGACTTACTTTCCTGAATTGGTTAGTCTGTGTAATTGGCGATACTCTGATATATTGTGGATTTTGTTGTTGAGGATCCATAGGTAACACCATTGATGTTTAATTTTACGATACTTGACTTTAATTGTAAAAAATGGACAATGACAAGCATTGCTTCAGGTACAAGAACTGAAAAACAAAATGCAAAGCTCTGGCATGCCATGGCCTGGTAACAAAGGAGAACAGAGATGGGAACAAGCATGGATGGCAATAAAGAAGGTTAAAATTTCTTCCCTTACCCGAAAAAGGAGCATGCATTTTCCTTGTAAATGGCAAAAAGAAAAGAAATTTATCTTTAAATCGATTGCATAGGATATACCAAACTACTTTCTCGGCTTCCATGAAGGAAAAAAGAAGTCGACCAGACTTGAAAGAAATGAGATGGTGAAACCCTCTCCCATATTTTGAGGTTATTTGGTTCATTGTTATTGTTGGACACTACACAAGGTGTGCATTTTTATTCATCTGAATGAATAATTGAATATATCCCGCTTTACTAGCCATATAACAAAATGACCATCATATCTCCAGCTTAACATATACTACAATTTACAAATTTATTGGCTTGTTCTTTTACAGGTTTGGGCTTCAGAATGGAATGAGAGAGCATACTTCAGTACAAAAAAAGTGAAACTAGATCATGACTTCCTATGCATGGTGGTCCTGGTCCAGGAAATAATAAATACTGATTATGCATTTGTTATTCATACGAGAAATCCATCATCAGGAGATCCATCAGAGATATATGCCAAGGTCATTACTTTTTTTATTGTTTCATTGGTGAGTCTAGTTATGTTTAACATGGTTGACCAATACTTGTTAGTTGTAGCTCATCGTCTGGTATAGCTAACCAGGTGACTGGCATTTTTAGTCTTATAGAAACTTATGTCATCCCACAAGATATATCTTTTGAGATGATAAATTTGAGGGGATCAGAACAACACCAACTTGCTGTGGTTGTTTAGAGCTAACATTTCTCCCAAAGTGTGCCATACAAGTTTTATATCTGCATCCAGCCCTTTTACGTATCACATCTGGATATAGGCTAGTAAACTAACCAATGTTATGTGAAGCTTGAAGATAGAACGTATTGGTGAATAAACTGGTTATCTTAGCCCATTATTTTTCATGGAACATTTGTCAGAATAGTTTTTCATCTTCTTAGTTTTGGTCAAGATTCCTACTATAGAAGGAACTACACTGCACAAGTTCATTGACCATGGAATTAATGAAGTATATAAGAGGAATCCTAGCCACCATGTATTTATAGTCAAATTGCTGAACCATGTAAATATTGTCTTTGACTTACTTTCCTGAATTAGTTACTCTGTGTAATTGGCGATACTCTGATATATTGTGGATTTTGTTATGGAGTATCCGTAGGTGACACCATCGATGATTAATTTTACGATACTTGACTTTAATTGTAAAAAATCGACAATGACAAGCATTGCTTCAGGTACAAGAACTGAAAAACAAAATGCAAAGCTCTGGCATGCCATGGCCTGGTAACGAAGGAGAACAGAAATGGATGGCTATAAAGAAGGTTAAAATTTCTTCCCTTACCGGAAAAAGGAGCATGCATTTTACTTGTTGATGGCAAAAAGAAAAGAAATTTATTTTTAAATCAATTGCATAAGATATCCCAAAACTACTTTCTAGGCTTCCATGAAGGAAAAAAGAAGTCGATCAGACTTGAAAGAATTGAGATGGTGAAACCCTCTCCCATATTTTGAGGTTATTTGGTTCATTGTTATTGTTGGACACTACACAACATGTGCATTTTTAATCATCTGAATGAATAATTGAATATATCCCGCTTTACTAGCCATATAACAAAATGACTATCATTTCTCCAGCCACCATATATTACAATTTACAAATGCATTGGCTTGTTCTTTTACAGGTTTGGGCTTCAAAATGGAATGAGAGAGCGTACTTCAGTACATAAAAAATGAACCTAGATCATGACTCGTTTATGCATGGCGGTCCTGGTCCAGGAAATAATAAAGCTGATTATGCATTTGTTATTCATATGACAAATCCATCATCAGGAGATCCATCAGAGATACATGCTGAGGTTATTACGTTTTTTATATTGTTTCATTGGTGATTCTAGTTATGTTTTACATGGTTGACCAATACTTGTTAGTTGTAGCTCATCGTCTGGTATAGCTAATTACCATCCTCTGGTGACTGGCATTTATAGTGTTATAGAAAAACTTTTTGTCATCCCACAAGATATTTCTGTCAACATGAATATTTGAATAATCAAATCCTGCTTCCAGATATATATTCGGCTTTGTCATTGTGATAATGTGATTTATAACCAAGTGAGTCAAATGTGAAATTCCAATATATTATGTGGGTCTATAACTTCTCCCCGCTAAAGGTGGTAAAAGGCCTTGGAGAGACTGTTGTACGATAGCTTATCCAGGTCGTGCTCTTAGTTTCGTTTCCAAGAAAAAAATCTTGGCTCCCCCAAGGTATGAAGTACAACGTCTTTGATCTCTTTATCGATACCATAATGTTCTATTATGTGTTTGTTTGTGCTAAATCCTTATTAGTAAGGGCATCAACAGTAGTGGTTTTTATGAAAGTTTGTGTCACCTTGCCACATAGATAATAAAGTTAATTAAATTTTTGGAAGGACTTTGGGCATCTGTAAGAGCATGTGTAATGGTAGACCATCCCATGCAGTTTTTAATAGTTCCACATCATAAAGTGAAATTCATGTCACCAATCTATAGACGGTATGCAGAAGGCTCATAGGATAACATAATCATAGTTGATCAGGATTGTTTTTTTCTGAGCCTTGAGCAAATTGCTGGATCAGGATTGTTCATACGGACAATTGAAGTTATGGACCATCATGTTTCTAATACATATATCTCTGGTTGCTTGCTGATTATGGCTTTGTGAAATCAACGATCTGTCTGTCTATTGAAGTTACCATTTTCTCAAATGATTTTGTTTGTTCTTCCTGCTGCTAGCAGATTGCAGATTTGATGGAAGAAGCCAGGGATGCAAATGAGTTAGGTTTTGCATTAATTCTTGTGTGGATGCGGTTTATTGCCACAAGACAGTTAATCTGGAATAAAAACTCAGTGTAAAGCCACGGTAAACGTCATACATGAACTTTATGAAATTTATTATCCTCCTTCCACAATTTTTGTGAAATCTAAAAAGCTGTATTATCAAGCACCCAGTTATTAAAGTATGCGGTTTATTGACTTACTTTCCTGAATTGGTTAGTCTGTGTAATTGGCGATACTCTGATATATTGTGGATTTTGTTATGGAGGATCCGTAGGTAACACAATTGATGTTTAATTTTACGATACTTGACTTTAATTGTAAAAAATGGACAATGACAAGCATTGCTTCAGGTACAAGAACTCAAAACAAAATGCAAAGCTCTGGCATGCCATGGCCTGGTAACGAAGGAGAACAGAGATGGGAACAAGCATGGATGGCTATAATGAAGGTTAAAATTTCTTCCCTTACCGGAAAAGGAGCATGCATTTTACTTGTTGATGGCAAAAAGAAAAGAAATTTATCTTTAAATCAATTGCATAAGATATACCAAAACTACTTTCTAGGCTTCCATGAAGGAAAAAAGATGAAGATCAGACTTGAAATTAAGAATTGAGATGGTGAAACCCTCTCTCATATTTTGAGGTTATTTGGTTCATTGTTATTGTTGGACACTACACAACATGTGCATATTTAATCATCTGAATGAATAATTGAATTTATCCCGCTTTACTAGCCATATAACAAAATGACTATCATTTCTCCAGCTACCATATATTACATTTTACAAATGCATTGGCTTATTCTTTTACAGGTTTGGGCTTCAAAATGGAATGAGAGAGCGTACTTCAGTACATAAAAAATGAACCTAGATCATGACTTCCTATGCATGGCGGTCCTGGTCCAGGAAACAATAAATGCTGATTATGCATTTGTTATTCACACGGCAAATCCATCATCAGGAGATCCATCAGAGATATATGCTGAGGTTATTACGTTTTTTATATTGTTTCATTGGTGATTCTAGTTATGTTTTACATGGTTGACCAATACTTGTTAGTTGTAGCTCATCGTCTGGTATAGCTAACCATCCTCTGGTGACTGGCATTTATAGTCTTATAGAAAATTTTGTCATCCCACAAGATATTTCTGTCAACGTGAATATTTAAATAATCAAATCCTGCTTCAGATATATTGCGGCTTTGTCATTGTGATAGTGTGATTTATAACCAAGTGAATCAAATGTGAAATTCCAATATATTATGTGGGTCTATAACTTCTCCCCGCTACAGGTGGTAAAAGGCCTTGGAGAGACTGTTGTAGGAGCTTATCCAGGCCGTGCTCTTAGTTTCGTTTCCAAGAAAAACAATCTTGGCTCCCCCAAGGTATGAAGTACAATGACTTTGATCTCTTTATCGATACCATAATGTTCTATTATGTGTTTGTTTGTGCTAAATCCTTATTAGTAAGGGCATCAACAGTAGTGTTTTTTATGAGAAGTTTGTGTCACCTTGCCACCTAGATAATAAAGTTAATTAAATTTTTTGAAGGACTTTGGGCATCTGTAAGAGCATGTGTAATGGTAAACCATCCCATGTAGTTTTTAATAGTTCCACATCATAAAGTGAAATTCATGTCACCAATCTATAGACGGTATGGTATGCAGAAGGCTCATAGGATAACAAAATCATAGTTGATCAGGATTGTTTTTTTTTTCTGAGCCTTGAGCAAATTGCTGGATCAGGATTGTTCATACGGACATTTGAAGTTATGGACCATCATGTTTCTAATACATATATCTGTGGTTGCTTGCTGATTATGGCTTTGTGAAATCAACGATCTGTCTGTCTATTGAAGTTATCATTTTCTCACATGATTTTGTTTGTTCTTCCTGCTCCTAGCAGATTTAATATTGCAGCAGATTTGATGGAAGAAGCCAGGTATGCAAATGAGTTAGGTCTTGCAGGAATTCTTGTGTGGATGCGGTTTATGGCCACAAGACAGTTAATCTGGAATTAAAACTACAATGTAAAGCCACGGTAAACGTCATACATGAACTTTCAGAAATTTATTATCCTCCTACAATTTTTGTGAAATCTAAAAAGTGACTTAAACATCAGTGTATAGTGTATACCGGAACTGGAACAGGAACACATGACAAATTTTTGTTTAAGGAATACTGGATACCAGTCAACACGACTAAACTGCGCAAATATAGCTACTACTTGCACCAGTGTTCTCTTAGGTCTCAACCTATAAATCAAGAAATTAAATGAACGTGGTCAGAGCAATTTCTTATTTTCTAGACTTCACTCTGAGTTTGATGAGAAACAGTACTTCATTATTGAAAGTTCTGTTGATGCTGCTAGCCCTGGACATGTAAAAGTTTGATGCTTGGTTGCTTTTTTCCACTTCCCTAAAATTACGAGTGACCTCTGTCGGGTTCCTGGAGTTCCTGTTTTCAGTCCCCATGCCTTTGTTTTAATTTATGAATGTCATCCTTTCCTTCTTTTCCTTTCTCTTTTCTTTATTTTATTTTTCCTTTTCAGTTATTGTTCTTTATCAAAAGATCTGTAATATCACACTAATTGATCAAGGTGTGTCAGAAAAACTGCGAATTCTGAAAAAACAATTGGGAGCAGGAGAATCTGATATCCTTGGGGAGATTCGGAGGACTGTATTGGAACTTGCTGCACCACCTCAGCTGGTAATAGCAGTGAAGCTTGAAGAGAGAACGTATCGGTGAATAAACTGGTTATCTTGGCCCGTTATTTTTCATGGAACATTACTAAGAATAGTTTTTCATCTTATCAGTTTTGGTCAAGATTCCTACTATAGAAGGAACTACACTGCACAAGTTCATTGACCAAGGAATTAATGAAGTATATAAGAGGAATCCTAGCCACCATGTATTTATTATAGTCAAATTGCTGAACCATGTCAATATTGGGTTTGACTTACTTTCCTGAATTAGTTACTCTGTGTAATTGGCGATACTCTGATATCCTTGGGGAGATTCGGAGGACTGTATTGGAACTTGATGCAGCACCTCAGCTGGTAATAGCAGTGAAGCTTGAAGAGAGAACGTATGGTGAATAAACTGGTTATCTTGGCCCGTTATTTTTCATGGAACATTAGTCAGAATAGTTTTTCATCTTATTAGTTTTGCTCAAAATTCCTACTATAGAAGGAACTACACTGCACAAGTGATGGATTAATCCCGATCATATGTTATATTAGTATGATAATTATGTAATTATGTAAAGTATGATGTATGAATTGTAAATTATAGTAAGTAGAAGGACCTATTTAGTATTTAGGAATTCTTGAAGGGTTGCACCTTTTCATAAAGGTTGTGACTTTTCTGAAAGGGTACCACGAAGGGTTGTA